>CM066036.1:391686010-392060313 GCA_033557465.1 Ichthyophis bannanicus
AAGAACCAGCGCAAGCTAGGAGACGGAACCACCAGGACGATAAAGAAGGGACCGGATCAGGCTAAGGAAGGACCATGTCAAGCTCGAGAGAAAGCTGGTTGATGGCAGAGGCGAAAGGCAATGCACTCATTGCAAGACAGGGAACAAAGGCGAATCAGCTGGGAAAGCAGAACCAGGCTGAGCAGGGAAGCCAGGAACTGGGCTTATGCAGAAGCAGGCACTTACAAGGGGAGCTGATTCCAAGGCTTGAAAGGTAAACCAAACTTTCAACGAAAAGATTGGCACCAAAGCTTCTGAGTGGGGGGAAGCAAGCAAAAGGAGAAAACCTCTCGTATGCATGCTGCTGCAATACAAGGTATGCTAACTACCGTCATAGGAGGAAAGCTGTTACTCTTTAACAGTTCTTGGTGAAGGTTAGTGTAAAACCTTTGAGAAAGAAGAAAACACAGCTAATCTGAATAGGAGCACGGGGCCCAACGCCCCAAGCTAGGCCCAAGACTACTGGCAAGTGCTTCAGGAGATATATAAACCTCCAGAACTTATGATCCAAGAAAGTGATGACACAGAGGTTGACATATCTTCTCCAGAGCCGAAGCATGTGGAACTGTTAGTTTGAACAGTTATCAGAGGAAGAGATGGATTGCTCTCTCTGTGTTTCCAGTAGCATAGAGTCTTTGCTAGCCTTATGAACTGCTTGTATTTTATTCAGAGTGTCTTTAATTTGCTAAGCAGAAGAATTAATGAAAATGTGGTGTCAAGCTGGAAGCCTATTTTTGAGCACTGCTACTACTGTGAAGTTTAACAGTTGGGCGTAACCACCAAGCCTCTTTCATTCCTGAATTTAAGGACATTTGTTTTGTGCGTTGTAACCCAATTTTGAACCCATGTTGTAAAGCGAACAAATGCCGTTCCTTCCCAACACATCTGCTTTCATTGGTCTCTTTAAAGATTGGAGCTAAAAACCACGAAGACCAAGTTCCACTTGGGTCTTAAAGGATCTCTCCTATCATAACAATAATATTTTATGTCCCAAACCTGCCCTTGCGACCACTGGCCACCAGGGTGCCGGCGCGCGACAGGTCACAGTACCCCATTCTCCAATGGGCCATAGCTGAGGCAACACACTCTGATCCTTTGATAGCCTGACTTGAAAAGAGCATGCAGGAAGTATTTCACAGTGAATAAGCAAAAGGGTGGATGGACTGTTGCTGAACCTGCATCCTTTGGGATGGTATCTGGCCCAGCCCAGAACTAAAAAGGCAGAAAAGAAAAACCTGTGGGCATTGGCCAAAGACAAGATTCTAACCAGTATTCTAACCATGCACAGGCATCTGCAATGGGAAGACTTACTAATAAACGGAATGCATGTATGTATCTGCCTGCAATGTATCAGCAGGTTGTTAGCTTGTTCTCACCGGACTGTGCTTGACCTGCGTGTTGTGCACATATCTGTCGTGGTTCAAAGTGGTGATGTCACGGTTTTGGGTTCATGAGACCCGGACTCATGTTAAATGCATGTATCAGACATTTGCTGACATCACACCACAAACCCTGTGCAATTTCCAAAAACCTCACCCAAAACAGAAATGGCAACAGATATATGCTCTCTGCCCTCTTCGGGGTTATTTATTTAGTATACCGCTACTTCCATCGATCAGCAGCGGTTTGATTTACAGATGGAAAATTGTCAAACTCATGACAGGAAATTTTTGAGGTATAAACACATTGATTAGACAGAAGCACACAAACCTCAGCACACAGAGAACTATTTTACAGGGCACAGGGGCTATGGCGGGTTTAAGTGGCTTGCCCAAGACCACAAGGAGCACATGTGGGACTAGAAACCCCAGTCATGTCTGGCCCAAGGTTGCGTTGTCCTATAGTGGGATTTGAAACCCCCGACCGTCCGGCCCGAAGTACCTTGCCCCAACCACTAGGCCACTCCTTGCCACTCACACTATTATGAAAGAGATTCACAGGAAATGACCTGTACATGAAGATGCGGCATGGTGGTTTGCACTGCATGCAGATGATGTTGATATCAGGCTGCATACCAAAAAGTATAAGTTACAAGGGGTAGTGCTCTGTACGAGGACAGGGCAAGAACCCTACAGGGGTCCCCCAGGGTTACTTTGACAGCCGATAAGTGGCTGCAGGCTTTGGATAGTATCCAGGAGTCAGGAGAGAATGAATGTGGGGGTGAAGGCAAAATTTAACCCCTTGTGAAGAAGTGGCAGGACAAAGAACAGAGTGGGCAGTATGTGGGGCAGTGGAGTGATTGGCACGATGGAAAGAGGGGCCTATCTTTGCATCTCACTCCCTGGAAGAGACCGGTTAGTTTTGAACCTTCGGCTATGGATTTGGCTAGGAAATGCATTGTAGGGGGCTTGGGAGACCCTAAAGGGGGACTCTAAATATATGAAGGAAGGTTTGGAAGTATGGGAAAAATATGAAAAGAAGGGAGCCTTAGTGAAAGCATTGCCCCTGGTGTTAAACACACATCCAGGAGCAGCAAGGAATCCACCTTTAGTAAAATATGTACACATGGAGCTTTAGGGATATGGAAAATGTGGCTAGGGCATTGGCCCCCTTAGTAAGAGGAGCTACCCTCTTGGCTAGCGGAAGTTTGAGGAAGTGTACTGCAGGATATCAGATCGCCCTCGGTGATCTGAACGGTATTTTGGCCTAGGTTAATTCAGGGTGGAACAGAGGCGGTATTTAGGCTGGCAGGATGTGCAGGCTGTCACCCTGCAGGATCATCGGTTTGATGGCTGGAGGGATGACTCAATATAGGCAGAGGGGTGAGCAGATCTAAGGTCTTGTACCAAGATGTGCAGGATTTTGGGGTAGTGACTTCTATGATCTGGAACGAGGGACAAAGAGGTATGAGTGGGTGATGTGAAAATACAGCAGGCTGGCAGCGCTGGGAGGACTGGGGCCATCCGTGGGATGCAAATGGACATGCTGTTTGTTGTTCCAGATAAATGGGAAAGCCAGCTTGGCCGCGTGGGAGGTGCCAGAAGGGCTTTAGGAGGGGAGTAGTGGTGTAGCAGCAATAGCGCAGACAAACACAATGATACCAGGAGGTCTGTTCAGAAGGTCCAACAACCGCATTTTATTTGTGCACAAGTCTCGAACCAATCAAATTTCAAAATGGCGGAGCAAAGTTTTCAAGTCATTACAACAACTTTTATAGACTTTCTGTTCCATTTGCTAGGTATAGAAAACACCATTTCATTGGTCTCCCGGTTAAATCTCCCGTACCCCATTACCGTCCCTTCTTCTATTGGGTCCCGGTAACTGATAAGCTTTATCCAGTTTATGATGTTCCCCTCCAGTGGGCATGACACCTGCATACCCCCTTCTAGTACCCCAATTCAATGGTCAGTTCATCAAACTTGTTTACTTTTTCACCACTTGGCTCAAGGTGATGGGAAAAACTAATTTGTACGTGCAGAGGGAAAGCTGGGGCCGTCTGCAACTCCATCTGTCCAGCCCAACTCCCAATTAATTTCTTTGCAGATGTAACTTTCCGTATCAGTGAAACTTTGTAAAAAACTGTTGGTTCTGTATTTTTCGCATCTTTTCAATACTGACAGTTCTCTTACCTAAGCTAATTCAATTACTTCTACTGAAGTTCTATCTTCCACAAATAGCAGCATATGGGGGGATGTTGCAATTCCTATATGCCTCTCCACAGGCCTCATTTACAGGTCAAGCTAGCCATGCTGGCGCCATGCTTATGTTCTGGGACCACTGTTGGGGTCAAACAGGCCGCACCTGCCACATTCCCCCCTTTGATTAATCTCACCCTATTACTTAATAAAAGGGTGTGACGAATAAATCCAGCCCCTTTTTCCTCAAAGGAAGAATCACATCCTGGCTAAAGGATTTTCTTACCAGGGGACTGGCCTGATATATAAAGCCATGATTTTTGGTTGCCATTCTTTCCGCCCTCTTACTGTATTATCATAAGTGTTATGAATGGACACGCAGTACCTTAAACCATGGGGACTTAAACATGGTAATAAGAAGATAACAGGCAACAAGGATATAGTACCAATACGAATGAAAGTCCTTAAAGATCCTCCCACCCATGAAAAAAGAGGTTAGCAAACCCCAATTAGGAAGGAGCTCAATGAGTGCGCACGTTCTGTAATGGCCACATAAAGCATGTCTTTTGGCATATTCTTTAGCATATTTCTTCAAACTACTTGACCTTTTATTCATCTATCTCTGCAAACAAGCAATTGGTTCAAGTTTCCCGCTTAACCACCATACTCCTCCTTCAGCTGCTAACAATAGTCAAATTCAAGTGCTGACAGCGGGTTCGATATTATCGCAGGTGCCGGCAATTCTGGTGTACTTGGTGTCTCAGCTAAAACGAGTTGGAGAAGCATGAACTAGTTTCATTGGTTATTATTTCAAAACTTTACTGCCCTTGTAAGCGGAATAATACAGATTTAATCTATTATAAATTGGGGTAACGATAAAAAAAACCCATTACATAACACCTCCATCATCCAAAGTGGCGGGTCCATAATATTCAATGATTCTCTCTGGTGGCCAATCATCACCTTGCCATTTCTCCCACTTGCCTATCTGTAAGGCCTCTCTCTTCTGTCTTAGTGCTCTTTTGTGTCGGTGGGTAGTGTATACTGGGTATCCTAATTGTTCTCCATGCTCAGTGTTTAACAGGAAGAAAGAAGGTCTGATGGTTCCTAAGACACATGCTCCTCCCCAGTGTGGTGGGAGGTGTGCATACGCTCGGTTTCCACAGATCCAATATAGGCCAGGTGGGCTTGCCAGGCTTGGATTTTCAGCAAAGGTTAGTCCATAGACCTGCAAGTTCAGGAAATCTGGCTAATGGGTTAGGAGGGTCAGGATGTCCAATTCCTGACCACCATGCTATCTTCTTGGTTGTGGCATTATAGTACTTTTGGCTAAGACAGACCAGCTGTCCTACCTTTTGGGTGGAACTGGGGTCCAGTTCTGGCATAGCAAAGACGTCCAACGATTGAGTGCGCTAACACCCATTCACTGGTAGTCTTGTGTAATTCAGTCTGATTGTAAATCATGGAATAATTCAATTCTTGGGCTTCCCATGGCCACTGATCTCCCATTTGGGTTCCGCCACAGAAATAACAATCTGTGGATCTTAAGGCTAGATACTACTGCTCCGGCTAATTCTAGAAATAAATTCTGTGAGGGGTGAGGGATCTCAAACTTATTTACATGCATGGCTTTCATAAAAGTATTATGAATATGATATTTAGATGACTTGTGGGCTTGGGTATTCAATCTGATATACACAATGGTCCCTGGATCTATTGCTCCTCCAGGCCAATACGTAAACCAAACTTATATCCTTGTTTCCATGCATGGGGATTGTGTATACGTAAGGGTAAGGGGTTACAAGCATCTTTCTGACATTTATCATTTGTGGTTTGCTTGGTTAAAGTAGCCATTCGTGTATCTATTTACTCATCAGTTATACCAGTGAACCAGGTCGCATAAAAAACACATCCCCAAAAAGGGCAATAGTAGTCTGCTGATGGGGCAGTACTATAGCCTGGTTCCTTTTTACCGGTACACTTTCTCCATCCCGTGGCACCTTCTGGACACATATACTTATGGTCATTTCCGATACGCTTTCTCCCATGTACCACAGGTGGAATACCTATCTCTATTAATAGCATTGCATGCATCAAAATTCAAAACAGCAGGTTTAGTAATGTCCTTAAGTGGTGGCGTTGCAGCTAATATAGGTCCATCTGCATCCTTCCATCTTATTTCCATCGTGTAATAGGATGGATTCTGATGCGGATTATAGCATGTTTTAATTTTTCCATGAGTGCAAACATTTAGTTCAGTGGTGTTATAGATACACCGAGTTACTGTTCCCTCGCAGGTATAGTAAGAATGATAAAGCAAAGTCTGAGTTACTTTCAGTCCAATTCTAGTAGACGTAATGCAGGCAGTGCATGGAGGTAAAGCATGAGTCTGTTCAAAACCTCCAAAGAAGGCAACCAAAGCAAAGCAAAAGTAAAGATGCATGTCGATGTTGATTGGAGTTCTTCTGAATCCTCAGCTTGCTGATCTTGATCACGACGTTCTATTATTCTTCGTCCCGTCTGCTAATGAAGCAATTTAACGGGTGCTGAGTGTTGATTGAAGATCCTCAAGTTGTCCATACACATTGACCAACTTAGCAATTCAGGTTTGGCTTGTGGAGTCTGGCTTAGTCAGTGTAGTCTCAAACAATGTTACCTCTAATTTTCTGTAGGCTGTGTGCGCATAAAATATCAGCTGTGTGCAGCTTTTTGAAGGAAGGTTAAATTTTTGTGCGCCACATAACGACACTCTGAGTTATATACTTTAAAAATTGACTACACATCAGAATACAGTATGTACACCACATTGATTTTAATCAAATTAAATGAAAATAGATGATTACTAAAAGGAAGCGGGAAATTCCTAGTAATTGCAATCATAACTTTTAAATTTTAAGATGTCTGTGTGTTTTCTATCAGAATCAGAGCCGTAATTTTTGTGCGCTCTGTTGTAAAGTATGTGCGATCGCTTGGCGAGGTGTGTGCGCGCGCACACGCGCCACAGCTTAGAGGGAACAGTGGTCTCAAAGTAGTGTGTCAAATCACACATAAATTGGGTTCGTTGAAACAAAGCTGTTGCTGCATGGAAAACAGCAATCCTCTTCGAAAGACTTGGCTGCTGCAAAGCACTTGTGATGAAGTGGTCTATGCCGCTGGTTGCCGTCTCAGAGTAACTCGCAAGGGTACATCAGGGTGCTGTTCTGCTGTCCACCGCTCTGGTTCAGGATCGGGCGGCTGGCTGACTCTGCTGTGGTGGATCCAGGCGTCGATCTCGGCTACCTTTACTGCAGTTGGGGTAGACAGGATGACGGTGTACGGTCCCTTCCAATGGGGTTCCAACGGTGTCTTCTTCCAGTCTTTGATCCACACCGAGGTACCAGGCTGGTAGGGATGCAAGGGTTCCGTCAAGTTGATAGGCAACTGGTCTTGGATCCACGTATGGAGAGTCTGCAGAACAAAACTAAGAGCTAGAAGTTCTTGTCTGGTTATTTCCGAACCAATTTGGGCTAGACTTCCTTTGATTCCCTGCACTATTGGTGGGGGTTTACCATACAAAACTTCAAAAGGGGAAAATCCTGTTGACTTACAGGAGCTGAGCGTATTCTGAATAAAGCTATGGGGAGCACTTGGGGCCACTTCAATTGTGTCTCCTGACAAAGCTTAGACATTTGGGCTTTCAAGGTACGATTCATTCGCTCAACTGTCCCTGAACTCTGGGGTCTGTATGCAGTGTGGAGTTTCCATTGTATCTGCAAGGCTTTTGCTAACTGCTGAGTAACTTGGGAGACAAATGAGGGTCCATTGTTCTGACCCTATTACTGCTGGAATTCCGAAATCTGGGGACAATCTCTCTCATTAAGACCTTGGTAACTTCTCGGGCTTTCTCAGTTCTGGTTGGGAATGCTTCTACCCACCCAGAGAAAGTACATACTAATACTAATAGGTAATGGTACCCATTGGCTTTTGGCATTTCGGTGAAATCAACTTGGAGGTTGTGCATGGGGGTCACACCTCTTGACTGAACTCGGGGTGCTGTAATAAGGCCTTGCTTGGCATTATTCTTGGCACAAGTTTGACATTGTCGTGCTACTGAAGCTGATATGGTTGTCATCAGAGGGATGTAGAAATGCGGTCTGAGTGCTTTTTTTCCATAGCACTTTTCCCATAGTGAGTAGCTTCGTGGAAAGCTTTGACAAAGGATGGTCCTAACAGTTCAGGAATTACTATTCGTCCTGGAGGTTGACTGCCCTCTTCTGGTGGCAGCTCAATCCATCCGTCTTTCAATACTCCATTTTCTTTGTCACAATAGTAGTCCAATTCTTTGGTGGTATATCGTGGGGTCCATAGATTCAAAGGTACTGGAAACAATGCTGCTTGCATTGGCATAGCTTGTGGGGCAATTTGTCCTGTCATAGCTGCTTGTCGTGCTGAGGCATCTGCGAACCTATTTCCTCGGGCAACTTCTCCTTTTCCTGCTTGATGTCCTCTGCAATGCATGACAGCTACACGTGTTGGGGCCCAAACGGCATCAAGTAACATCAATATTTCGGGACCATATTTGACTGATTTTCCTCCGGATGTGATGAGTCCTCTTTCTTTATAGAGAGCTCCATGGGCATGCAGGGTAGTGAAGGCATATTTGGAATCTGTATATACATTCAGTATAAGTTTTTCTCCTAACAATAATGCTCTGGTGAGTGCTATCAATTCGGCTTTCTGGGCTGATGTGCCTGAGGCTAGGGCTGATGATTCAACTACTTCATGTTGAGTGACGACTGCATATCCGGCACAGCGTCGTCCATCAAGGATGAGACTGCTCCCATCAACATAATAGGTTTGGTCAGGATTGTCTATGGGCACATCTGTCAAGTCGGGTCGGCTGGAGAACACAGTCTCCATGACTTCGATACAGTCATGTTCTGGGAGTTCTTCACTGATAGGTATCAAGGTGGCTGGATTCAGGGCATGGCTCACTTCAAGTTGTATCTGTGGGTTTTCACATAACATGCTCTGGTACTTCAACATTCGGGAATTGGTGAGCCAATAATTTGCTTTTGTTCCATACGGGCAAGGACTGCATGTGGCACAGTGACTCGTATGTTCTGTCCTAGTGTGAGTTTGTCTGCTTCACTCACTAGTAGTGCTGTAGCTGCAACTGCTCTCAAGCAAGGTGGCCATCCTTTGGCCACAGGGTCCAATTGTTTCGATAGGTAGGCTACAGGTCGCTCCCAATTTCCCAATTTCTGAGTCAACATGCCTAAGGCATTTCCCTGTGCTTCATGTACAAACAAGTGGAAAGGTTTGTGGACATCTGGTAGTCCAAGTGCTGGTGATGACATCAATTCTTCTTTTAACTTCTGGAAGGCTGTATCCTGCTCAAGTCCCCACTCCAGTGGCGACTTTTCTTCTCCTTTTGTGGCTTCATACAGTGGTTTGGCAATTTGGGCAAAGTTGGGTATCCAAATTCGGCAATATCCTGCCGCTCCCAGAAAGGCTCTGACTTGTTTTCTGGTTGTTGGAGTTGGAATTCTGCATACTGCTTCTTTTCTTTCTCTGCCTAATCTTCTGCTTCCTTGGGTGATACGAAAAACCCAAGTATTTCACTTCTTTTGGCATAGCTGTGCTTTGGCTCTGGAAACTTTATATCCAGCTTCCTCTAGTAACTGCAAGAGATCTTTGGTGGCCAGTATACATTCACTTTCTGATACGGCAGCTATCAACAGATCATCCACGTATTGGAGAAGCACTCTCTTCCCCGGGGCTACTGGATAGCTTGAAAGGTCTTGATTCAGTGCGGCACTAAAGATGGTAGGCGAATTCTTGAATCCTTGGGGTAATCTTGTCCAGGTAAGTTGGCCCCCTCTTCCAGAGATGGGGTCCTGCCATTCGAATGCAAACAATATTTGGCTTACAGGGGCTAATCTTATGCAAAAGAATGCGTCTTTTAAATCCAGTACAGTGAAATGGGTAGCTTCAGCAGGTATCAGTCCTAAGAGGGTGTAAGGATTGGGTACGACTGGATGTATGGTTTCAGCTGCATCATTTACTCTTCTCAAATCTTGCACTGGGCGATAATCATCTGTCCCAGGCTTCTTTACTGGCAAAAGTGGAGTGTTCCATGGGGATTGGCATACTTTCAGTAGGCCATACTCGAGCAATCTTTGTAGGTGGCGATGGATGCCTTCAATTGCGGCTCTTGGGAGAGGGTACTGTTTGACGTGCACTGGTGTAGCACTAGGCTTAAGGGTTACAATCACTGGAGCTATATGTTTGGCTAGGCCTGGGGGGCTGCCTTCTGCCCATACTCCAGGTGGTGCATCAATACTTTTCAAAGTTTGTTCAAAATAGGTATCTTGGATCGAATCATCAATGTAGTATCTCCATTCTTCTTCTCGGGGAACTGTCAGCAGCATCACTCCTGCTGGTTTGGTTTGGGAATTTACTGTCATTTGCATTTCTCCTTGTTCAGAGAAAGATATTTGTGCTTGAAGCTTGGCTAACATATCTCGTCCCAGTAGTGGCACTGGACATTCGGGCATGTAAAGGAATTGATGAGTTACTTGCTGTCCTCCCAGACTGCATATTCGGTTTTGAAGAAAAGACTTTGTGGCTTTGGCACCAGTTGCTCCTATAATGGTGACTGCTTTTGTAGTGAATGGGGCTATCTTTTTGTCTATTACTGAATGTTGTGCTCCAGTATCAACCATAAAGTCCATAATTTGGTCCCCTATTTGTATTCCGACCATAGGCTCCTGGAGACCTAAAGCAAACTTGGAGCCCGGTCTGTCCTAATCCACGTCATTCTCATCATGGGCTGGTGTGGCCAATGCTTGAATGGTTCCTCCTCTCTCTCGCTGGAATTGTTCTCGATTGGCTCCTCCTCGGCTTCGGGGATAGCTTCGTCTTTCTTCTCGCCACTGATGGCTGCTGTCGTCATCATGCTGGGCGTCTTCGAGTTGCGGGCACATATCTCTCCAATGTCCTTCCTCTCTGCAATAGGCGCATTGGTTCACGCCTAGTCTCTGGGTCCGGCCTCCGCCTTGACCCCGCCCTCTTCCTCTGCTCCTTCGACTAGGGACACCTCCCCTTTTCTGTTCCACTATGGCCGCAGCCAAAAAATCAGCTTTCTTCTTCATCTTTCTATCACATTCTCTCTGTCTTTCAGTATCACGATTCACATACACCTTATGAGCGACTTCCAATAACTGTGTTGCATTCATGCCCGCAAACCCTTCTAACTTCTGTAATTTGCGTCTAATGTCTGGTTGAGACTGGTTTACAAAAGCAGAATTCACCATACATAAACTTCCTGGTGCCTCGGGATCATAGGGAGTATACATTCTGTAAGCTTCAGTTAATCTCTCATAAAAATCTGCTGGGCTCTCATCTATCCCTTGGATAACTCCTGCAACTTTGGAAAGGTTCATAGCTTTCTGGCCCCCCCTTTTCAGGCCTTGTAAAAAGCCTTGGCGAAAACGGGCTAGGGCTGTGGATCCTTCATCTGTATTTGGATCCCATTGGGGGTCTTCATTCGGGAATTCTCTCTGAGCTGCTTCCCTACGATCTATTATATTCTGCCCCTGTGCCGGAGCTGCAGGTTTTCTGCCATCCATTCAATAGCTGCTTTTCTAATTCTTGCTCGTCCTTCTGTAGTGAATAGGGTGGTCAGGAGCTGACGGCAATCTGGCCAAGTGGGTTGGTGAGTTTCCATAATACTAGTTACTAATTCTGTCAGCTCCTGGGGCTTACTAGTATAGGAGGCTTAATGCGACCTCCAATTTAATAAATCAGTTGTAGAAAAAGGGAGATACACATAAGTTAGGGGTCCCGCTACCACTTCATCATTATCATTCTTTACGGGCACTCCCGGGACTTGCCGTAAGGGAAACAGTTTAGCTGCTATGGGTGTCTTTTGGGATCTAAGGGTTATTGTCGTTGCCTTTGCAGGAGTCACTTTCTTTTTCTCAACAGGTTTCGCTTTGGGTTTCGCTGTCACTAGCGTGCTAGTGCTAACACTAGCCTTCTCAATTATTTGTACACTTTCCTCCTCATCTGGGGGATTCTCTCTTTCTCCTTCTTCTGTCTCCACTTCTGACTCGCTTTCTAGGTCCTCCTCTTCTTTTCTTGCTAATTCTTCCTTTTTCTCTTCTCCAGGAGGGGGATCAGGGGTTGGGTCCCGCCTCGGCTCTGGCCGTCTCTGGGGTTCTGGGGCAGGACGCCGGGCTACTCTTACTGGACCTGGGGTTCGGGGCTGCCTGAGAGTTATTTCTGGGGAATCAGGATCTGCCAGGATGGGCTTCTGTCTGGCTTTCTTATCCTGCTCTTTCATTCTAGGCTGTTCCATTTTCTGTCTAGAATCTGCTTTAGCTAACATTATTCTGCACTGTTCCTCATAACAGCGCTGCGCCAGGGGGGCGGATCTTCACAAATACTTAACCAGGAATCTATATAAGGGTACTGATCAGGGTGCGCTACCCGCACTCTACGGTGTATTGACTGAATAATCTCTACTTTGAACGTTCCCTCTCGGGGCCAGATGGGGTCTAGATCGGGCCACTCCCTAGTACACAAAATTTGCAAACGGGCTGCTGTCATTTTAATACCATAATCTCCTGAATATCCCTCTTTAAAATGTGCGATCATACATTCTAATGGAGTGTTTCTAGTAGACCCCGCCCCTCCCATTTCGATGTGTGCGCGCAACAACAGACAGAAGGGAAAAGGAGGGCGGACCGTGGGTAAGGGGTCCTCACGGCCCTGGAAACGTATAAGGAGTACAAATAACAAGACAAGACGACAATCGCTTCCCCCTTTTCGCGACCTGAACGCGGTCGCCCGGTCAGGAAATGCGCTACTCAGGGGTCCGCCTTCACTTGGTCCGTGCTGCCAGACCTCTCATTCACACTTCGTTCACACAATCATGCTAGCAACGTATCCCAGAATGCATTCGTTTCTATCTATTCTGACTAGTCTTTTCCAATTTCCCAATTACAAAAAGGATGAGGGTTTCACCCAGCGAATTCCCATGCCAGGCTACTCGGCTCTTCCTTGAGAGGTGATCATGCTCTCTTACCAATTCCCAATATCTCGAGATTACAAATTCCAAAGTTCCAAGTTCCAATGGCAGTACTGCGCTTTCTATTTCTGTCTAGACCCAAAATCAAAACTATACTCACCGGATCCGGTCCTCAAACTTCCCAAGCAGGCGCATGAGTTGGACCTCGGACTCCCCTCACTCGGGTTCGAGGCGTTGACTCCAGCCGGGCTCGTCACCCGCCGAGGTCCGACCAGCTCCCTCCGATACAAGGGACCGGTGGCGCCAGGGAGCAGCCCTCGTCGGAAGGGCGCGATCCCGGCAGGACCAAGCCTATAGAGGCGGAAAGTCGTGGTATATTGCCCTATATACACTTTGATTCCACAACTTCCCGGCCAACGCACCAAGGAATATGTAGCAGCAAAGCGCAGACAAACCAATGATACCAGGAGTCTGTTCAGAAGGTCCAAATCATTTATTTGTGCACAAGTCTCGAACCAATCAATTTCAAAATGGCTGAGCAAAGTTTTCAAGCATTACAACAACTTTTATAGACTTCTGTTCCATTCTAGGTATAGAAAAACATTTCATTGGTCCCGGTAATCTCCCGTACCTCCCGTACCTCTTCTATTGGTCCCGGTACTGATAAGTTTATCCAGTTATGTCCCTCCAGTGGGCATGACACCTGCATACCCCCCTTCTAGTCCCAATTACAATGGTCAGTTCATCAACTTGTTACTTTCACACTCTCAAGGTTATGGAACTAATTTGTACGTGCAGAGGAGCTGGGCTCTGCAACTCATCTGTCAGCACTCCCAATTATTTCTTTGCAGATGTACTTTTTCTTATCAGTAACTTTTAAACATGTTTTTCTGTATTTTTCCATCTTTCAATACTGCAGTTCTGCTTACCTAAGCTAATTCAATACTTCTACTGAGTTCTATCTTACAATAGCAGCATATTGGGGGATGTGCAATCCTATATGCCTCTCCACAGGCCTCATTTACAGGTCAAGCTAGCCATGCTGGCCTGCTTATGTTCTGACACTGTGGGTCACAGGCCTGCACCTGCCACAGTGGATTGTCACATAGGGACTTGAATGTTATTCTATCACACATTGATCATTTTGTGAAGCAAAGGGCCAGCACAAAGGAGAAAAAAGAAAAAGGTGCCCGGGGAGCAGAGGTTCGGGAATTGGGCCAACAAGTGGAGGAGTTAGGATGTCAGCTAGCGCAGGTCATGTATAGAGAGGCAGGAGAAGAGAGGAGAAAATACGAGCGCCCTGTAGGAACGCGTGTGGAGGGCCCTAGGCGGCTGCCTGGGTGGCAGGATGAAGAGTTTAGGGATAGGGGAAGAGGAGGACCTATGAGAGAAGGACCCATATGCTGGAACTGTGGACGTCAGGGACATTTTAGCAGGGAATGCGATCGAGAGAGACAAGGGGACAGGCGATACTGACTAGGACAGTACCCCTTGGTGGCACAAATTGGTAAAGTCGACCCTTACATTAAGGCAATGGTCGAAGTGTGGAAACGGTGTTCATTTTGGACACTGGAGCCACTGTGTCCACCATAGGGGCAGAAGGAGAGGGGCCATTCCTTTTTTCAGGAAAGAAATTAAGAACAGTAGGATTGACTTTTAATATTGTCCCTTGGGGGGCGCTAGCAAGCCCGAACTGACATGGCAGCATCTCCCTGAGGCTCCGTGCCAGGCGTCCCACAATTACTGGAGGGGAGGACATGAAACCGTGATTTGGGGGATAAGTTGAGTGGCTGAGTGCAGCGGAAGATGGGGTGAGGCGGAAAAGGGAGTGAAGTCCGGTATGTGATCGCCACCGCTTAAATTATGCCCTCCCGACCTGCCGACAAGAGAGGCCTAGTCTGTGCAGCTCCGGTGGAAGGAAAGGCTGATTAATGTTGCTCTGCACGGGCCCTGATTGCTAGCCTCGATGTTTTGCCTGCTTCCCTGGGCTCCCCACATAGTGAAATTAATTGGTTCCCCGATGTAGCTGCTGTGTGAGAGAGCTGGATCTGAAGTGCCCTGCCGAGGAACTGGGATTGCTGAGCCTTCTGCTGGAGTCCTTTGCAGGGGATTGCTGCAGTGAGTACCGGAGGGAGAGCTGACTTAAGTTGCTGCGGCTCTGTGGTGGTGCCAGAAGAACGGGAAAGTCTCCGCGGCGGGCACATGTGTGTGTGCAAGGGGAGAGAGTTTTTGTGCCAGCCCTGTCCCGGAGACCTCTGTGGCAGCCATTACCGCATGGAGGGGAGCAGAGAGAGCTGAATGGGGCCCGCGGCGGGAAAATTACCTACAGCTGACAGTGAGTGCCAGTATACTCTCTCCCTGTACATTAAGCTGTGGGGGGCTGTTGCTTTGGACAATACCAGGAGGAAGGAATTGGGCATGAACTGCAGCGGAATAAGTGTACTGCCCTGAGTTCTTAACTGTGGGTTCCAATTTATAATTCTGCTATCTTTTCTTCTTCAACTGAGCACATGGCTCTGCAGCAATGAATGAATAGCTCCATCTGGTGGTTGAATAGGGTCGTGGTGGCCCAGCTTTGCAATAGAAGCTGAAAACGGCCCAGGACACTATCTGTGGTGGTGGGAGGCAGCTGTGCGTAAGCTATGGCGTCCACCAGAAAGAAAACAGCTGATCTAAAGGAATTTGCTTATGGCAGTGCGCGAACAGAGCCTCAGGAGAGGGATAAGCAGATGATAGAGGGCCCGACTGGGAGTGTGGTAGTGTCTGATTCTGGCAAGAAGGACCCCCTCACAGCGAGTGCTATTGTGGCTATTACAAAGGAAGAACTCAAATCATGGTTCAATGAAATTAAAACGGACATTGCTGGGTTCAAAGGAGAAGTAGAGGGGATGTTCTCACAGCTGAGAGCTGATATAACCGAAGTAGGATGCCGGGTGGCGGAAGTTGAAGGATGTCTTGAGACATTGGAGGCGCGCACTGAATTGTTAGAAAAAGGGATGAAGAGTTTGGAAGATGACAAGGAGAGTATGCATTGAAGCTGGAAGACTTGGAGAACAGAGCCAAGCGACAGAATCTGCGCATAAAGGGTGTCCCTGAGGTAGACGCGTACCAAGATTGTATGAAAACAGCGAAAGCTATCTGTAAGGCGGTCCTGCAAGAGGCAGGGGAAGAAGTGGTGGAGGTGGAGCTGAATCGAGCACATAGATTGCTTGGAGCAGTGCGACGGGAGCAGCCTAGAGACATTATCATTTGCTTCCATGATTACCAGATTAAGGACAAAATAGCCAACAAGATGCGTTCCATAGGAAAGTTTAAATGGCAAGGAACTGATGTTGCTATATATGCTGATCTGGCCGCAGCTACGCTGCAGCGCCGGAAGTCCTGGTGGGAGTTTACTACTCGGCTACGAGAGGACAATATACGATATAAGTGGCTATTCCCGGTGGGGCTTGCCTTCACCGTTAATGGGACGACTCGGCGTGCGGAGACCTTGCTGGCACTGAAGGAAGCTATGAAGGAGGCAGGCATCCAGCGGGTTCCAGAGATGGCGCAGACGGGCAGCACACAGCAGCGAGTTTCTGACAGGCGGTGGCATCGGGTAGACAGACGGGAGAGGAAGTCTGCCCGTGGGGGAATGAATACGCCCTTCCGAAGTTGAGGGATGAATTTGTATGTTTAAATATATTGTGGGGAGGGGTGATGTGGATATGTTAAGAGTGGGGAGGTGGGGAAGACAATGTGTATGGGGAAGACAATGTCTATGGGATTGTGTATGTTGTTTCAGGCTGTGGGGTTGGGAGTTCTGGTAAAGTTGGCTAGCGGAGAGGGGGAAGGTAGGTGATTGGGGGTGCAGCGACACTGGGTTCTGGGGGGGTCCAGATTGGGGTGGATGTGGGAGGAGTGAGCACGGTAGAGGGTTATAAGGGTGGGTGTTGAAGGGGAGGGGGGGAAAGGGATTGGGGAACAGGGAGGGAGAGGAGGGCAATCATAATCGGTTAAGTGTAGGGGTGTGGGTGGTAGGGGAGGGGGGGCTCACTATGGAAGGGTACACACTGATGGTAAAAGTGATATCTGAAAATGGAACGTGAATTAAAGATCCTCACGCTTAATGTGCATGGTCTCAATTCCTGGCAAAAGAGAAGGGCAGTGGTAAGAGAAGGTGCCCGAGTCCAGGTGGACGTACTCTTGCTGCAGGTGACCCATTTAAAGAGCTCTCGGGGGGGGGGGACTTTATCAGGGTAAATATGATAGAGGCTTTTTTGCTGCCAATTGCAATTCCTATAAAAAAGGGGGTGTGGGGATACTGTTTTCCAAGGACCACCTGGTGGACACTAAGGAAGTTATTAGAGATCGGGAAGGGCAGTATGTTCTTTGGTGTGGGCTCTTGGAAGGGAGAGAGGCTACCATTTGCTGTGTGTATGCGCCTAACATAGCTCAAGGCCCTTTTTTCGACCGTATTCTTCCAATTATAGAGGAGCACAAACGGGGGAGCCTGGTCATAGGTTTGGATTTTAATGTAGTTGTGGATCCGTGCCTGGACTCCTCGGGGGGAGGAAGGAGTTGGGATAAATTGGGAAGACAGAAGTTGGCTAAATTGATGTCCGCATTAGGATTGGTAGATGTTTGGCGGTATAGTCATGTTGGAGAAAGAGCTTACACCTTTTTCTCACATCCTCATCGAACGTATAGTAGAATTGATATGTTGTGGATAGACTCTAATTGGTTAGATAGGGTGGGCGCTGTGGATATTGGTGCTGTGCATTGGACGGATCATGCTCCGGTAATACTTGCTCTTGCATTTTATAAAGAGCGTACCAGACTCCGGTTTTGGAGATTGAATGAATCGCTGTTGGCAGATCCGGAGGGGGTGGCCAGTCTGAGGGACTGCATTACAGAGTATTTTCAATTAAATGGGGGAGCGGAAGTATCCCGGGAGATAGTGTGGGACGGTATGAAAGCGGTAGTCCGGGAGCGTTTAATAGCAATGGCAGCAAAGAAGAAGAGGCAGGCAGGCGTGGTGGAGGAAGGGTTGAGAGCTCAGTTACAACAATTACATAGAGAGCACCAGAGGACTGGGAGTAGGGCGGTGTTACAACGGATGACTAGGGTGCGGGAGGATTTGGAGGCGTTAAGATTGGGGGAACTAGCCTTCCAAATGAAAAGGCTGCAGCGTGCATATTATGTTGGGGGTAATAAACCGGGTTGGTATTTAGCTCGGCAACTTAAAAGAAGTCATGTGCAGCAGCAGATATATAAGCTGAAAAATGAAAGGGGCGAATGGGAACATGGGACCATCAATATCCAGGCGATTTTCAATAGGTATTATAGGGCCCTGTATAAGGCAGAGCTGAGAGGATCGGAGGTGGAGATCAGACAATATTTGGGAAAACTTAATCTCCCGAAATTGGAGGAGATGGAACCGCAATGGATGGATAGGGCAATTGAGGAAGGGGAGGTGCGGGTGGCAATCAATGGCCGTAAGGAAGGCAAAGCCCCGGGTTTGGACGGTTTTACGGCCCGGTTTTATAAGACTTTCAGTTCCGAAATCTGTGGCGAACTTACCAGGGTCTTTAATGGTGTTCATCAGGGGGGGCACTGCTGCGGTCAATGGCAGTGGCGGGTATAGCCTTAGTGCCTAAACCAGGGAAGGATAAGGGGGTGAGTGAGTCATACCAACCTATTTCTCTAATTAATTTGGACGCGAAGATTTTGGCAAAGGTTTTGGCTACCCGTTTGCAGAACTTTTTACCTAAGTTGATAAATAATGACCCAAACGGGCTTTATCCCCGGCAGGCAAGCCAGTGACAATATCCGGAAGCTATTAAATGTTCTTTGGGTGGCTCAGAAGGCGGAACTGGATTCTTTGGTGGTGGCGGTGGATGCCGAGAAAGCGTTTGATAGAGTTGAATGGCCCTTTATGTTCGCCGTGTTACAAAGAATGGGGATTGGGACAGGGTTTCAAAACTGGATAGGTGCATTATATGACCAGCCGAGAGCTAGGATTCGAGTGAATGGTACTTATTCAGCAGAGTTTGAACTGGAACGGGGCACTCAACGGGGGTGTCCTTTGTCCCCTCTGTTGTTTGCGCTAGTCATTGAGCCTTTAGCACAACGGATTAGAGAGCATGATTTCATTAGGGGTATCCAAGTGGGTAGTGGAGAATATAAAATTTCTCTTTTTGCCGATGACATTATTTACACTGTGAGTAGGCCGGCAGAGTCGTTACCAATGTTATTGGTGGAAATACAGGAATATAGTCTGGTTTCGGGATATAAAATGAATATGGGTAAAACTGAGATCTTGAAGATTAGGCTGGGTCGCCATATGGAGGCTCAGTTGAGGCAGGATTACCCCTTTCGGTGGGCTAAGCAGAAGTTAAAATATTTGGGGGTCTGGATTTGCTGTGACTGGCGGCAATTGAGAAGATTAAATTATGATCCTCTAGTTGCTGAAATTCTGAATGATCTTGTGAGGTGGGATAAGGCCACCTTTTCCTGGGTGGGGCGAATTGCCATTGTTAAAATGAATCTGCTGCCTAGGATACTTGATCTGTTCTTGGCATTGCCCATTGAGTTGTTAGTGGCACAACTGAAGCTGTTGCAGCAAAGAATTTTCTCCTTCATCTGGAGGAGACGTCTGCCCAGGCTAAATAGAAGGGTGATGTTTAAGCATAGAAGAGAGGGTGGACTGGGTGTCCCGGATTTGCTGCGATATTATACAGCGGCACAGTTGCGGGCGCTAGTCTATTGGAGGATAGGGCTGGAGGCCCGAGGGTGGGTGCGAGCAGAGGAGGCCTTGAGTGGACAAAGTGTGTTGGCAGACCGTAGGTACCGGCCAGGGGAGGGGGGATAAGGCTGGGGATGAGCTGAAGATGAGTCCCTTTACGGAGCTTACCCTAAAGGTGTGGAAACGGGAGAAAGCGCATCTGGTGGGAGTTAGGGTAGCTATCCAACTTCAGAAAATTAGATGGTGTAGTGGCTTCCATGAGGGGGGGAGAGCTGAGGTCTATAAAAAATGGGAGGATAAGGGCTTGGTGTGGATGGAGCAGTTGTTCTCGGAGAGTGGCCAGCTATCTACTTTTGAACACCTGCAGGAACAATATGCCCTGGGGAAGGAGGATTGGTTTGGTTACTGTCAATTAGCACATTTTGTGCAGAACTGTTTGAAGGGGGTGGAAAGAGGAACAGTGCGAACCCCTTTTGAAAGGGTGTTACTCCGTGGGGGGGAATCTCGGGGTCTTGTATCGCAGATCTATAGGGGATTGGAAAGGGGAGGTGCTTATGCGGCGTATCAGGTGGCGTGGATGCGGGACCTCGGTGGTTCTTGGGATGAGGAAAGGTGGGCGTCAGTTCATGAAGAAACTAAGATTGCGTCCAGTTCAGCGGCGGTGCAGGAGCACTGCTATAAAATGCTGTATCGCATGTATATCACGTCAAAACGACTAGCCGAGATTGATAAAACTAAAGATCCACGTTGCTGGAAAGGGTGTGGGGCTCTGGGCACGTATTTACATGTGTGGTGGGAGTGTCCAGTGGTCCAAGGAATGTGGCAATGGATGCAAGGCCTGGTAGGGACTATGTTGGGCTGGAAGGGGAAGTTAAGGCCAGAGCAGGTACTGCTGGGGGAATGGGGGGAGTCAGGGCATGAGTTGGGGTATCTATTGAAAATGATTTCCATCGCAGTAAGGATGGAAATAGCCTATAAATGGAAAGACCCTGGCAGCCTGGAAGTAGACCAAGTGCTAAAGCGAGTTGTATTTGTTTGTCAAATGTCAGAATTACAGGCACGTTTGACCAACAAATTGAATGGATATCACTGTAAATGGCTTCCCTTCATTCAATGGAGGCGGGAGGCACTAAAGTAGTGGGAGTGCTTGAGGGGGGGATCATGCTCTAGGGGGAATTGGGGTAAGGATATGTGGTAAGTGGGATTTAGGATTTTGCTATGGGATTTGGTAGGGGGGGTTGCTGCTGGTGTTCAGTACGGTGGGGGGAGCACGGTTCCATGGAGGGGAAGGGGGGGAGGGGAGGGGCCCTGAGGGTGTGGGGGAGGGGAGGTAAGATGGGGGAGAAGGGAGGTGAGGGGGGGAGGGAGGGGAGGTTTTATTTCTGTGGTACTGTTATTGGGATATCTTTCAGTTGGGTTTCTTGTGATATGTTACTGTTTATGCTTATGCACTTATGCTGTTTTATGGGCTACGGGTTACTAGAGGAGGTGTGGGTGGTGATTTGATTAGAGGTTGTTCACATAATGTTCTGTGGGGGCACTTATTTGATGTAGCCTGGGTTTGTTGGATATGGTTTTTCCAGTCCTGTACTGTTATGTTTCATTGACTGTGCATTAATAAAAAACTTTAATACAAAAAAAAAAGAGAACAGTAGGATTTACTGGGGAATTCAAAAGCCTGAGTTACACCCAACCTTTAGAAATTGTGATAGAAGGAACTAAGGTAGTAGCTCCCCTCCTATATGCGCCAGAGTCACCGGCCAATCTTTTAGGAAGGGATTTGTTGGGGAAATTTGATATCTAGATACAATGTACTATGTGCCCAAATATGTTGCCACCGGAGTTAAGAACCCCCCAGGCACACCAGTGGGAGGAACAGAATCCAGTATGTATTTTAGACAAAGAATCAGCAGAACACTTGCAGCAGTTGGTAGTTCAGGTGTGGGGAGATAAGGTGGTGAATTTAAAACCTTGCTGCCAGATAATGTGGTCACTTTTGCAGTGCCTAGAGAGATGGGAGACAGGGATTAAGCGGGCTCAGGTATTGTCACTTAATTATCAAGAGGAATGTGGAGCAGTGTATGCAATAGGATCTATAGAGGGCTGTGAGGACATGTGGTGGATAACAGTAGTATTTTGGAGAGGGGGGGGGGAGCACTTCAAAGGACCTGATTTGGCTTTTGAAACATCAAGTGGAGATGAGAGGGGAAATAGAAGGAGAAGAATATCCTTTACAGGGATTCTTTTTAACAGAAACAGTTAAGGATGAGGATTTCTTTCCCGATCTTGAGCCACATGAATACTTTCCGTATCAATGGCATCAGTTCAGTTTGGGATCTGAGAAATCCTGGGAGGTAGGATCCAGGATTATGGATCAGTCCCCCATCCCCCCCCCCCCCCCGAGGTATGGGCAGCAAATGATCTAGATGTGGGTTTACATCGGGAGGTAAAAGCAGTGGAGATTATTCTTAAGGAGGGGTGTGAAGGGCCGAGGGTGAAGCAGTATCCTCTGTCAGCAGAAGCGTGCAGGGGAATTAGCAGGTAAAAGAATTGGTGAAGCAAGGAGTTCTATACTGCACTCAGAGCCCCTATAACACCCGCCATATGCCCATTATGTAAGCCTAATGGTAAGTGGAGGTCGGTACAGGATTTGAGAAAGTTGAATGAAATGGTGGTAGTGGAGTTCCCAGTAGTGCCAGACAGGGCCGGATTTACCTTGAGTGAGGCCCTACGCCAACAAAAAGTGTGGGCCCCCAGAAAAAATAAAAACGAGATCAACTTACCAAAACAGAAATGGCAATAGATGTATAAAATTGCCTGACATAAAGAGGCAATAGGGACAAAATCAGCATCAGAATTCAAGAAATACAGTCAAACCTCGGTTTTCATTTGCCCCGGTTTTCATACGCTTCGGTTTTCAACGTCTTTTCTGACTGAGATTTTGTCCCGGTTTTCATGCATTGCTTCGGTTTTCAACGTCTTTTGACTGAGATTTTGTCCCGGTAGCAGGGAAGAAAAGCTGTCAACGTAAGCAAGAGATGTTGCATGAATGTGGGAGGCAGTTCTTTCTCTTGCAGGGTACGTCTGAAGCTATATCATTAAGATTTTCTGCCATTCTGAAGCATTGAGCAGATAATGTAAAGGTATTTTAATGGACTGAATTCAATGTGATTCCGAAGAGAGCTGGGCACAGCAGCTTGTCAGGGGTGGCTAAGGCCAGATGTTAACATACTGTACTGTACAGTACTGTACTTAGCTTGCTTTCAGTGATGTTAAATGTTAATTTATCCATTTCATTAGTCATTTATATTTATTTCTCATTGTTTTCTGTATGTAAAAATATAGTTATTCTCTATAAAATGTATTTTTTGTGAATATTTTTGGGTGTCTGGAACGGATTAATTGGATTTACATTATTTCTTATGGGAAATAATGCTTCAGTTTTCATACGTTTCGGTTTTAGTCAGACTTTTTCGAACGGATTAATCATGAAAACCGAGGTTTGACTGTACATTAAAAAAGACATATTCCAGTTAATAAATTCAAAATAAAAAGTATTTTTCTACCTTCTGTTTGGGCATTTTTTCAGTTGCAATTGCTCGAGTCACTTTCTTCTGGTTTCTTCGTGTCTTCTGCTAGCTATCCATTTGTCCTTTCTTCTCTTTTAGATGTTTTCCATTCTCTCTCTATTTCTGCTTTAACATACTGATTGTTTCCTTTTTGCTCTTTCCCCCAATTCTTTCCTTATTCCTTTATCATCCATTTAAATTTCACCCTTCCATTTTCAAGCCCCTCTTACTCTCCCAATACCCAGCCCATCATAGACTTTTCTTCCACACAAAATATTTTTCCCCTCTCCATTCTCATTCCCCATCCATTCTAGTCCTCCCCCAAAATCAGTTCCCTTATAGTTCTAGACCCACCCAGCATCCACTCCCTTCTAGTCCCATTCTCCCATGCCCCACATCAGCCCATTTCCAGTCCTATTCTAGCTCTTCATCAGCCCATTTCCAGTGCTAGCCTTCACATCACAGGCCATTTCCAGTCCTAGCCCCCACCCCCATCACAGCCTATTTCCAGTCCTAGCCCCCACCATCACATCCCATTTGCAGTCTGTCCCCCTGCACCATCACAGCCCATTTGCAGTCCTAGTTCCCCCCCCCACCATCACAGCCCATTTGCAGTCCAAGTTACCCCCCCCCCATAGCCCTTTTCCGGTCCAGGTCCCCCTCCCCATCACAACCCATTTCCAGTCCATGTCCCCCCCCCATAGCCCTTTTACAGTTCAGGTCCCCCCCCATCACAGCCCATTTCTTTCCAGTCCAAGTCCCCCCCCCCATTAGCCCTTTTCCGGTACAGGTCCCCCCCCTTAACAACCCATTTCCAGTCCAAGTCCCCCCCCCCCATAGCCCTTTTACAGTTCAGGTCCCCCCCATCACAGCCCATTTCTTTCCAGTCCAAGTCCCCCCCCCCCCATAGCCCTTTTCCGGTCCAGGTCCCCCCCCCCCATCACAACCCATTTCCAGTCCAAGTCCCCCCCCCCATAGCCCTTTTACAGTTCAGGTCCCCCCCCATCACAGCCCATTTCTTTCCAGTCCAAGTCACCCCCCCAACCCTTTTCCGGTCCAGGTCCCCCCCCAATCACAGCCCATGCAGTCCTTGGTCCCCCCGACCAGCACCGCGGCTGTCTGAGAGGCTTCAGAGGGAGCAGGGTAAGCTCGCGCGAGGCCCCGGCTCCCTCTGTACAGCCGCCAGTGTGAAGAGCCTTTTCCTTCACGCTGGCGGCTGTATCTGTGAAGCTGCGAATGCTGGGAAAGGTTAAAGGGCATTGCCTTTAACCTTTCCCAGCAATCGCGGCTTTACAGATACAGCCGCCAGCGTGAAGGAAAAGGCTCTTCACGCTGGCGGCTGTACAGAGGGAGCCGGGGCCTCGCGCGAGCTTACCCTGCTCCCTCTGAAGCCCTGCGGTGTGTGGGCCGGCCCCGGGTGGGCCCTTGCCAGCTGTGGGCCCTACGCCATGGCGTACATGGCGTATAGGTAAATCCGGCCCTGGTGCTAGATCCAGTAGGAATGTGGACAGGAGACAGTCCCCTGTATGACTGGTTCTCTGTGGTGGATTTAAGCAATGCCTTTTGGACCCTGCCATTAGCCAAGGCTTCACAGTAATTGTTTGCATTTGTGTACGAAGGACAGCAGTATACCTGGTCCCGACTACCACAGGGGTATGTAGAGAGTCCCTCAATTTTTAACAGAGTTTTGAGTCAGGATCTGCAAGATTTTAGAGAGAGATGGGAAGGGAATTCTGTGACCCTGTTGCAATATGTGGATGATCTTATGCTATGCACAGACACACTGGAGAAGCATGAGGAAGCCATGGGGGATTTGTTACAGGTTTTAGAGGCACAGGGCTATAAGGTTAGTAAGAAGAAAGTCCAAATGTGTCAGCAGGAGGTAGTTTTCCTTGGACAGAAGGTGTCCAGAGATGGGAGGAGAGTGGCAGAGGGCAGACAGACAGGGTTAAGGGCAGTAGCAAAACCCCAGACAGTAACTCAGGTGCGTACGCTCCTAGGGCAATTTAATTTTTGTAGGCACTGGGTGCCCCATTATACTGCGAGAACAGCAGGTTTAAGGAAATTGCTGAAGGGCATGGGAGCTAAAGATGGTAAGAAAGCAGTGGTGGTATCCCCCAAGGAATGGGCATGGGTGGAGAGTTTGATTCAGGATATAATAACAGCTCAGCCATTAGAGAGCCCTATACCTGGCCGGCCTTTGGTCATTCATGTCACCCAGGATGACCAGGGTTGGACAGCGGTTGTGACTCAGGAGGACAAGGGAGGGAGAGGTCCCCTTGCATTTCTTTCAGGTACATATTCAGAAATTGAAAAGAATTTTACTATGTGCGAGCGGGCAGTTGTTGCCTGTACATCTGTAGTAAAAGTAGCAGAAAGATGGATTGGAGACTTAGTTGAGAAACCGCCCATGAAGTCCCAGCACTTTTAGGTTCTCCCAGAACAGGATTTACAGCACAAAGGATGGCTAAATATCTAGCCACTCTAGATGCTCCATATATAACTTTCCTTCCTCCATCTACAAGGTTGCCCTATAAGGTATTGATTCAGGAGCAACTAGATCCAGGACATGTTTGTCAGGTGGGGAAAGGTAGGGCATATGTGCAGGATACACCCATTGAAGGAGGAAGGCAGATATATGTAGATGCCTCAGCACTTGGTCCCCAAGAGAATCCCACAGGAATAGGGGTAGCTGTAGTGGAAAGAGGGAGTAGAGAGTATCAGGGAATGAGGGTGGTGCAATCACTCTCTCCTAGATATTATACTTCGCAGTCTGCTGAATTGTTGGCAGTGCTGTTAGCTATTGCTTTAACCATTTCAGATCCTGTGACAATTATTTCTGATTCCGAATATATAGTGAACACTGTAACAGAATATTTACAGACGTGGGACAGGACAGGATTAAACGGGGTTGTGGAAAGGCAGTATGGCATTTGTCTCTGCTAATGTTGCTTCAGGAAATGCTAGCAATTAAACATACTCTAGCAGTACCAATAGCAGTTCCTTATCGTCCCTCCAGTCTAGTCCTGGAAACTCCAGAGTTGTGCTCCTCTTCCAGCAGCTTGGAGACTGAGACACGTCATTCTTTTGATGACACTGGTATAAGGACACTGGCACCGCCTCCTCACTCCAGTTATCTCAGTCTCCAAGCAGCTGGAGGATGTGAGCCTGGAGAGTCCGGCTCACTAGAGGGGCAATTAAGGACACTTAGGGGCTTGTTTACAAAGCTGCGGTAGCGGTTCGCGATCGTTATCGGAGCCGTGACCCCATTGATTTCAATGGGGCCGCGGCTCCAATGACGACCGCGAACCGCTACCGCGGCTTTGCAAACAAGCCCCTTAGTCAAAGTTAGCTTAGTTTTAATTTTAATTTTAAATGAATTTTGATTAATTTAATTTATAAAGGAAGGCTTTAACTTTTTGGGCGACAGGGTTACTGTGTCTTTAAAATTGGGGAATTGCAGAGACCTCGCTCCCCTTTCCCCTCCCGTACCTCAGTAGAGTTGGAAAAACGAGGGTGAGGAGGGCTGCGCTTACAAATCAGTCGGCTTCAAAGAGCAGCCAAAAGTGCAGGCATCCCGGGTGCTTCACAGATTTTGCCTGTTTGCGCTCGGGTGCCGGATGCGAAGAGCAGCAGCAGCCGCATCGCACAGACGCAATTGACAGTCTAAGGGTCGGCCAGTGAGGCAGCAGGCCCCGGGACAGCTGCTGGTAATGGTTCAAATTTTCTTTTAAGAGATTGCAGCAGTGCCTTCAATTTTGATCCGCGGAACGAGGTAAGCTGACGGGGAGTTAGTTGAAGGCGATTTCGGTTAGAACAGCTTGATCCGGCGGCAGGCCCGCGCCGTGTGCGTTTTGCGCGGGAAGGATCAGAGGCTGCTGTGGGGCTAATTTCGCGACTCCTGAAGCAGGGGAGCTTCATTTTCGATTCGTTGTTTCAGTATTTAGCTCTGGAGGTCTCCTGCTATTTTCAGGGTTAGTTTGAAAAAAACAAACAAACCCTTCTCAAGCGTCTCGAACCGGAGGCTTCAAGTGATTGGGGGGTTAACAAGGGCTGGGGCCTTAGGTTAAGGGTTCACCATGCCTTCTAAGACCGTGTGTTTGCTTTGTGGAGTGAAAAGGTCTACAGTTTCAGACACAGGGGTCTGTAAAAGCTGTAGCCAAGCTTCTGCATCACAACAGCAACACTTGGATTCAGAAAAGGAGGGTCATGAGGAGGGATTGCAGGGCCCTCTGCCCTCCATGTTAGAGCCGGCGGAGCCAGTTCCAGGGCCTTCTATGGCTCCAGATATACCTCTGGCACAAGCATCCTTATCTTCCATTTTTTTCACCCGACTTTGTGGCGCTGTTTCGAAAGGCATTCGGGGGCGTGCCAGGTGAGGGTACTCCTTCAGGCTCTGGCGGTGGGGATCTCGGTCAGAAGAGACCTGGGACTCCTCTATCGCTGGGTACTTCGGGAATATTGCCGAAGAAATCGAGAATAGAAAAAGACAAACAGGAGCAGTCGGTGTTTTCAGAAGACCTCCGCACGGAAGATGGAGAGCAGGACCTAGACATGGAAGAAGATTTGGAAGAAGGAGAGATCATCGAACAGGAGGATCAGGCCAGGGTGGTGCGTATTTTTCGGAGAGAAGAGTTGCCCGCACTTATTTCTGAGATGCTTAAAGCGCTCAATATACTGACAGCAGGACCTTCGGAGGAGCCTACGTTGGATGATCCGTTATTGCGAGCTTTTCCCATGCACTGAGTAATAAAGGAAATGATTCAAGGTGAATGGGAGATGCCCGAAGCGACACTCAAGGGTTCGAGAGTCATGTCCCGTCTATATCCGTTGGTGGACGATGATAAGGAACAGGTCTCCGAGGGTAGATGCAGCGGTATCAGCGGTGACCAAGAAGACAACCATTCCGGTGGAAGGGAGTGCGGCTCTCAAGGATACGCAGGATAGGAAGCTGGATGCTTTGTTAAAGCAGGTGTTTGAGGTAAATGCTCTGTCTATTCAAGCAGTCATTTGTGGGGCGTGGGTAGCAAGGGCTTGTCTACGCTGCTCTCAGTGGGTCCAGGGGGAGCGGATCGATGAGTCGATAGGTGAGGCAGCTAGACTGGAGTCAGGAGCGGCGTATCTAGCGGATATCCATTATGACCTTATTAGAGGTCTATCTAACAGTATGGCCTCTGTGGTGACAGCGCAAAGGTATCTGTGGCTCCGCAATTGGGCGGCAGATGCATCTTCTAAGGCCAGGTTGAGTAAACTTCCTTTTAAAGGGAAGCTATTTTTTGGAGAGGATTTGGACAAGATTGTTAAAGATTTAGGAGAATCAAAGAGTGGAAGGCTTCCGGAGGATAGGCAGAGGCAGAGTAAGTTTCTGCCGATGGCTAGGATGCCTCCAAAGGATTTTTGTCGTTTTCGTTCTTCACGGTTCACTCAGAGTCAGAGGGGACATTTTCCCTATAGAAACCAAAGTTTTAGGGGGTTTCGAGGGGCAAGCAGAGGTTTTGCGGCTGTCTCATCCGGACTCAGAAAGCCGCAATGAAGTCAGGAAGACCCAGGTAGAGCTTCCGATAGGGAGTCTTTTACAGGAGTTTTACGCTGCCTGGGTCAAGATTACGTCAGATCAGTGGGTGTTAGAGGTGATTCAAGAAGGATATGCTTTGGAATTTCAACGGCAGGTGACCGACTCGTTCGTACAGTCCCCCTGCAAGGCGCATCGCAAGTGCGAAGCGGTCAAGCACACTTTGCAAAGATTACTAGCTCTCAGAGCGGTAGTGCCGGTTCCTCGAGACCACTGTTCCCTCTAAGCTGTGCGCGTGTGCGCGCGCACACACCTCGCCGAGCGAGCGCACACAACTTTTAAAGCAGCGCACAAAAATTACCGATTTCATGATGAGTTTTCAAACCTTGGGTTTTTTAAGGCCGCGGCTGCACTACCGATCTACTGCCACTTCGTCACTTCCGATTCCGAATCTCTCCTCTGCACTGAGTCCCCTGCCCTCACTCCTCTCACATGTGACAACGATTGACGAATCATGGCAGGCTAGAGGGAAATAAAAGGGAGGGGCAGCCAGCAAGCCAGCCTCTTTCTGCTCTTGTGCCTGCCTGCGAGCCACGCACCTCCTTTAATCCCTCCCTCAGCCAGCCTTCAGTGCCACGTGCGAGAGGAACACACCGCTCCGGGACTGCTGCCTGGGGACGTGCTATCGGCAGTTTTGCTAGAGAGCAAATATACCGTTATCCGACGGGGGTATATCTGCTCCACAGTCGGATGTGGCAGAGACAGCCATAGGCTTCTCCTTTCCGAGGCGCAATAGAGCTGTGGTCTCGGGGGCTATTCACCAGCTTCGGTCCACTGCACATGGTACTGTACTGTACTTGTTTTACTGCTGTTAGTTTTTGTCAGCTTGTCTGGGGCACGACTGGTGCCCTGCCTTCTCAGGAGGATACCTTTATCCGTCTTCTCATCAGATGCTCCAGTTAAAAAAATAAAATAAAAATAAAATAAAATAGAAGTGTCTAGTTGGGCTCCTCTGTTCCAGATGGTTTGTTTAATATAGCAAGTCACGGCTCCCCTCAGTCCATGGTTGCTGGCATTTGCTTTAGCCTGTTTCTCTCAGGAGCAGAGTAGAATGAAATTAAATAACTAAAATGAACTTAAATATTTATACCAGACTGTTTGGACACCCAGTGTAAAATGGCAAAGGGCTGCAACTCCCGCGTGGGAAGCAGCCAGGATGCAGGAGGTTTAGGGGAGCCGGGTAACTTTTTTCCACAGCGGCATGCTGTTTGGGTTTAGGGAACTTAGTTTTGTTCCTCAATTTAAAAAAAAAACAACAAACAGCCACCAGTCCCCTGTGGTGAGCAGAGGGGTTTTGTGCCAATTTTTACCATTTTGTTTTTGTTTGTGGCTATCCACAGTCGCTGATTCGGCTCGGAGTAGGGCACAGCTCTACAGAGTCCACTCGGCAGTACCACACCAGAATTGATTGAAGTGATTCTTGAATCGGGAGGTAGCACTTTTACTGTCTATTCTAGGGATGATTGCTGGAGGCAGTGAGCTCTGTCTGTGGTATGAAAGGTGACCATTTTTGAATAGATTCTGATGGGCTTTCTGACAGCGATGGCATATACTGTACTGCCCTGTCCTCTACGCACAGTGGGAGCTGAATGGAGCTCTCCGGTACGTAGTGTTTGGGACTAGGACACAGACTGTGAGTTTACCATCTTTATCCCCCTATTTTGGTCTGCATTGTAATTTATAATGCATTTTAATGTATTTTTGTTCATAGGTTGCCTTGGTTTTGTGGTACTGCTCCGTTCTGTTCGGTTCTCGGGTAGGATAAGTAGGTCCCCCACAGGAGAGAAACTGTTTTATTAATATTTCGTACTCCCCTTAGCGAAGTCCCTAGGGGACCAATATGTTTCTCTGGTAAATTCGTGCAGAGCTGACTGCAGTATACTGGAATTGTGGGGGGGTTTTCTTGGAAATTAGACAGTTATTTGGCATCTGCCTTTGATGTTCTTGGCTCAAATCTTGAGTTCTTGTTTTTGACCATGAGTAGGTCTGCAGGAGGAGTAGCCTAGTGGTTAGAGCAACTGCCTAGTACCCAGAAGAGCAAGGGTTTGATTCCCACTGGCACTCCTTGTGACTTTGGGCAAGTCACCTTACCCTCCATTGCCTTGGAGGAAAAGGCTGGCAATCTACTTCCAGTGATACATTGCCAAGAAAACCCAGAGGTAGCTAGGTCGCTATGAGTCAACACTGACTTGATGGCACTAAAAATAAAAAAAAAAAAGGTCTGCAGGGGATAAGCAAAAAGCAAACTTTGGTTCTTGGGAGACTTTCTGCCTTCATGATGATTAACATCAATGTGGTATACATACTGTATTCTAATGTGTAGTCAAATTTTAAAGTATATAATTCCAAGTGTCGTTATGTAGCGCACAAAAAATTTAACCTTCCTTCAAATGCCGCACGGCTGATATTTTATGCGCACACAGCCTACAGAAAATTAGAGGGAACATTGCTCGAGACCAATGCGGTCTCGGTCGATACTCCATTTATTTCGTGGTTCCAAAGAAAGAAGGGACTTATCAGCCGATTCTGGATCTAAAAAGAGTGAACCGGTGTCTACGAATATCTCATTTTCATATGGAGACCCTAAGGTCGGTCATCGTGGCAGTCAGGAAAGGGGAGTTTCTTACATCTCTCGATTTGTCAGAAGCGTACTTGCACATTCATCAGGAGCATCAAAGGTTTCTCAGGTTTGCGATGCCAATGGGGCATTTCAGTTTCAAACCTTACCGTTCGGGCTAGCTACAGCTCCGTGGACGTTTACCAAGGTCATGGTAGTTGTAGCAGCGGCACTGAGGAAGGAAGGTGTTCTAGTTCATCCGTATTTGGACGATTGGTTAATTCGGGCAAAGTCGAGGACAGAAAGAGAGAAAGCTACGTCCAGGGTGGTTGACTGCCTACAGAGTTTAGGTTGGGTGGTCAATCTGACCAAAAGGAGTTTGGTACCAGCCCAGAATCTGGAGTACCTCGGGGCGCGTTTTGATATGGTAGCAGGCAAGGTTTATCTGCCTCTGCATCGAGCTCTCGCCTTGAGAATGTTAGTACGATGATTTCTCAGCAGGGCACGTCCGACGGCGTGGCATTATCTACAACTCCTAGGTACGATGGCATTGACGCTCGAATTGGTGCCCTGGGCAAGGGCACATATGAGACCATTGCAGAGAGTATTGCTCAGGAGGTGGTCTCATCAGAACGACCCATTGTCTCGGAAGCTAATTTGTCCAGAAGTAGCGCGGACAGCGTTGCAATGGTGGTTATGTCCAGAGACGTTGGAGCAGGGCATGCCCCTGGAGACTCCGGACTGGCTACTGCTGACTACAGATGCAAGTCTGCTAGGTTGGGGGGCGCACTTTCAGGGAAGGTTCACTCAAGGTCAGTGGACAGACCAAGAAAGAGGATGGTCAATCAACAGGTTGGAACTGCGAGCTGTAATGCGGGCGTTGCTGAGGTTTCAGCCATATTTGCAGGGGAAAGCGATCAGAGTGTTTTCCGACAATGCGACGGCAGTGGCCTACATCAACAGACAAGGGGGCACCAGCAGTCCGTCCTTGGAGGCCGAGGCAGAACAGCTTTTTGGATGGGTCAAACTAAATCTTCTGGTGTTGTCGGCAGCGCACGTAGCAGGAGTGGACAATGTGACGGCCGATTATTTGAGTCGAGTAAAGGTGGATCCAGGAGCGTGGACCCTCCATCCAGAGATTTACGAGATGGTGGTGAAGCGCTGGGGAGAACCGATCATGGATCTCATGGCGACATTCAATTCAGCAAAGGTCAGTCGATTCTTCAGCAGAAGGAAGGAAAGAATGTCGGAGGGTCTAGATGCTCTCATACAGGACCCTTGTTGGGTGCTCGTAGGAGATCTACTTCGTTAGCATATGTTCACGTGTGGCGCATCTTTGAAGCATGGTGTGTGGACAGAAATTGTGAGGTATTACGTGCGTCGGTGCCACAGGTCTTGGCGTTTTTGCAGGATGGTTTTCAGAAAGGCTTAGCAGCATCTTCCTTAAGAGTTCAGCTGGCGGCTCTATCTTGTTATAGAGGAAAGATCAAGGGACAAACGCTTGGCGCTCTTCCAGATGTTAAAAGGTTCTTAAGAGCGGTGGCACTTTTGTGTCCGCCGTACAGAGACTGTTCCCCAATGGGATCTGCAGTTAGTGTTGGGAGCGTTAGGATGTATGCCGTTTGAGCCGTTGGTTAAATCGTTGCTGAAGGATCTTACCCTGAAGGTGTTTTTTCTAGTGGCAATTGCATCGGCAAGGAGGATTTCGGAATTGCAGGCCTTATCGTGTAAGGAGCCCTTCCTAGCCTTTTATGAATCAAAGGTAGTATTGCGGCCGGTTCCGTCTTTTTTGCCAAAGGTACTATCCCCATTCCATGTGAATCAGGTAGTATCCTTGCCCGTGTTCCATAGGACGTCAGACAAGTCGGTTACGGATCAGTTGCATCGGTTGGATGTTCGTAGGGCCTTGAATACATATATCCGCCGGACAGCAGGGTTACGGAAATTGGATAGATTGTTTGTGTTGTTTGGGGGTCCTCGGAAAGGTGAAGCAGCGTCGAAGGCGACTATTGCCAGATGGATCAAAGGGGCGATAGCATCGACGTACCTCTTAAAAGGTAAACTGGCGCCAAAGGGGTTACGAGCGCATTCGACTAGAGCGCAGGCAGCTTCTTGGGCAGAGTACAAGTTCGTTCCGGTGGTGGAAATTTGTAAGGCGGCGACGTGGTTGTCCTTAAATTCCTTTGTCAAGCATTACCGTCTGGATGTACAGGCGAATAGGGATGCTTGTTTTGGGGCAGCAGTGCTTCAGTCTGCTCTATCAGGTCCCGCCCGTTGAGTTTTCTTTACTGCTCTGTTACATCCCTGGAGTTTCCGGGACTAGACTGGAGTGACGATAAGGAAGATTAAATTAGACTTACCTGCTAATTGTAGTTCCTGAAGGAACTCCAGTCTAGTCCTGGACCCCGTCCCATTCTTTGGTAGGAAGGCAGCCTGAAGCACGGAATCTCACCGGTAAGTGAAGTATAAACTGTTGGGCTTCGGGTCCGCACAGGGTGGTTGAAGAAGGGGATGATATGAAGGTCCAGTCTTTTCGGAAGGGGGAGCGAGGGCCTTTGCAGTTCTTAAAATGCCTAAGAGGCGAGTTTTTCTTTTAAACATTTTAATGTTTTTTGAGTTTTTTGGATATGTTATCATTGAGAAAGTTACTGTTTTGCTACTTAATTGTTGCTCCGATGAGTCTGCTTTGTCAGTAGGTTACTGGAGTGAGGAGGCGGTGCCAGTGTCCTTATACCAGTGTCATCAAAAGAATGATGTGTCTCAGTCTCCAAGCTGCTGGAAGAGGAGCACAACCCTGGAGTTTCCGGGACTAGACTGGAGTTCCTTCAGGAACTACAATTAGCAGGTAAGTCTAATTTAATCTTGTTAAATGTAAAGCACATCAAAGGGCAGGAGAACACTGTGAATGGAATAATCAGGCAGATTATTTAGCTAGACAGGCAGCGGCGAGAGCTCCACCTGAGCTGTCTCCTTTAGCAATAGTACAAGCTATGACATTACGGTCTGGAGGAGAGACAGACATGCAGGATTTACTGATAGGTATACAGACCGCAGCTACAGCAGAAGAGAAGAGAAGATGAAAAGCAGCAGGATGTGAAATGAATCAGAGAGGTTTTTGGGCACACCCAAGCAGAGCATTGTGCATATCTCTAGTTACCGTCTCTGCATGGCATGGAACGGTACATCAGTCTCCCAGAGCTATGCTTGGAAAATTAAGAGAGAGTTGGTGGTGTCCAGAGATAAAGCAAATTGTGATTCAATATGTGTCTTTGTGTAAAATATGCTCACAGGACAATTCTTATGCTATGCGAATAATCCCCATAGGAGCTATGTTACCACGTCCTTCAGGACCTTTTCAAAATCTTCACATTGATTTCACTGACATGCAGATTCTGTTACATGGGTACAGTACTTGCTAATGTGCGTATGTGCTTTCTCTGTGGATTGAAGCCTTCCCTTGCAGGAGAGAAACAGCAGGAATAGTTGTGAAGCACCTGGTGGAGGATATTATTCCCAGGTTTGGTTGTCCTCAGAAAATCCAGACAGATAATGGCACACATTTTTGTAATAAATTAATTCACAAATTTACTGAGGGGTTGGGGGTGCAACATTCTTTTGTTTGTGTTTACAGGCCACAAGCAAACGGACTGGAGGAGAGAGTTAATGGATTACTAAAGACAACACTTCATAAGATTTTACATTCTACAAATTTGAATTGGTTAACAGCTTTACCTTTTGCTTTGTTTTCTCAGGAATTCCCCATTGAAGGCCTCTCATTTGACACCCCACCAGCTTGTTACTGGTCGCTCACTGACTTCCCCAGTGCTTCAGGTAGCTTCAGCTGTTCCAGCAGACAACAATGACACCTACTGGATAGCTCTCCAGGCAGCATGGGCAGTGATACGAGAAGCTACAGATCAGCTTCCACCTAAGGCAAACACTGAGAAACATCTCTCATATAGCCCAGGGGACTATGTGTATCTAAAGAACTATACTTGGTCCTGTTGGACTGAGCCATTCTTTGTTGGTCCTTACAAGGTTACTGTGGTCAGCCCCTTGGCTTTGCGGGTGGAAGGATCTTCGCAGTGGCATCACATTACCAGAGTGCGACCAGCTCCTTACATTGAGACAGCATGAAGTCTCTGTGGACTTTTGTGGGACATTTTGGGGTGGTATGGGCATTGTTGCCTTCTTATACTCCATCATTGCATTCTAACACATGGTATCAGGAAACTAAGCTTTTGAGCAATACCACAAATAGTATAGTATGCAGAGCTTCGCCCCCTTCTGCTCTCTCCGGAGAGTACTTGGCGGCTGAACCTGTGCCTGCTAGTGATGCCTTATGTCTGTATACAGCTATGCATCTGGGGAGTGAGACTCTCCTGTCTAAGATGCCTCACTATCGTTATTTTTGAATATACTAGTTCAGCAGATATATGCTAATGGTAATCAGGATATGGGTATGTGGTTTAAACATCCCTTTGACCCAGCGGTTAGAGTTTATTCTAAAAACGCTGTTTCTTTATCAAAATGTTTGAATCGATGTTCTACACATTTAGCTTCTATTGTATTTCCATATAATTCTGGTAAGGTTAGACCAGAACCCCTAAGATTATCCCTTGCTGCACCAGCAAATTTTACATTTTGTTACAAGGGTTCAGGGAACATGAAGTCTTTGGGAATTTCTCCCTTATGTCAATATTATTTACCTTTTTCTAATTCTTCTCCCTCTTTCATGGATGTATATTACCAATGTGGTTCTCGTGTGTATGCTTATTTACCTGCACAGTTTTCTGGTGTTTGTGGGCTTGTTCACCTACATCACCTGATAGCCACCTTTCCCCTTAAAATGCTTGCTTCAGAGCATGACCCTTTTCCTTCACCTAACTACACAGATCAGAATCCCCCATTGTCTAATGATATCCCAGATGTTATTGATCTTTTGTTCCACCAACTTCCCCCTGCCCCAGGTTTAGTAAGAAGAAAACGCTCAAATTATTTGAAAACATTTGATATCCCTGAAGAATTTCAATTGTTTAGTCATAGTTCTGTTGCTGCTGTTACATTCTTTATACCATGGCTTCAAATTAGTACTAATTCTCAATGGGTACAGAAGATTAGGTATGATACAATGCAAATGTTAAATTACACTATTGCAGGTTTTGAAATCATGTCTGAAGAACTTCATATGGTTGCTTTAATGTCATATCAGAATTGTTTAGCTTTAGATTATGTGTGTGTTATTTGGTCAATCATATCTACACTTACATTCCTCCTGACCCGTCCCATGACAATATTACTGAAGTTATTAAACACTTACAGGAGTTGGCTGATGAAATGAAAAAGGAGGGAGATCCAGTTGAAGGTGACTGGTTTGCCTGGGCCTTTGGCTGGTTTTCTGGTTTAGGTCAAGGTTTCAGGAACTTTTTTCTCATTGTTATTCTATTAGTCCTCTTGTTCTGCTTTATTGTTTCCCTTATGCTCTGCTGTACACGGTGCCTTACCTCTCCTGTGCCTCCAGCGTAAGTCTACCATGTTCCATGTTCACCATCCTCAGAAGCCGCAGCGCAATCAGGCTTTGCCCATTTGTGACAATGTTGGACTCAGTGTTTCCCATGAGCCTTTCCAAATCAGGAGGGCGAATGTGCTCCCACATTCTACTCCTGAAGAGGGGGGAGTGTGAGAGCCAGAAGGGAAAGAGTTAACAGTACAAATGCCAGCAATTAGTACTGCATGTGCTTTGTGGGATGCTGTGGGTAGTAGGTGACATGTGAGAAAAAACACATTTACAGAGCACAGGAGAGAGGCCTAGTGTGGAAACTGTCAGAATATCAGAGAACTAATAAGATATATATTTTCTATATTTCTTAAAAATAGGGGATGGAAAAACAGACAAGGTGGAAAGTTGAATAGGTGGGAAAAAGGTCAAATAACAAGGAATAAATCTGAAAAAGGTCTGAGCACATGTTTATACACCGGCCATAAGGGTCACAGGTCAGCAGGAATGCGGAGTGCAGATATGACAGGACAAAGGAATGAAAGAGAAAATCCAGATGCCTGGAATCGAAAACAAAGGGACTATTTGGAAAGAACACTATATAACAGGACAGAACTCTTAAAAGATTGGGAATTTGCAACCCATTTTCGGAGGAGGGTGGATTGCAAATTCCTACTGTATGTCCTCTTGTGAGTGGGTATGTGTCTGATGTCTGTGTGAAAGTCTATCTTTGAGTGTAGCTAGGAATCTCACACTGTCATATATCTTTCTCTTTCACTGTGCTAGGATCTGTCTATGGACAGGAAATCTTAATTAATTTATAGCTGTAAGTGGAGGGTGAAGGAATTCTCAAAGTTACTTTGTATTTAGTTAGTTTTGGTTGCGCGACCTATATGCTTGTTTCTGTGATGTATAAGGAATAAAGGATTATCTCCAGGAACAAGCAGGAATGAGTCTTCACATATGGGTACGTCGGTACCAACGGAGCCTGCGCGGGAACGCTCCCCAGCGTCCAATTAGAAAGCTTTTGGGAGCATCCCACAGCGCCTGCGTACTGCCTTCCCGCCTTTCCCTACTGCCTCTCTCCAGTTTTTGTTTTTCCGTGGAGCCGGCAGGATGTATTCCTGTCACCGCAGAAAATTCTTCTTTTTTATTCTTGTTTTTTGTGGTCGCGTCTGCCTTCCCTCGATGCCACCGGTACCGCCGGTGCTTTTCTTTCTTTTTTTGACTAAAAATGTCTTCTTCTTCTAAGGAATTTTTTCCTGTTTAGTGCCTGATGGTTTTTTGGCCACTAGGCCTCTATCCTTTCCATCATGGAAAAGCCAGTCACTATCCTTAAGAAATGCTCAAAGTGTGGTGGTACAAATTTATTTTTAGACACTCATACTTGGTGTCTACAATGTTTAGGTCCTGACCATTGCCCATTGGAGTGTCTCTCCTGCAGGAACTTACATAGAAGAAGTCTTCAGGATCGAGCACAACTTGATACTCGGTTCACATCAGACTCGATGTCACCAGCCAGAATATCTTCTCTCTCACAGGATCAGGTAACCAAACAAAAGTCTGTTAAGACTAGCCAGTCCTCGAGTGGTAGATCTCCTTCTCAGCATCGAGATGCCTCTGGCGTTGCCCTCGAGGACATTTTGGCAATAAAGCCCCGGCGGGAGTCTTCGGGCTCCAAAGCATTAACGAGGCTTCGGGTTGTTCCTCAGGTTCTTACCTCCATGGACATACCCAGGCCATGCTCGGTGGTTGTGGCCGCTTCGGGCAGTACCGACACCCCGGCATTGGCTATGGTGATGGATGAGATATTCCTCACTGAGGGACGTAGTCTAGCGAATCTCTCAGCTACTTCGGTACTGCTAGAGTCGATGCAGACCGTTCCTCGACTATCGGTATCGGATCCGGTACCAGTACGGGTATCGACATCGGCACCGTCGATGCTTGCTTCGACAGACTCGCTTCCTTCGATGCCGAGCCTGGAATTGCTCTCTAGCATGGAGGATTTGGTGCCGACTCGTCTCGGTATCGACCTCGGGCGGTACCGAAGACATCTCTTTAAAGAAAATCCGATGCATCATCCTTTCAAGTCTTCCGATCCCGATGACTGGGATGAATCCATCGGTACCAAGGCTGAATTTTCAACAATTCCAGCCTTTACCCCTCATTTCAGAGGTTCCTCCTCAGCAGAGGTTTCTTTTCAAGCTTTTCTGCTTGATATGGCAAAGTTACTTGCCCTTTCTATACCTAGTAAAGAATCTATATCAGGGGATTCAGAAACTCTGCAATTCCCCTGGAGTCCAAAGGAGGTGATCATGCTTCCTTTGCATCAGACCTTACAGGATCTACTATTAAGAATGTGGGAAACTCCTTTAATGGTATCCCCACATTCTAAGACACTTGACACTATGTACAAGGTACCACCTTCTCCAGGTTTTCAAAAGACTCAACTTCCTCATCATTCTATTGTTGTAGAATCAGCAGTGAGGCGTATTAAGAGTGCAAAGAAGCACTCCTCTTATCCGCCAGGTTGTGAGTCTAGGACTTTAGATGCCTTTGGATGTTGATGCTTCCAGGCATCCATGCTTTCAGCAAGAATTATCTCATATATTTTCTATATGGGATTATCTCTTGAAGAAGTCACAAAGAACCTAAAGCTTTTCGACCCTTTCCTTCAAGAATATAAAAGAGCAGACTATTTCTTACTAGTCAGTCATGCTCAAAATGTCTCTAAATTCCTTAACCAACTAAACAAACTTATAACATCGAAGGAATTTATAAAGGCCAAAAAATCAACAAACAAGAAAGCATTCTCCCATGCTGCCCCTATAATTTGGAACAACACTCCATCAAAATTAAGATCCTTACCTCAAATCATGGAGTTCAGGAAAAAACTCAAAACTCACTTATTCTCAACATACTACGGATCCTTGTCGAACTCACCTATTCAACAGGAAAAAGGATAGCTTCACCAGCTGACATATCCCATCCTTGAACTGGAATAAATGAGAAAACCCCAAACCGACGATCTCAAAAACATACATGCCTGTACATAGTTAATATTTGGTTCTTTGTATATAGTTAACAAACTGTTAATTGTAAAATTGAATTTCTTTGTAGTTTCACAATGTTATCTGTAAAAGCAGCTTTGCCTGTTTACTGTTGTTCCATGTAAACCGCAACTGATCAATGGAAGGTGCGGTATATAAAAACTCGCTAATTAAATTAATTAAATTAAATTAATTAAATTAAATTAATCGTGCTTCCCTGGACTGTTTTGAGTCTATTAGCAGAACCTCTGCTATAGCCATAGGGGCACGACGCATGGCCTGGCTCCAAGCTTCAGAATTGGACAAATGGGTACAAGAAAGGCTGGGTAATACTCCTTGTACTGGTGAGAATCTCTTTAACAAAGATGCTTTATTCCAAGCTAATCAGTTAAACACTGATATTCTTGCTTTCAGAGGATTGTCAAAACTTTACTCTATCCCAGCTAGTAAAAAATCTCCTTATTCCCCTAGGGGAAAAAAGTTTTATCCATCTTCTACCCATCCTGCAGATGTTTCCAAAGAAGGGCAACATCATACCAGGCTAAGGAAATCAAAACCTCAACAGGCTCAGTAAACCCAGCAATTGCAGGGTTCCTGATATTTATTCACTAAATCTCTTTTTCCTGTTTGAGGTTTAGAACCAGTAACATCCTTACTGAGATATCAGTGATACACTGGCTCAATCCTTGACTCTAGGCATGAATCTCTTGCCACAAGAGAAATCCTTTCTTTTAGCTCCAAGAGCTGTTGAGGACAATCATGCCCTACAGGTTTTTCTCCTCTCCCTTTAGAAGGAAAACGAGGAGTAACAACTAACAACAAGGTAGGCTTTGCCTTTCACCTTGACAGTTTTTCTGTACGAGGATATCTCATACTTTTGACTGCAAGGGGGCTTTACCTTTTCAGGGACTTACCAAATTGTAAGTCTTCTCAACTCTGTATTACTTTCTATCCCTCTTAGCCGAGACATTCAGTCTCTAAGAGTGATACCATTCAACTGGAGGGCTTACTTTTTCAGTTCATAGGTTTTTCTTCAATACCTACTCCAGTAACTGGTTTCCATACAGAGTTTTCTTCCCTTTTGCAATCTTCTCAAATATTTCTTTTAAGACAGCTTATCAGACAGTAATGGGGTTTACCTCTCCTAATTATGTCTGTCGGTCCTTTTTCCAATTTCTAGGATCTAACTTTTTCTGCTGCCTTAATAACAAATAATTCCAAGAGTGGTTCCACAACCCACTTGGACAATTCATCATTGCAGGCAACCGGCCTGTCTATTATTCTTAGCCATCTTCAATTCTTTTTGGCTCCAACAGAATAGATTAGGTTGCACACTGGCAATTAAACAGCCAGATCTCACCTAAGCAACCTGTGACATGCTCTCTGCAATTATACAAAAAAGCTCTGTAACTATGGGCCTTTGCCAGAGAGCGTCAGAGCCATTCCTAGTAGGTAACATCCAGATGGTTAAAAAAAAAAAAAAAGGCTTTGCCTAGTCATGCTCCTACATGACTGGTTTTTTCCTACTCTTACCATCTTCCTTAAAATTTCCTCTTAAGGAAAAGGAACCAGGGCTTAGACCACGTGAAAGCATAAAGAATTGCTCAATTCCCTGGGTTGTTCCACATCTCCAGTGGAACCCTTACAACAGGGATGCATTCTTTTTCACTGCAGCTGGTCTTTGTCTAGTGCTTTCCTTCTAACTCCAAATACTTCATTGAGACTTATGTTGAACAAAGAACGCATGATACTCATAGTGCTCTCATAGAGGGGCAAACATGGTATCCCCTTATATTGCGTCTTCTTCTCCAGCTACTACACTGAAGTTATAGAAGGATCCAGACTTGCTGTCTTAAGACCAAGGATCTCCTCTGCACCCCTTACGTAGGTCTCCATTCCTGGTTATTCAAAGGCTAGAATTTCTAAAGAAATCTAGACCTCCCCTCATAAGTAAGAGCATTCCACTGGTTTCCATGAAACCTTCTCCATGCTTCTTCCACTTATAACCAGAAAGAGATTCTCTATCCATATTCTCAAGCAGGTCTTACCCCTTCTTGTTATTAAGTGAATCTCTCTCTCTCTATATATATATCCAGATATATATATAATATATTTGACTCTGAAAGATTTGTTACTGTTCATGTTAATGCTGTTCCAGCATACCATAGGGTTTTACATGGACAACCAATTCTATGGTAATTAGAAAATACCTTCTTTTACCGTAACCTTTCCGGTTACGTTACATCTGAAGCTCTCCATGTAATGTCATTATCCTAAGTGACATCATTTAGGGAAGACATTACTGATCTTCAAGAAATTGGAGGCTACAGTGCCTACTACAAATGTTATTTTCTTTCATTTGGTTAAAGGGGTCTTAAAGGCCCATCCTTTTTCTGCAAGGCGTATTTCTACCTTTTCGTCCAAATCAGTCAGATTTATCTCCTCTTTTTCCTAGAGCCTTATTCTGCTCCAAGGACAAAGGGCTTTAAACCTTAGCCTACAGGGAGTGGAGGAGTGGCCTAGTGGTTGGGGCAAGGTACTTCAGGCCAGAAGGTCGGAGGTTCAAATCCCACTAGAGGACAGCAACCTTGGGCCGGAAGGACTGGGGTTTCTAGTCCCACAGGTGCTCCTTGTGGTCTTGGGCAAGCCACTTAACCCTCCATAGCCCATGTTCCCTGTAAAATAGTTATCTCCAAGTTATAATGCCCTGTTCAATGTAATTTCAGTTTGTTCAATGTAAACCACACTGATGCAGAATAGCACAGTATATAAGAGAATGTAATAAATAAATAAATACAGAGGCTTCAACTTTTCCTCCAAAGTCCAACCTCATTAAACTCCCCCAGTTTTTCCTTCTGGGATTAGTTCTAGCCATTAAGGCTTCTGACCTCTGCATTGCAAAATTATTTTCCTCTACTTCACAGTGAGGTAATTTCTTTGAGGATACTTTACTGGCTCTTAGCAGCAGACCCATATTAGCCTCAATAAACACTTTTGCAATACTTTTGAGTAAGGTCCACATTAGAAAATTGGAATTCAATATTTGCTAACAATTATGATCTACACAAGGACTCCCCTCTAGACACCTTGTTTAGTCAAGCTGTTCCACAGCACACCCCTTTTTAATTCAACTCCTACCCTCCATCCCTGGGATGCCTGAGGTTCTGGGAAATAGCATGGCCCATCCTTTAGATTTGCAACATGCTGGGCCCTCCTCTAGGCATCTTTAGCTTGGGAATCCCCATATGTGAAGACTCATTCCTGCTTGTTCCTGGAGATAGCACAGTTACTTACCTGTAACAGGTGATCTCTCGGAACAGCAGGAATAAGTCTTCACAACCCACCCACCTCCCCTAGGAGTTGCATCTCTCTATCTCTCTCTTTCCCTTTCCTTCTCTCTCTCTTTGTCTCAGCTTTAAAACTCAACTGGAGAGAGGCAGTTGGGAAAGGCGGGAAGGCAGCACGCAGGTGCTGTGGGATGCTCCCAAAAGCTTTATAATTGGACGCTGGGGAGCGTTCCCGCGCAGGCTCCATCGGTACCAATGTACCCATATGTGAAGACTTATTCCTGCTGTTCCCAGAGATCACCTGTTAAAGGTAAGTAACTGTGCTTTATTTGTAAGAAGAATCTGTGAGAATTTTGTGCCAGGTACGAGTATAATCTGCATGAGGTGTATATGTATGTAAGGTTTTTGTTTTCCCTCTTGCACGGAGGAGGAGGGGTGGCAATCCGCCTGGCCAACGGACTGCCCCCCCGCCCCTCCGGTTCCGTGCAATACCAACAAGTGTAATTTACACAGCGTAGTGCTCTGTACAAGGACAGTGCAAGAACCCTGATGGTAGGCCCTTACAACATTTAACTGTGGAAAATCCACAAACAATGCAACATAGTGCGGTATATAAGAACTTGTAATAAATAATAAATAAACAGCATGTACCTGCCTGCAATGAGTGAACATGTAGGCACATCCCCATGTCAGCAATTGATGGGCTGGTGTGTAGTGCAGATATGGGAAGGATTCAAGGTATGTTTCCCACAGGTCCCATGAACAATCATTGATATGTCCAAAGCTCATCCCCAGGACAGATCTGGTATAGGAGCTGGATTATGTGCAATGTGCTGTATGCCTGATTGTCATGAGCTTGTGTGTAGACAGTATGTGGGTCACTGAAGGCACCAACACTGATGAGCTATGCCATGCCCTATATCACATTCCTGCCTGTTATTTTAACCAAGCCAATTCAGCACATGAATGCCCTGAAACAACAGTGGAGGTGTATGGAGAGGCTCAGATGCATTTGGGATGGTGTGTATACAAGAGGTGCAAACGAGGGCTGTCTGTAGCTTATCAACCTGGCTGCCCATTGTTGGATTTTTCATAGGCCATCTATGTCATTGGTAGGCCTGTCAGATGGGGATGTTATTTGTCCAAAGTCAACCCGGATGTGGGGTAATCCACAGATATGTGGATATCATTGAAAAAAAGAAAGGAAGGGATGAAGGAGCTGACATGCAGCTGAATCTTGGCTATGGGCTGGCATATTGTGGCTCTGGCGGCATGGTAATAACAATATTGTTTGCTGGGTTGGGATTTGAGCTCCATAATGGAGCTGCACAGACATGGAGACACAACCCCATGCAGCATTTTTGCCATTACGGGGCCCTGCTGCATCAGATGTGTATCTGCTTGCTGTGAACCTTATGAGAATTGTGCCATGGAATGTATGTTGAGGCTGTAAGGCAGGGGTCTCAAACTCAAATTGCTTTGAGGGCCAAATGAGGACTTGTAAAGTAACCTGCAGGCCGCATCGTTGGAACTTTTTTTTACAATGGAAAAAAGTCAGTAAAAAAGTCAACATAATAAGAACATAGTGCTGACTCATAGTGCCCATAGGGGGAGTTTACCATGTGTTCTCTTCAGAGTCACCCACCGGATGTCTCACATCTCCGCCGGATGGATCAGCTTCCCGCTTGGGCCATGTGGAACGCAGGACCCCTCATGCATTCCACCTCTTTGTGGTAATGGCCGCAGCCATCCAGAGACCGAAAATCACCCTCAGGCAACCAAATCTCAGGGCCAGAACAACAGCAAGAGCTCCTCATTCACCTCTCAACATGCCAGCCTCTCCTGCATGTGATCTGCACTCAGTAGCACTTTTTTAATATGGGTGAGTTTCGCCGTTAAACCGGGCTCTCCGATCCCTCCATCAGCTCATTTCCAATCCCAGCCCCCCATCAGCCCATTTCTAGTCCTTTCCTAGCCCCACCATCGGCCATGTCAAATCCTATCTCCCCTCCACTCAGCCCATTTCCAATCCAAGCCCCCCCATGAGCCTACTTCCAGTTCTAGCCCCTCCATGAGTCCATTTCGATCCAAGCCCCCACCACAGTCCATTTCCAATCTTAGCTCCCCCCCAACAGCCCATTTCCAGTCCTATCCTAGCCCCTCCATCAGCCCATTTCCTGTCCTAGCTCCCCTCCCCACTCAGCACATTTCCAGTCCTAGCTCCCTCCCCTCACAGCCTATTTGCAGTTCAAGCCCCCCTTCCACTCCGCCCATTTCCATTCCAAGCCCCCCTCCCCATCAGCTATTTGCAGTTCAAGCCCCCTTCCACTCAGCCCATTTCCATTCCAAGTCCCCGTCCACATCAGCTATTTGCAGTTCAAGCCTCCCCTTCCACTCAGCCCATTTCCAGTCTTAGCAACCCCCCAACCCATTACCAGTCCTAGCCCCCCCATAGCCCATTACCAGTCCTAAGCCCCCCATCAGCCCACTTCCAGTCCTAACCCCCCATCACCCCATTTTCAGTCTTAGCCCCCCATAGCCCATTACCAGTCCTAACCCCCATCAGCCCACTTCCAGTCTTAGCCCCCCCAATAGCCCATAACCAATCCTAAACCCCCAACAGCCCACTGCTCATTACCAATCCTAACTCCATCAGCCCATTTCCAGTCCTAGTCCCCATCAGCCCACTTCCAGTCCTAACCCCCCATCACCCCATATTCAGTCTTAGCTCCCCCATAGCCCATTACCAGTCCTAACCTCCCCCCCCCCATCAGCCCACAGCCCATTACCAGTTTAAAATTTAAAAAAAAGCTGGCTGGCTGCTGCCGCCGTGGCAGCAGCAGAATCGAGTGTCCCACGGCCTCCCCTCTGCCCAGCACAAAATTGTCTCACGGGAAGCGTGTTTGAGACCCCTGCTGTAAGGCCTCATTCCATACACGTGGACACAACTTACACCTGTTATATCACTATTGCATCTATTGCAGTATGCCTCGATGAAGAGTGGCTGTACAGGGTCTGGATGGGTAGCATGTACTGAGTTGCTATATGTGTTGCAAACACAATGTGAAGGCAGCACGAAAAACAAATAGAAACACAGAAAAGTGATGACAGAAAAAGACCACATGGCCTATCTAGTCTGTCTTTCCCTATTGACAACTACAACAGTCCCCTTTTTTCCTTTAGAGACCCTCTGGGTTTGTCCTATGCTTTTTTGAATTCAGATACTGTCCTCATCTCTACCACCTCCACTAGGAGACTATTCCACGGATCCATCACTCTTTCCACAAAGAAATATTTCTGCATATCACTCCTGAGTCTATCCCCTTTCACGCTCAACCCATGTCCCCTCGTAGCAGAGCTTGCTTTCAATCGAAAGAGGCTCTTCCCCCGTGCATTTATGCCACGGAGGTATTTAAACATGTCAATCATATCACCTTTATCCCGCCTTTCCTCTAAGGTGTACATATTAAGATCCTTAAGTCTGTCCTCATATGCTTTATAATGAAGACCACTAACCATTTTAGTAGCCACCCTCTATACTGACTCCATTCTGTTTATATCCTTTTGAAGGTGCGGTCTCCAGAATTGCACACAATACTCCAAATGAGATCCAAATGAGGTCCAAAGATTTATACAAAGGCACTATCACCTCCTTTTTTCTGCTAGCCATTCCTCTCCGTATGCACCCAAGCATCCTTCTAGCTTTTTCTGTCGCCTTTTCTACCTGTTTAGCTACTTTAAGATCATCAGACACAACCACGCCTAGGTCCCGCTCTTCTTTAGTGGACAAAAGTGCTTCACCCCCTATACTATATTGCTCCCTTAGACTGCTGCAGCCCAAATGCATGACTTACATTTTTTTAACATTAAATCCCATCTGCCAAATTCTAGACCATTCTTCAAGTTTAGCTAGATCCCTCCTCATTTTATCTACACCTTCCTGGGTGTATACTCTATTGCAGATTTTGGTATCATCCGCAAAGAGGCAAACCTTATCTGACAGCCCTTCCGCTATATCACTAACAAAGATGTTAAAAAGAATCGGAACAAGGGAAGACCCCTGGGGCACACCACTGGTAACTTCCTCCTCCTCAGAGTGAGCTCCATTTACCTGTACTCTTTGTCGCCTCCCACTCAACCAATTCCTAACCCAAGCAGTAACTTTAGAGTCAATCCCTAGGGTGCTCAGTTTGTGTATAAGTCGCCTGTGAGGAATGGTGTCAAAGGCTTTACTGAAATCTAAATACACCACATCTAGGGCTCTCCCTTGGTCCAACTCCCTGGTCACCCAGTCAAAGAAATCAATCAGATTTGTCTGACAAGACCAGCCTCTGGTGAATTCCATACTGCCTTGGATCCTATAATCTGCTGGACTCCAGAAACCTCACTATTTTCTCCTTCTGCAGAGTTTCCAATAATTTACTCACCACCAAAGTTAAACTAACTGGCCTGTAGTTCTCAACCACATCCTTACTTCCGCTTTTGTGTAAAGACACCACATGAGCCTCTCTCCAGTCCTTTGGCACCACTCCCGACTCCAACGAGGCATTGAAAAGGTCAGTCAGTGGAGCTGCTAGAACGTCCCTAAGTTCCCTCAGTATCCTAGGGTGTATCCCATCTGGTCCCATCGCTTTATCTAATTTAAAATGAGCTAGTTTCTCATGAACATAGTCTTCTGAAAATTGATCAAGATGCCCCTCACGTCTGAGGTCCTGTTCCTGGTTCTTCATCTGTGAACACAGAACAGAAATATTTTTTAAGCAATTTTGCTTTATCATCAGCTTCTACATATTCCTCCCCTTCACCCTTAAGTCTGACAATACCACTTTTGCCCTTCCTCTTCTCACTAACATGTCTGAAAAATGTCTTATCCCCCTATTTTATTGCATTGGCTATTTCCTCCTCTTTTTGAATCTTTGCTTTCCTGACTACTTTGCTAGCTTCTCTAAGTTTTTCTAAATATAGATGCCTGTCTTCCTCTTTCTGTGATCTCTTGTATTTCATGAAGGCCTCCCTCTTTTTCTTCACCTTTTCAGCTACTTCTTTCGAAAGCCATAGCGGTCTGCTTTTACTTTTATCTTTATTTACCATTTTAACAAAAAGGTTAGTTGTCCTTTAAAATATCCCTTTTCAGTTTTGCCCACTGTTTTTCTACATCCCCCAGCTGTTCCCATCCCGCTAACGACTCCCTGAGGTATTGGCCCATCTTGGCAAAGTTAGTTTTCCTAAAGTCTAAGACCCTCACTTTTGAATGGATTCTAACAACCCTAGTCCTAATACTGAACCACACCATCTGGTGATCACTGGATGCAAAATGATCTCCCACTAGAAGATCAGAAACACTTTCACCATTAGTAAACACCAAGTCCAGTATGGCCCCTTCACATTTGGGGTCTCTTACCAATTGCCTGAGTAGTTCTTCCTGTAGAGAATCCAGGATCTCCTTACTTCTAGATGATACTGCAGCAGAAATGTGCCAATCAACATCTGGCATGTTGAAATCCCCTATCAGTAGCACTTCCCTTTTCCTAGCAATGCTGCATATGTCTTCAATTAACTCTCTGTCCACCTCTTCCTCTTGTGAGGGAAGTCTGTATATCACGCCAAAGCAAATAGATTTCTCTTTCCCTCTTTCTAGTTTAACCAACAATGCCTCCTTTCTCCCTTTTAAGCTCTGTAATTCCAAAGCTTTAATATTATTTTTTACATATAGTGCCACTCCTCCTCCCCTTCTTCCTACCCTGTCCTTTATGAATAAAGTATAGCCTGGTATAGTTACATCCCAGTCATGGTTTTCTGTGAACCATGTTTGTATAACTGCCATTAAATCCAAGTCGGCCACTCCCACCAAAGCTTCAACATCAGGGATCTTATTTCCCATGCTACGGGCATTTATACACACTGCTTTCCATATGTTATCCCTTTTACCCATTTCCATAAAGGTATTTAATGTATCACTTACCTGGGGGCTTTCACTTACCTGGGGGCTTTTTTCACCCATCTCCAACGAATCTAGTTTAAAGCCCTCTTCAGTCGATTAGCCAGTCGACTACTGAAGATGCGTCGACCTTTCTTGGACAGATGGATGCCATCTCTGCTCTGCAACCCTTGGAACAGCATCCCATGGTCCAGGAAACCAAAACGCTCTTGATGACACCATCACGCAGCCATGTATTAATCTCCAGGATGCGAGCCTCTCTGCCTTGGCCTTTACCCTCAATGGGGAGGATCGAAGAGAACACCACCTGTGCACCTATCTGCTTCACCCTCTGTCCCAGAGCCATGAAGTCACTTTTGATATGCTCAGAGGGATACCTGGCAGTATCATTTGTTTCAACATGGATTAGCAACATTGGGTAATACTCAGTGGGCTTGATGAATTTCGGCAAACTCTCCATAACATCTTGGATTTTGGCACCAGGCAGACATCATACCTCTCTGGACATCAAGTCTGGTCGGCAGATGGATGCCTCAGTACCCCTCAGAAGAGAGTCACCAACCACCACTACCCTTCGCTTCCTTGTGGTCACTGATTCTTCAACTTTGGGATACTTGAATTCTGGTTTTTCCCTTTCCATGGATGCTTTCACCTCCTCCACTTCCAGAGCTGCATAATGGTTCTTCAGTTCAAGTGCTGGAGAATTTGTATTGGTGATTCTGCATGCCCTGGTGACTTGTGTCCAACCTTCGTCATTTTCTAGGCACCCAGCTTCTCCTCTGCTGGAGAGCTTGGTTGCTGCAAGAAGCATCTCATCAGTGTACTTCTCACTGTCTTGAATGCTCCTCAGCCTCGCCACCTCCTCTCTGAGCTCCTCCACTTGTTTCTAGCTGTCCTTTCAGAGAAAAAGCAGCTAAATCTCTTTAATTATATTCAAAATGTGCTGTTCCAAGTCCCTTTGTTTTGTTAATTGGGGAGGTGCCCTATAAAGCAAGACTGCTCACTAGGGATGGGGGGGGGGGGGGGGTAGGGAGGGAACTAACTCCTGATTACCTGTCAGCAGTTCCCAAGAGCTGAAAAAGTTACCAAAGCAGAGTTTTAAACCTACTACACTAAAGAAAATATTTCTCCTTTTAAACTAAAGCACCAAAAAGAATGTAACTTTGTTTTAAAAATGTACCAAAACCCTTATAAGAGCTCCCAGTCAGAGAGCTAGCAATTAAAAAAAACAAAACACAAATTGTTATGTTTGTTTGAAATGTATAGCCCCTGTTAGGAATGTGTGCAGTGATGTTGCTAAGCAATCATGAAGATGATGGCTCCCTTGCCCCCCCATGATATCTTGCATATGACTCAACAGTCTCTTGTATGGGTAAAGGTAATGTATGCATATATGTAGTGGCTGTGTGTACCAGGGGTGCTGCTGACAGTCCCACATGTGCCACAGGGGCTATGGATCCTGGGCAAGAAATAGGAGGCCCAGCTAAATATGAACATACTTAAATATGTCATGTATGCCTCAGACAATCTGTTAGTTAGCTGGCAACATTTTCTTTCCAGCAAGGGATGTCTGTGTGAACCACAGGTCAGATATCAGTAATTAAGGCTCTGTTGATGTACGATGTGTGCAGAACTATGAACCTCATAACTATCTCTGAGAAATGACCAGGTGAAAAACAAATGGTGTACCTCCCCTAATGGCTGTGAGTCTGTGAACAAACACATAGCTCCCACATCTGAACATTAGCGGTGTGCTCCTTTGTACACATGTGCTCTGTCATGGAGGCTTGAAACATATATACCCTATTTGGCAAACCTTGCTGCTCACAGATATATCTGTTATATATCCACACTGCCCATTGATGATATTGGTGATCTTAGGATGGCAGTACTGTGAGTGAGTTGGAGGGCATGCAATGCTGTGTCCTGTATTACACCCGGAATCCCCATATCACACATGGGACATGACTGATGTTTCAACATATTTCTAGTAAATGTGTTTAGGCAATGATAAAAATGATGTTGTGAGTTGCAGGGACAATAACCTCTCTGATGTGGCACAGGATGTTTAGGTCAATGCATGCCCCCTGATGGCCTGCGAGATAGCAATGAGAAGGTGTATCCACAGAAGATGTTGCTGTTACATGTCAGTGTGCATGAAAGCAAATGCTTCTATGGTTCAGAGAATATATGTCCCTTGGGAAGATGCCAGAGTTAAATATGAATGTCAAGTGCATGTATGGATGCTATGTACTGAAATATATTGTGCATGATTTTCATCAGGCTGGTGCAAAGCGTAGTGTCAGTGCATAGCATAGCATGGCATCTGTCTAACCTGGATTTGAATGCTGTGATATGTGCCTTGCCAATTGAAAATCTGGGTCCTCACTACAAATGAGAAAGTGCAGGAGCTAGCCAGGTAGGGAAAAATTAACAGGTTAACCACCCTTACCCTGTGCTTAAAAGATAGCTGAGGAAGCTGAACTGCAACACAGAGATGGCTATGTGTGTTGCATAGATAACACAGGTACACTAAAAATTTTTTTTTTAAACTGCCTCTAATGTTTCGATTGATTTTTACGTTTTTTGGTGCGCTGAATCCAAATCTGGTAACCAATTTGCTCCATTACGTACAGATTTTTTGCTACATTGGGTTAGCAGTTTGAGGTGAACGTTTCAGATTGAGTGCGATCGAGATAAAAGTTTCTTGGATGAATTCTTCATACTAATTGTTTAGTAGTTATTCAAATAAGAATAAAGAAAATTGTAACAAGGCAGCACATAAGAATAGAGTAATGTCAACAAAACACCCTGTGATGGTAGCAAAATTGTCTGCACTTAAAACAGCCACATACATGTGCACAAACATTGAGCATATAAGAACGAGGTTAGACACAAAGCAAAGCAAAGAAATGTGCAAAAAATGTTGTACAGGTATGTATGTAAGAATAGAAAACGCAAACCGCACCATTGCAATACATGAAGACAAACACCCAATGGTGTGAAAATAAAATTCTAATAAATGAGATCCGACACTGTGGTAATAACTAGCAAATTTTTATTTCAAAGTTTAGTAAAAACACGATATTTGTCAACACAGTTTAGATTTTAAAGTCATTCTTGGGTCAATCAATCTCCTGGTGGGCCCGTTTCTTCTTCCCCCGAATGCTTCTCTTGGTGCGCTGCTTGGCGTATTTTTCATCTGGGGTTTCCCGCAGCAGCAAGCAGCAGAAATCAGCCATCATAGTGGTGTTCCATCTTCCTTGGTACCTTCTCTCTGCGTCCTTGATGTCCTGGTGAAACCTTTCACCTTGTTCTTCACTGTACGCCCCCAAGTTTTCGGGAAAGTAGTTCACATGGGAGTGCAAGAAATGGACTTTCAGGCTCATGTTACAGCCTTGTTCTTTGAAGGCATTGAGCATCCTGGCAACAATATCCTTATAGTTCTCATCCCGCCTGTTCCCCAAGAATTTGAGAACAACATCCTTGAAGGAATCCCAGGCTTCTTTTTCCTTCTCAGACATCGTTTCAGCGAATGCTCCATCTGAAATGAGTTTCCTTATATCAGGGCCAACAAACACTCCTTCCTTTAGCTTTGCTTCAGAAAGTCGGGGGAACTTTGAGCAAAGGTACCGAAAGCACTCACCATCTTTTGGAAGGGACTTGATGAATTGCTTAATGAGACCCAACTTAATGTGGAGAGGTGGTAATAGAATTTTATCACGAGGTACCAAGCTCTCATGAAGAACATTTTTCTCACCGGGTCTCAAATACTCCCGAATTGGCCAGTCTTTTTTCCCCCAGTGTAGGTCGCGGGCCCGGCTATCCCACAAGCAAAGGAAGCAGGGATATTTGGTGAAACCGGATTGCTGCCCTAATAGCATGGATAGAATTTTAAAGTCTCCACAAATCATCCACTTATGCTCATCATAACGAATCTTCTGAAGAATCAGGGCTAAATTCTCGTATTTTTCTTGGAGAATAACAGAGTGAGCAATAGGAACTGAAGCGAATGTGTTGCCATTATGAAGAAGAACACCTTTTATGCTGTCTTTTGACGAATCAATGAACAGCCACCATTCAGCAGGATCATACTTGAGTTTAAACTTTTCCATCACTCCGTATATATCGTTGCAAAATACCAAATCTTCCTCTTTGCTGAAATACTTCAAAAATTGTGTCTCGCGGTTGCGGTACCAATAAAACGTTGTTCCTGGTGACAATAGATTTTTCTGTTTAAGCCGAGAACCTAACAGTTGGGCAGCATCTTTTGGGAGTCCTAAATCCCGGACTAAATCATTCAATTCAGCTTGAGAGAAAAGTTCAGGTTTCGGATGTGGTTCAGTTTCAAACTCGGAAGTACTGGACTCATCGGGAAAAGCCATCTGATGAGTCTCATCATGATCAGAACCGTCCACACAAATATGATCCAAAGATTTTGGTGGTTCAGGCACAGGTACTTCGTTGCTATGAGGCATAGGCCTAATTGCTGAGGGAAGGTTGGGGTAACTTATTACGTTCTTATTTTTTAAGTTGTATCCCTTCACAATGCAAGAGCAAAAATAGCAGTCACTGCTGTGGTCTCTTTGTTCACGCCACATCATAGGTATTCCGAAACGAAATGCTTGTTTTTTACCTTTCATCCATAAGCGTAGATCTTCCTCACATGTCTTGCACACTTTGTGAGGAGCCCACGGTTTGTCTTGATCGCCTAACTTCAAACCGAAATAGGCGAAATATACTTTTTTAATAAATGCAGAAATTTTCCTCTGCCGCTTTTTCACGGTATATTCCCCACAAATAAAACAAAAACTGTCCGGAGAGTTGACGCAACCTCTGGCTCTGTGAGCCATCACAAATACACAGCACTGCAAACTACAACTGTAGTGAACCACTTCGGAATAAAGCTGGATTACGACTGAGCAAACAAAAGGTAATAATGAACTTGCAAGAAACTGAAATTTGACAGGAACGTTCATGTCGCAACCACCGTGTTTGAGCGAGCGAATGAGGTGAGGCGAACAGGAAAGAACATGCGCCAGCGCGAGTACTGGATTTAGCCCCCCGCCTCCCAATTGTCCTGTTAATGTATAAAATGAATACAAAACACTCTAAAATATCATGAGGGAGTGTTTCTAGTTAGTTAACCATTACAACCTCTATTTTGGGCCAAGAAAATAAACTGCAGTCGGCTAAAAAGAAATTATGTGAACATTCCTTATATGGGTAAGAAATCTAATTTTGCAAGAAAACGTGACGTGATGGAACATTTTGGCTATTTTTCCTGGATTCAGCACCCCAAAATCTATAGGAATCAGTTGCAAAACTGGAGGCAGTTTTTTGGTAGTGTACCTGTGTAATTGTTGCTACCCACCAACCATGTTTAGCTGCCCCTGCCCAACACAGCACGCCTCTAACACACCTTGATGCCAACCACATAGCATATGAGCATGTTAGGGAGGTACCTGGGATCTCAGAGGGCCAACACCTGAGTAGGTGCCTTGTCAAAATCACCAAGAAGCCATTTACACAGGTAACCTGTATTTAGTTACTCCTATGCACACTGTAAATCCCCAAATGACACAGCAACACCCTGTATGCAGAGGATCACTCCTAGATATGGGGAAAGAGAGATGACACATGTTGTTGTGGTGCACCTTGTGGGGATGTGTGATAGCCTGTCATGGCCAGCACAAGTGTATCAGGGAACAGGGGCGGCTCAAGGCAATCTGCTGCCTGAGGCGAAATATGAAAAGGCGCCCACCCCCCACCTTAGAGGGGGTGGGGCTTTTTCAGAAATCCAATCAGAGACTGGACCAAACCAAAAAGCCGATTGGATTATATAGAGGAAATGCAAGATGTTTGCACACAGGGCCATACCGAGCTGCAATCACACCCTGTCAGACTTGCAGCTCGGGCACACACTCCCCCTCTCCCCCCATACCTCCGTCCAGTGCTGCCTGCTCTTTCCCTGCTGCTGCTGCCCTCTGTTTTTTTCACAGAGGCACCAGCAGGAAGGAAAGAGCAGGCAGCGCTGGATGGAGGTATGGAGAGGAGAAGGGGGGCATGCGCCCGATCTGAAAGGCATCGGCACTTTAAGCAGATCTGTCCTTCCTTGACATCGAGTCAGAGGAGGGAGGGACCAGACCTGCTTAAAGTGCTGCGAAAAGGCTCGAGGAACGCATTTCGGCAGCGGTGGCAGGGCATCAGCAGACAGCCGAAATATGCCTCCCAAGCCTTTCCGCCCTGTGCGGCTGCACCGCTTGCACAGAGCTAGGTAAAGTCCCATTTGCACACCAAGGAACTAAAAGACAGCAAGAACTAACAGCACAGTTTGTAAAACTAAATTATAACTCATTTTTATTTTGTTGTTATAAACTGCATTATGGTTCTTGCTTTTTCTTTTTCAACATATATTTTGCATCCACAGTAGGTGCAGAGCAGAACCAGGACATTCACCCACGGAACTCAATATTTAAAAAAAAAAATCTGATTCTGATCATCTCACTAACAACAACAACCACTATTCTCCAGTACCAGGCATATTGTGAACTAATATAAAACCCTACAACAAAGAGCAAACCTACCATACCATACAATATCAGCACAAACTTCCAAAACTCACATAAGGAGCCCGTCCAAAAAAAGTGTCACTGTAAATACTACAGTGGGCCTTGGAACATCTATACACCTATTTGAAAAGCTGAACAAGTCAAATTACTAGAGTACAGTATAGATCTTTATGTACAAGCTCCATGTTAACAGAACACCTGAACTCAGTCACACACTCGCAACATCGACCCTCACCAATTGTTTATTGTTTACTTACATTTGATATACTGCCCCCCATTACATCGGGGCGGTTTACAGTACAAAAATAATTTTGAAATAGAAAAGGAAAAAGAAGTTACAACAATCTGAGAGGTACAGGAGACAAGAGGTAAGGACAACAATCGAGAAAGAAGAGGGGGGTCAGAGGAAATTACAGAAGAGGAAGTACAGAATAAGTAACCACAATCGAAATAATAATATGTAGACTAAATTTAAATTGAAACCCCAAGAAGCCAGAGTCCACATGCAGTGCAACATCAGATAAATAAGAGATGCAGCTCCTCAATACTGTGTAAAATATAAAAATAGCACAAAGTCCAATCAATAAAATTAAATAAAATGATTTTTTCTACCTTTGTTGTCTGACCATTTTATTCTCTGATCATGCTAGTCCCAATCTGAGGCTTCTGCTTTCCTGTCTTCTCTTAGCTCTCTTTCTGTGGTCTAAGGTCCATGGTCCATCTGCCATTTCTTATCTCTTCTTTTGTTTTCTTCACTTCCTTCCATCAGCCCATTTCCAGTTCCAGTAACCCTCCCCAGTATCAGCCCCCTTTCCAGTCCTTTCCTCCCAGTACCTTCCAATATCAACTGCCTTGCATTCCCACGACTGCAACTGGTGTCCATTCCTTTCCAGTCACCCTCTTTCCCCACTGTCCAGCCCCTTCTAGTCCAAATTCCATCCAAGATATTAGCTCATGTCCATTCTCAGTGCCGCCACCCCCCCCAGTCAGCTCCCAGTCACATTACCCTCTGTCCATCCCCCTTCCAGTGCCATTTCCATGTCAGCTCCCTTCCAGCCTCCTCCCCATTACCCAACCACCTACCACTCCCATCCCCAATTGTCAGCTCCCTTCCAGTCCCCCTTCAGTACATCCCAGGTGTCAGCTCCTTTCCAGCCCCCTCCTTCCCCGTGTCAGCTCCCTTCGTGCCCCCTCCTTCCCCTGGCAGACACTCCCATTATCTGCTCCCTTCCGGTCCCATTCTACCATCCTCCCGCATCAGTCCATTTGTAGCCCTAGCCCCTAGTTTTCTTCCAGGGCCAGCAGCACTCTCCTCCCCTCCCCCATTAGCCCATTTCCAGTCGTAGCCCATTTCCAGTCCTATCCCCCTTATCAGCCCACTTCCAGTCCTAACCCCCACCCATAGCCCATTACCAGTCCTAAACACCCCCATCAGCCCACCTCCAGTCCTAGACCCCCCATAGCTAATTACCAATCCTAACCCCCCCAATCAGCCCATTTCCAGTCTTAACCCCCCCTCCGTAGCCCATTACCAGTCCTAAACCCCCCCCATCAGTCCATTTCCAGTCCTAGCACCCCTGTAGCCCATTACCAGTCCTAAACCTCCCCATCAACCCATTTCCATTCCTAGCCCCCCATAGCCCATTATCAATCCTAAACACCCCATCAGCCCATTTCCAGTCTTAACCCCGCTCAGCCCATTTCCAGTCCTAGACCCCCCACCATAGCCAATTACCAATTCTAACCTTCATCAGCCCATTACCAGTCCTAGCCCCCATCAGCCCACCTCCAGTCCTAAACACCCCCATCAGCCCACCTCCAGTCCTAGACCCCCATAGCCAATTACCAATCCTAACCCCCCCAATCAACCCATTTCCAGTCCTAACCACCCCATCAGCCGATTTCCAGTCCTAACCCCCCATAGCCAATAACCAATCCTAAACACCCCCATCAGTCCTTTTCCAGTCCTAACCCCCCATATCCAATTACCAATCCTTAACAACCCCCATCAGCCCATTTCCAGTCCTAGCCCCCCCATAGCCCATTACCAGTCCTAAACACCCCCCATCAGCCCACTTCCAGTCCTAACCCCCCATCAGCCCATTGCCAGTCCTAACCCCCCATCAGCCCACCTCCAGTCCTAACACCCCCCTCAGCCCACCTCCAGTCGTAACACCCCCCTATCAGCCCATCTCCAGTCCTAACACCTCCCCCAACAGCCCATTTCCAGTCCTAGACCCCCCATGGCCAATTAGCAATCCTACCTCCCCATCAACCCATTACAAGTCCTAAACCCCCCAGGGAAATAAAAAAAGGAACCTGGCTGCTGAAGCCGCTCTCCACCGCAGCAGCAGGAAGTGCCCCATGGCCTCCCCGGCAGAGCCCTCCTGTCTCCTCAGTTTTAAATAGAAAGGAAACCAGTGCGGAGCCTTCCCGCATCTGTGAAGGACCGACCCCGTGCAGCTTTGTCCCGCCCCCAAAGGAAGTTACATGCATGGTGTGGCAAGTGCACCTACACTTCTCGCCTTGCTGGGCAGACTAGATGGACCATACTGGTCTTTATCTGCCATCATATACTATGTTACTATGGTAGCAACTATGGCAAGAATGACATATACCCAACCTAAAGCCACACTCCTAGAGCACCACCAACATCACAGATACTAGATGAATCATCTATTAACTTCCTCTACTGTAAGCGTGATATATGTAAACATGATATATGTAAAAATACGTAATAATCTGTAATTAATTTCACATGTAAATAGTTATTTTATTTGATGTTCCTATCTTGGACCTGTGTTCTTTGTGATTTGTTTGTTGTTCGTTCTTTTTAAGTCACCCTTGATCTTGGGAAGGGGCAGTATAGAAAAGCTTTGCAAATAAAAAATAAAAATAAAATAAATCCCTACCCCAGATCCCCAAAACAGGAGACCCTGTGGAAACTCCTGTGGAAATGTAAGCAGTTGAAACACACTGCATTGTTATGTTATCTGTAAACCGTCTTGATTCACAGAAAGAAGGTATATAAAAACTGTTAAATAAATAAATAAATAACTCTATACCATGATCCATGAAGCTGGGAGACCTTACCCTTGGATCCCTGTGCCAGGTGGTCTTACCTATCATATGCAATTTGGGGGATGGTCATCCCTCTCCTCCTTCAACATTGTACACATTGTATACGTGATGGGTCTATATAAGAATATTACTTTACTGTACTTGGGTATTGCCCCCTGGACTGTTATGTTACATCTAATATTGTGATTTCTTGGTTTTGTGAGCAACAAAAAGATTTAAATATAGAATGTGACATAGTTAAAGCTAGCAATTTTTGCTCTTCATCTTCATTTTATGCTACTCAAGGCAGAAGACATCGTTCTCTTGCAACTCTACCATAGCTTCCTCTTCTGCAGTTGAGTTAACCTTGCAGTATTCCAGCTCCAACAAACTTTTAGTGACCTCTAGTGGCCAAAACAAAGCCTGTTTGTCTGGCACTGACTTTCTTCTTCAAGCTTCCTAACTAGGGCGAGGCTAACCCTCTTAGCCTATACAAACAAAAGAAAATCCTGACCTGCTGTAGAGACCCTACCCTGGAGGGATGTGGATTTGCCCTCTGTCACATGGTTAGAGGAAATCCCACCAACGCCACCATATGTGGTAGTTTGGCATTTGTGGGAATGGGTTTTCTTTAAAATACAGGCCAGATAGTAGTTCAGGGAAAACAAAAACAGTTTTTATTCTGCCCCAACTTGTTAAATCTCCACAAAACAAAACCTAGAACAGACAGCTGTTCAGAGAAAACAAAATCAGCTTACTTCTGTCCCAGCTTGTTAAACCTTCACGAGCTGGTTCTCCTGGTCCTTCCTCTGGCCCCAGTTAAAGTTCCTACTTCAGAACTCCTTTGCACAGCTTGCCTTGGAAGGACTTCTGGTTTCATGGACCTTTCCCCCTCCTATAGTCGGCTGGGTTCTTAACCTCTTCCTGTAAGCCATACCATCCCAGCCCTGAACTCTAGGCTGCAGACTCTCTGAAAGGGGACTGATGATACTTCCTTTGGAGAGGGACAGGTAATATTCTATAGACCCAATTACACAGCCCCTAAGGGACTGATATTCAAAACAAGACTCGTTTATTCATGTCATGTATTCAGTGCAATAGCTGTGGTGCCTTCATTCTGAGACAAATCATTTGGAATCTAAGAGCTTGTCTTATATGCCTCAAGTTAGCTGCCATGCATAAGGAATTTACTCTACTAAGGGAAGAACTAGCTGCAATGAAACACACCTCTTCTAGGATACAAACCAACCAAAGTCCACCACCGCTCCCACAAAGAATCAAACATTCCAGGAAAAAATGGATCACAGTGGGCTCGTGTAGATTGCAACCTGTAACGCAGAGACACCCTATACTGAGGCAGCCATAAGGTTTAGCTGTGGATAACCCCTCCCCCCCCCCAGCCATGAGGTTCTTACATAAGTGATCAGCTTGCTAAGAGGAGACATAAAGAATTCAGCAGGCACCCTTCCCCCACTCCAGGTCTGAACACAATGCCCTTACATAAGTGATCAGCTTGCTAAGAGGAGACATAAAGATTCCAGCAGGCACCCTTCCCCCACTCCAGGTTTGAGCACAATATCCCCTTGCCCAGAAATCAGCAGACCAGAGCACACCGGTTTGGACAGGTCACCCAGGTACCTTCCCCAAGGGCTGCTGATTGGTGGACAGGAAATATCTGAGACAAATGGGATTGTAGAATGAGTTTGAAAATGTACAGTATATAAGGTATTGTAGGACGTCCCTCGAGGCTCAGATTTTTGGTGGAGATTGCTGGTTTCTCTGTCTGGGCCTGTGCGCACATTAAAAGTTCCTGTTTGCATACCAGCCTGTCTGTGTGTTTTCCTTCTGTGGGTGAGTGAGAGAATTAGAGCTTTTTCAGCAGCTATGCTGCATCATTTCTGGCACCCCAGGTGGGACAAAATTAAATTAAATTAAAAGAAAAGCCTCTCTCATCACACCCACGGTGGGAAGACTACTGCTTTTTGCAGGATCAGGCCTCCGCCAGTCAGGGACCGGGCCCCTCCAGGTGATTAACGGTCCTTGGTGCCCCGGGCCTCCTTTTGTGCTCCGGAATGACACCTTGACTCATCTGGTCGGTCGGTCCCTGCGGCTGACCCCCCCGATTGAAAACCGGCTGGATAGACTGGCATCCAAACTCTCTGTCTGATCAGAGTTCTGGTGAGTACTGTTTTACTGTTTTGGGTAGTTCAGTATTCCTGTATCTGGTAAATCTGGTAATTCTGGTATCTGGTAATTTCTGTGAACCTGTAGCGGCCCGATCACCTGCAACGAGCAGTCCGAGTAAGGGTCCTAGAGGCTCTGAAACCATTGCTCGTCCTGTCTGTATCTGGTATCTGGTAAATCTGGTAGGAATAGGGGGGGGGGGCGCTTGCGAGTACCGGTAAATAACTGCAGTATAAATTTAACTTTGCCACCTCGGGCCCCTTAAAGGTATTTAAAGTGCAGCGCTGCCAAAGCTATTAAAAATTGCCTAAAATATGAGTACTTAACCCCCTTAAGTGTGCCTTTCAATAATAATTGCGCTGATCGCAATTCTTCGATGATCGGGGCGATTTATTTAGAGCCTTTGCCCCATGTGCTCCTACTGTTGGGGGCTCTTTTTTTTGTGTTGCTGGGGGTTTCTTTTGTGTTGCCATGTGCTCCTATAGTGTTGGGGGCTTCTTTTGTGTTGCTGGGGGTTTCTTTTGTGTAGCCATGTGCTTTTAGTGTTGGGGGTTTCTTTTGTGCTAGTGATCCTGGAGCTCCATCTAGTGGACATTAGAAAATAGCTAGCTATATTTCTCATGTTACTATTATCCTCATGGTAAAAGTTAAATCCTATGCTACAGCTAGAGAGAGTGTATGTAATGTGTAATGTGTATTTGTAACGTATTCGCTGCTGAGACGTCTCTGTTTTCTGTTTTCCCTCTTTCTTTTTCCCTTTGTGGTCCTGTGTGTTTTGTGCAACCAAACTCTGCCTGTTACCTGGATTATATTGTATATTGTATTCCCAGAAGTGAGATTAGAAAATTTACACTGAACATTGCATTCCTAGAATTGAGATTAGAAGATTTGCACTGTAAATTGTGATTTTGCAAATTGTGATTAGAGCATGGGGTCCAGAGGCTAAATTGTAGTGAAGGAGTATCCGGACCAGCTTCCCTATATAGATTCATGGCTGGTCCATATAGTTAATGTGCTGTTATGTAGAAACTGTTAGAGTGTCTCTGTAAATGTTAGAGTGTCTCTGTATTTAGTTGTGACATTAGGGAAAGATTAGGGAAAGAAAGTTTTTGTCCAGACATTAGGTCTTTATATTTCAGGATTGATTGGTGTATGCTTGAGACTGTACGTACATTGGTACGAAGCGGGTGTGTGTCCCTATCCACGTTTCCATACCCCCGCGAGGGGATTGGCTGAGTTTGGAAGAAGCGCAAGGATTGCATGTCTGTATGAGTCCTGTATTTGTAATTTCACACCTCTGTTGATAAGGAGGTCTGATACTCTATCAGTAAAAGGTGAAGTTATTAACAAATCGCCCCTGTGTCCCCAAACAGTGAAAAACACCAGGTCTTCTGATTGCAGGGAAAGGGATAGTTTAGAAAATGTTTAAAAAAAGAAATCCAAGAAGGGGATAGATAATGAAAAAGGGACTGTTCCCTGTAAATAAAGGGGGGTGGAGTTTGCTGTATGTAGACTGTAGTACTGGTATAGCAGTGAAGGAAGACAATTGCTTTATTTAATGCATATCCAGTTTCATTGCTATGTTTCATGCATAGTCAATAGTCAGGGAGCCAGGTTTTTGATCACACCTCTCAGCAGTGAGTAAGGGGTGGTTGAAACTGCTGAGATAGTTTGCATAGCTATAGAAAGATACTGGGAGGAGTTCCTTCTTCTAGCAGATGAATGGAGGCCCATTAGAGAGTGAAAGAAGACAATTGCTTTATTTAATGCATATCCAGTTTCATTACTATGTTTCATGCATAGTCAATAGTCAAAGAACCAAATTTTTGATCACACCTTTCAGCAGTGAGTAAGGGATGGTTGAAACTGCTGAGATAGTTTGCATAGCTATAGAAAGATACTGGGAGGAGTTCCTTCTTCTAGCAGATAAATGGAGGCCCATTAGAGAGGACAAAAGAAAAATCACCTAGGAGTTTTTCTCCTAGCAAACAAATGGCACTGTACTCCTGAAACCCATTAAAGAGGACAAAGAACCCCAATTCACCTAGCCACACCTAGCCTCCAAACAATCCTCTTGTCATCAATTTTAATTGTAGAGTTTTAAGCTTCTAGAACCACGGTGGGGGGGGGGGGGGGTGCCTCCTTTGAGCATCCTCAGATGTCTGACCAGCATCTTGATTGTGTAAGGCTGGAAGCAAACAAAGGCTGAAGAAGGACTGTCAAATTACTGTTAGCAATATCTGTAGGGCAAAGCTGATGTGTGAAAATTAGCTGCAACACATTTGTTACAACCTATAAAAAGGGAGAGAAAATCCTTATAAGATTATGAAGAAATGAAGATTTTTTTACTTGTCTTTTTAAAGCCTGAATTTTATCTCTGGTACATATATTTGGTTTTGACTGCACATACAAAATTAAACAAGTAATACTTCTGCATGATATGCCATCTTTGACATTTTATTCTGCAGACGGTAAATGCTGTTTTGATGATTGCATTCTTTTCTGCTTGGTACATTAAACTGCCTTGATCAACTGTATTCATTTTTCCGATACTACAATGATATTGCATTCCAGGTATCCACCAACCTTTTTTTATGGAAAAGTATCAGTTTCATGCTTGTTTTGAACTGTAGGATTCAAGGTAATTACTTTGCCTTGTTAAGCTCTGTGCTGACAAATGATGAACAGAACAGTAACATCATAGATGCTATACTATTGGATTTTGGAATAAATTCACCTGTTTTTCTGTATTTGAATTTTATGCATTGGTGTCCAGAGAAAAAGTGTACCTTGTTTTGAGGGTTTTCAGTTTCAGGAGTACAGTATATTATAGCACTGTGAGATACAAATCTTTTTAGTTTATACATTTGCACTTTGTTACCAAATATACTGGTAGCAGTACATTATGTAGAGGTCCAGTACACACAGCAATAATAAGATGAGTAAATATTATTATTTATTTTTTTTGCCAAAATTTTGGAAAGAGGCTGATCTGAAATTGCTTTATTCCCAAGTATATAGAGCACATTTAGTGGAAAGATGGAACTGAATTCCCAGAAAATATGGAAATATTTGTAAAATTATTTACAAATATAACAATAACATTAACTTGAGTTGATTGGACAAAACCAAATTTTGCTTGTCAGCAATGATCTAGGAGAGGTTTGAGAAAAGAAACAATACTAAGTTTTTAAACAATTGTTTGATAAATATGGATGAAATTAAGTTTATATCATTGTGAAATCTAATCCAGCATATTTAGTTTTTTTTCCATTCAATATTGGTGCTGCTTTTCTGAATGAGGCCTGGAACTATGTCACCAATTGCAATCCAGAGAGTCCAGCAGAGGGAACTGGCCAGAGTCCAGATGGAACAGACCATCCCAAGAACTCAGAACTACACACCGCTGGAATGTGTGAAGGAGTCCCTATCTGGATCAGTGTGTCACATTGAAAAAGGGCCAAGATATCTGCCTATGAGAATGAGAGGTTCAAATTTTGAGAGAAACAGAACTTAAACTTCAGAGAAAGGTGAAGCACACTGCGAGGTCCTGGGGAACTGCTGAGAGGCAGGACCACATTGTCTGAGAATGGGAAGAGGACTATTGGACTGATTGGGGGTTTTGGGGTGCTTTTGTGAATGATTCTATTGTTATCCTTTTAATATTGTTTTCTTAGAAAGTAACTGAAATCTACAAGCCATTTCGGCTTCAGCAATTGCAATACCCACACCAGCTCAAGTTGTGCTGCACTATTTATCACATTATTAAGCACTGCTGCTTTTGATATATTTTCATGTTATGTGTTTTCAATATTATTGAGTTGCTGCAAGAAAATGATGTTACAATGTATGTTGTCTCTAGGGAACAGTACCAGAAGCTGCTTTTCTGATGCCCCCTATCTGTCTCAAATGGTTGTTGTCCATTGCCCTTAGTGGGATTACCTTTGCCCCATTCACAAGAAAAGAAAAAGAAAAATTGGGGTATGAAGGGAAATTGGCTGATAGGTATGTCTAGTATGGCTGCATCCTTGCCTGAGGCTGTAATACTTTATGATGGCATGGAAAAAAGCATGTGGGCTAAGAAAATGAGTACCCAGAGCCCAGCACAACAAGAGTAAAGCCAGGAAACCATACTCTGAGCAAAAGTGCACAGAAAATGGACCCAGCTAAGAAAAGACAGCCCAGGCCTGAACAGATTGAACAGGCCTGAGCAAGTTGGGCAAGCCTGGACAAGTTAAACAGGCCAAACAAAGCTGGTGGTACAAAGTGCTCATGAGCCCTGAAGACTACAGTGCCAGTGATTAATGAAACAAAGGAAATGGTAGGGTGTAGCCAGAATGACTCAACACTAGCAAGAATAAAAGCCATTAATATGCTAATAAGGGTGGATCCCAGGGAAAGAACCTTTGCCCCAAAGGAAAGAGGCCTCTGCAGATTTTTTTGCACATGGCCCTCCTTTGTCCCAAAGGAAAGAGGCCTCTGCAGGCCCTACAACCTTTTACAGACAGTACAGCAACTTTTGCACATGGAACAAACCTTTTGTGCAGGAGTTGCTACAGAGGGTATAGGGTATATGTTGTTTTAAACTCACTGACGCAAGTGTTTCCATTGAACACTCTATCCAAGACCTACGTGATCTAGTTAATCATATTACTGACCCGTCCATGGGTCCTGAGTGGTTTATGAAGTGGTTCAGTTGGCTAGGGGGACTTAAAGTCCTAGTGGTAGGGGTTCTTTTTATTTTACTGCTATGTGCCATTCTACCATGTTGTATCCCCATTCTTCACCGCTTCATTACCACCACCCTTGACACCCTGGTAGAATGCAAGGCTGCTACCGCTGTCATGGCCCTGACCCAATACACCCCTCTGTGGCTTGCCTCCAATAATACTGCCCTCTACTGCCCCTAGCGGTTGAGGTCTCACTTAAAAAGGGGGGGGGGGGGGTGAGGCAGCCATAAGGTTTAGCTGTGGATAACCCCTCCCCCCCCAGCCATGAGGTTCTTACATAAGTGATCAGCTTGCTAAGAGAAGACATAAAGATTTCAGTAGGCACCCTTCCCCCCACTCCAGGTCTGAACACAATGCCCTTACATAAGTGATCAGCTTGCTAAGAGGAGACATAAAGATTCCAGCAGGCACCCTTTCCCCACTCCAGGTTTGAGCACAATATCCCCTTGCCCAGAAATGTATCTCCCAAATGACCGCTTTGACCCGGTGAAAAGCAGGATATAAATACAGCTAAATAAATAAATAAAATAAATAAATCAGCAGACCAGAGCACACCGGTTTGGACAGGTCACCCAGGTACCTTCCCCAGGGGCTGCTGATTGATGGACAGGAAATATCTGAGACAAATGGGATTGTAGAATGAGTTTGAAAATGTACAGTATATAAGGTATTGTAGGACGTCCCTCGAGGCTCAGATTTTTTGTGGAGATTGCTGGTTTCTCTGTCTGGGCCTGTGCGCACATTAAAAGTTCCTGTTTGCATACCAGCCTGTCTGTGTGTTTTCCTTCTGTGGGTGAGTGAGAGAATTAGAGCTTTTTCAGCAACTATGCTGCATCAATACATCATGAGATATCCCTGCATAATGCCTTCTCTGCTTTGGTTAATGAGGATGCCTACTCCATGGAAACTGAAGGGCCCTTAAATGAGACAGTCAATGCCCAGTCTCCTGATAAAGCACCAAATATGAAGAAAACTCACCGAATAGAAAGCTACTACTACTTGGAGATTCCATCATCAGAGGCATCAACTTGGGAACACAGTTCCAAGGAGAGAAGATAGTCAAATGCCTCCCAGGCTCTTCAGCAAGCAGGAATACAAACCAAATTGTTGATGTTAACATTGTTAACATTGTGGCATTCTCAGAAGTTCTACCTGTTCTTAGTAAGGGGGCAGAAAGGCTACATCGCATAAGCAGTTTTAATACATGGCTCCAGACCTGGTGCAAACAAGAAGGATTCAGATTTATAGGCGACTGGGGAAACAGATGGACCAACAAGAGACTATACTGTGCTGATGGACTACATCTCTCTGTCTCAGGGAAAAGAATCCTAAGTGAAAAATTCAGGCAGTATGTGGATATGCATTTAAACTAGAAAAAGTGGGTGACGGATGGGGAAGGACAAGTTCAGGACGTCACTCCCAGCAAAAGCAGAATAACATCAGAAACAGCCACCCTTTTAAACCACACATCAACGACAAGTGGGAAGAAGTAGGTAAAACAAAATCAATGCAAAATACATGCAAGTCAGTTAAATGCTGGAAAGCAATGAGCACAAATGCTCGAAGCTTAGCCAACAAAGTTCCGGACCTGGAAGCCCTAATGGTGGAAATGGACTTGGACATTGTGGCCATTACAGAAACATGGTTTAATGAATCGCATGATTGGGATATAGCCATAGCTGGCTATAATCTATTCAGAAGAGACAGAGAAAGTGGAAAAGGAGGAGAAGTAGCTTTGTATGTCAAAAGCAATATTAAAGCTACTGAAATGCAGGGGGCATGGGGAAAAGAAGAAGCGCTCTGGATTGTGTTGGAAAGAGGAGATGGCATTGTCATGCATACTGCTGTAGTCTACAGACCTCCGACTCAAATCAAAGAAATAGATAACGAATTGATTATAGATATTGCCAAGATACCCACAAAGGGGGAAGTGATCATATTGGGTGACTTTAATCTACCCGGTGTGGATTGGATTGCTCCTTCTGCAAATCTGGAAAGAAGCAAAAAAATTGTGGATGCTTTCCAAGATGCATTACTTAGACAAATGGTGATGGAACCAACCAGGGAAAGCTCAATGCTGGATATAGTGCTCACCAACGGTGATAGCGTGTCGAATGTCTGGGTGGGTGCCCCTGTGAGCAGCAGTGATCATCACACGGTGTGGTTTGAGATAAAAGACAAGGTGTAGTCCAATCATAGCAAGCTCAAAGTCCTAAACTTCAAAAACACTGACTTCAATAAAATGGCCAAGTACCTGAAGGAGGAATTGGCAGGGTGGGAGGGGATAAGGGAAGTGGAATTGCAATGGACTAAACTAAAGGTGGCAATAAAAGGGGCAACAGATAAATATGTAAGGAAAGTAAATAAAAACAAGAGGAGAAGGAAACCTATTTGGTTTTCCAAAGAAGTGGCTGCTCAAATAAAGGCAAAAAACAGGTATATTTGGGAGAGGAGGAAAATCAGAGGTGGAATTGCAGGACTCAGAAGTGCTGGGAACGGACTCATGGAAAGTGACATTGAAAAAGCAAAATTGCTAAACAAATACTTCTTCTCTGGTTTTTTTTTTTTGTTTAAATTTTTTTATTGAAGGAATAAGCAAAACTTTACACCACCAAATCAAAAATAACGCACAACAGTACACAATGGAACAACACACCACAGTGTCAATGCATTCCTTCTTTTCTGCTTTGTCCTACCTACCCCTCCCCCTAATCCCCCCTCCCTCCCTTCTTTAAATGACAATTACAACCAACACCCATCAAACACCACCTACAGGTACTAACCAACACACCCGTCCCCCAAGTTAACCACCAAACATATACACTCTCCCCCCACCCCAAGAACCCCGCACCTCCCAACCGACCCCTTCCCCCACTCCCCCGTACTAATAGAACTCCACCCCATAATCTATGTACCCCCCTCTCTCCTTAATCCTTCCTCTCCCCCCCACTCCCCCCCCCACTTAAACACCTCCATAGCTCCCCCCATTCGCCTCAACCTTATCAACCCTCCCACGCCTAGCCGCCGTCAACTTTTCCATAAGTACAATATGCCTCATTCTCTGCTCAAAACTACCCATGTCTGGCGCGTCCCTCTGCTTCCATGCTGCTGCCACTTCACAGCGCGCTGCACACAAACTGGCCTTCACCATCCGCCCCCCCTGCTGTCTCTCCTCCCCCCACCACGAAAGCAGGAAAATACCCGGTTCCAATCCTACCTCTACTCCCACCACCCTACTGATCCATTGCTGGACCCTGCTCCAATACTCCTGTATTTTGGCACACCCACCAGACATGCCAGAAAGAACCAAAATCCCCACATTCCCTCCAACTCTCCGCTCCCACCCCCGGGTACATTTTATGTACCCTGTCTGGTGTATAATACCATCTCATCAAGATCTTATAGCAGTTCTCCCTGATGCTGCTGGCCATTGGGGCTTTTTTCACCTGGGCCCAAACCACATTCCAGTCTTTAGCTTCCAGGGGCGCCCCCAAGTCTTTCTCCCATTCCGTCATATATTTAAACTTCCTACCCCGTACTTCCCGCACTCCTTTGTATAACCCTGAAATCATTCCCCTTCGTGCTCCACCTCCCACCCACATCGCCTCCAACCTGGACAACCCCTCCTCAAACCCCCCTCTCTGCTGCCTATCCCGCAGATAATGACTGGCCTGCAGATAAGCAAATCTATCAACTTCCTCCAGCCCATAGACTTCCTGGAGCCTCTCAAAACACAGTGTCTCCCCATCCTCCCTTAACTGAAAGAAACACTCCAACCCTCTATTCGTCCACCGGTCAAAGCTACCACCTGCTCACCCAGGGCGAAACTCCTTCCAACCCCTCCATGGAACCGCCAAGGAGAAATCTGTCCCCCTCTCTCTCCGCACTGCCACCCTCATCTCATCCCAGACCCCCACCACCACTCTCAGTGAGGCAGCCAGGAAGGTAGCTGTGAGGGTAACCCCTCCCCTCTCAGCCTGAGTTACAGTGAAACAAAACTTAAACACATACCCTTTCGCCCCGAGTCCAGCAGACCGGAGCATACCAGTTTAGACAGGTCATTTAGGCATGCTATATGATAGCCCACAACCCCCCCCCCCCCAGGGGCTACTGATTGGTGGAGAGGGGATACCTGAGACAAATGAGAAGCTAGTATGGGTTTGAAAACTTACTGTATATAAGACAGTGTGTGACGCCACTTGCTCTCTCTCAGATCGTTTTGTTCAGGGTGCTGGTTCTGCCTGAGACTGTGCGCACAATAAACAGCATGTGTTTGCATACCGGTCTGTCTCTGTGTTTTCATCTGAGGGTTGGAGGGACAGACTTCGAATAGATAATAGATCTCCTGCTACATCATCGCCGGCGAGCCAACCCCCAACTCCTTCCTTACTCTTGCAGGTGCCCATAACTATGCATCCAGCCTGCCCCCCTTCACATATGTCCTTTCCAACGCCACACCAGGCTTCCCCCCACTGCCCCCCCCCCCCGCCAATCCATAACATGACTCAACTGTGCCGCCCTATAGTAGTCCAGGAAATTAGGGACACCTAGCCCCCCTTCCCCCTGTTTAGCATACAAAACCTCCCGAGCAATCCTAGGGGGCTTGCGTTTCTAAATATACTGGAAAACCTTCCGCTGCAAACCCCATAATACCGCTCCTGGTACCTTCACCAACAACGCCTGGAACAAATAAAGCACGCGCGGCAACACATTAATTTTGATTCCCGCTATTCTCCCCAACCAGGACGTCTCATAGCCCATCCACCCGTCTAGATCCCTCCGAATACCCCTGAGCACTTTTGGGTAGTTAGCATTATACGCATCCTCATACCTTGCCGTTATCTACACTCCCAAATAGCACAGTGAGCCCTCCACCCAACGAACCGGGTATGCCCTTTTTAACCTCTCTATCCTCTCTGCGCCCACGGTGATATTAAGTACTTCGGTTTTATCCACATTCATCCTAAAGCCGGAAACCCTCCCATAACTTTCTAACTCCCCCATAGCCTCCTGCATTCCCACCTGTGGAACACATATATACAGCAGAATGTCATCCGCATACAGTGAAATCTTATGCTTCACCCCCCCTCACCAACCCCAATATCCTATCATTTTCCCTAATCCGCTGCGCTAATGGCTCCACCGCCATCGCGAATAGCAGCGGCGACAATGGGCAACCCTGCCTCGTTCCCCTCCCTAATTCAAAATCCCTAGAATAGCTACCATTCACTTTCACCCACGCCCGGGGCCTAGCATATAGCCCCCTCCACCCATCTCAGAAATTTTGGCCCACACCCCATTTTATCCAGCACCTTCATTAGGAAGTCCCAATGCATCCTATCGAAGGCCTTTTCAGCATCGATAGACATTAATATACACTCTTCCTCCCCCCGTCGTGCCTCCCAGATCACCCCCATCGCCCTCTTGATATTATCCCCAGCTTGCCTCCCCATAATAAACCCCATCTGGTCCTCCTTAATCAACCCCGGCAACTGCGGAGCCAGCCTGCCCGCCAGCACCTTCGCCAGAAGTTTAACATCAATATTCAATAAGGAAATAGGCCTATAGGAGCTGCAGCAAAGCGAGTCCTTCCCTTTTTTCGGAAGAACAGTAATCCCAGCTGTGAGCATATCTTTTGTCAACCCCCCATCCTCCTCTAGCATGCCATTAAACACCCTACTCATAACTTCTCCAATTTCATCAAAGAAGAGCTTATAAAAACTCACCGACAACCCATCAATCCCGGGGGCCTTTCCCCCCACCAACCCCCGAACTGCTCTCCCCAGCTCCTCCACCGTAATATCCTGATCCAACTCAACCCGAGCATCCTCCTGCAATGCTGGCAATTGGACTCCCTCCAAGTATTGGTGAATGGCCCCCTCCTCTATCCCCTCATCCTTCCTATAGAGGTCTTGATAAAACTGTGCAAAACATTCCCTAATGCCTTTCTCCTCACTGCACATGCTCCCATTCGCCCGCTTGAGTTGGGAAATCGTGGAGTTCACCGCTGTTTCAATTTCCTGGCCAACAACCTGCCTGCTTTATTGCCCCATTCGTAAAATACCTGTTTCACTTGATTCATCTGATGCGTTATGAGATCTATCTGCAACTGTCGTAACTCCCCCCTCACCCGCTCTACCTCCTTCCTTGCCCTATCCCCCCCAGCCCTCTGTAGCACCCGTTCAGCGAGCTGCAACTGTTGCCGTAGCTCCTCTTCCCGCACCCCCCTTTCTTTTTTGAGCTTCGCACCCCACATTATAAACCTCCCCCTTATATAGGCCTTCAGCCCTTCCCACACCATTACCGTCCTAATCTCTCCTGTGTCGTTCAACTCCAGATATTCCTTAATCGCCCCCTTAATATCCGCCACCACCTCTCTCCTCCTAAGTAAACTCTCGTTTAACCTCCAAAATTTCACCCCTTCCTCCCTCCTCCCCCTCAAATCCACCCATACCGCACTATGATCCGTCCACACCACCTGTTCAACCCCCACCTCCTTCACCCTCCCCAACCATTCCACATCCACCAACATCATATCAATCCTACTCCAACTGCCATGGGGCGTCGAATAGAACGTGTACTCCCTCCTGTCGAGATTCCGTGCTCTCCAGGCATCCACTATATGAAAGCGCTTCATCATCCGTTTTAAGACTTTCCTGTTTGTCCCTCCCCCCTATCTGCCCCTCCTGACTTCCTGTCCAACCTGGGGTGCAACACCACATTAAAATCACCCCCAACTATCAGCATCCCCTTGACCTTCTCCGCAATCAGCAGGGCCACTTCCTTCCAGAAGCTCCCTTGGTTTCCATTCGGTCCATATACTGAAACAATGGTAAACTTCTCATCCCCCAACTTCCTCCATATCCCCACCACCCTTCCCTCTCAATCCCGAAAACTTCCTTGGACCTGCAACCCACACCCCACCTTCACCAGAATAGCAACCCTCCCCTCTTTTACCCCCCCTTTAGTGCAAGAGTAGAACTGATCCTGAAACCTCCCATGCTTAAGCCTCCCAATATCTCCCCATCTTAAATGCGTTTCCTGAAGTAGCACCACCTCCCATTCCCTCTGCTGAAGTTCTCTATAGAGCTGCCGGCGCTTAAGGGGCGTATTTAACCCCTTAACATTCAAGGACCCAATCCGCACCATGATAAAACCAACCCTCCCGACATACCCCCTTGCCTCGAGCTAACCCGTGCCACATCAACCCCCCCCTACCCAAACCCCCCCCCACCCTCTCCCCCCTACCCCCCTTCACCAGCCCTTCCATGTGCAGCATGTACTTATCCCACCTCCCTCTCCCGGCTATTATTCCCCTAACCACATCACCCCTTATTCCTTAACCCCATATTTGTACAACCTTGTTTATAAAATTCCCATACAAATCCACCAAATAATGTCCACCAAAAAGCATGACCCATTCTCCACTGGTCTTCCGCCACTGCCGATGCAGCTGGAGCCCTTCACTCTCCCTCCTTCTCTTGCGAACTCCAACGTTCCTGGGACAATCACTTCAGCCGCTTCCCCTGATCCGTCACTCTTTGCCACTTAGAGCCCGACCGGCTCTTACTCCCCATATCCTTGCTGGCCTGTCCGTGGCCCTGCTCCACCGGCTTCGGCACCTGCTCACAGCCCATCTCCTCCAGCACCCGCCACGCCTCCTCCGCCGTCTTCACCTTCTTCGAGGCACCCCCCACGGTCAGGAGCAGTCTGAAGGGGAACATCCACCGGTACCTGTAGCTCTTTTCCCGCAGAAACGCTGTCACTTCCCTCATGCTTCTACGTCTGTCCAGTGTACCGCGGGACAAATCATTGTACACCTCAACCTCACAGTTCTCCCACGCTATCCGCCCATACTTCTGGGCAGCTGCCAGCACCTTTTCTTTGGTGGGAAAATGGCTCAAGCACGCTATAATGTCTCTGCCCTCTTTTTCTCTCCTGGGGCCGAGACTCCGGTGCGCTTGCACTCCCGGCCAGCTTCAGTATATGTGCGCAGAGCCCCTTAACCACCTGGCAGCAGTCCTTAAATTTCTGCATTTCTGGGATCCCCCGAATCCGAAGATTGTTTCGCCGAGCCCGGTCCTCTATTTCTTTGATTTTCTCCTGCAGCTCCTCCTGCCCTTGCACCAGCTTATTCTGTGCCGCCATGAGGTCCCGGAGCTCACTGGCCTGACCCTCCACCTCCTCCTCCACGTCCTCGATCCGCTGACCCATACTGCACAGATCTTGTCGCATGGAATTAAGAGTCTCTTTCAGATCCCCTCTCATTTATTTATTTTTTATTTATTTATTTAACATCTTTTATATACCGCGCTATTTGTTTTCAGTGCGGTTTACATATAACAAAGGTTGCACATTCAGAGGACAATTGTGTGCTTACATTATAAGGAGATTTGAACTTGGAACAACAGGGTAAACTATATACATCTGTACAAAACATTTTAGATTCTTTAGTATTCTTAAGAAGGGCTAAGGCAAAACAGCAGAGAACTTGTGGCAAAATTGCTTATGTGGAAATTGAGAGTGGAGATTGAAAGTTTGTGAGTTTTGGAGTGTGGATGATCGGAAGCAGATTGGATGCTTGTGCAAAGTGGAGAAGGAAAATGTGGTGCTTGATTGCCTTGCGGAATTGAGTGAGGTCTTTAATTGCTCTTATTTCAGGTGGGAGGTCATTCCAGCATTTTGGTGCATAGAAGGCGAAGGTCCTTTTCTTGGTTGTCCGGGTACACTTGATGGACTCTTTGGGGATGATCAGGGTGTTGTCTGTTGTTGATCTTCTCATTCTGTTTTTCGGAGTGAGGGAGATGAGCTCACTGAGAGACGTGGGGGCAAGGCTGTTAATGATCTTGAAAGTGATGAGAAGGATTTTGTAGGTTAACCTGCAATGAATTGGTAGCCAGTGGAGTTCCATGAGAATCGGGGTGATATGGTCTGATCTTGCTAGACCACAGAGCACCCGTGCAGCTGCATTCATAGCGAGTTGCAGCGGATTAAGGATGTTCTTGGGGAGCCCATATAAGACGACGTTTGCATAATCAAAGTGAGGTAGTGTGAGGGCCTGGAAAATGGTCCGGAAGTTATTATGAAGTAACATGGGCCTGAGGTGCCTTAGCGTTCTGATTTTATTGTAGACGGATCTGGTGGTGTTCTGTATGTGTTCCTTAAAGTCAAAATGCTGATCCAGTGTAATCCCTAGGTAGCGAATAGAGGGTTTACTAGGGAGTTCCGCATCTCTTACTCTTAGTGAGGATGGGGGGGAGAATTCTTTGTTTCTTGATATGAACAGAACTTCAGTCTTCTTGAAGTTTATGCGGAGGTTTTGAGATAATAACCAGTCCGTGATGGCGTTGAAGCAGTGGATAAGGTTGGTGAAGTCTGGTTGTTTGACTTTAAATGGTGTAAACAGCAGGATGTCATCAGCATAGATTAGCGTGGAGATATCAAAGGTGCGTATGATGTCACATATAGGCTGCATGTATACATTGAACAGCAGCGCAGATAAAGAAGAGCCTTGCGGGACACCTTGATGTTGGTGGAAAGGTGCAGATGTGGTAGAACCAACTCTGACGTGCTGCCAGCGCTCTGATAGGTAAGACCTACACCATTCCCAGGCGAGGCCGCGGATTCCCTTCTCCAGGAGGCGAGTGAGGAGTTGATTGTGATTAATGGAGTCGAAGGCAGCGGAAATATCTAGGAATATTAGGGCGAAGCCGTTTTCAGCCTTATCCAGACCTCTGTTCAAAGCGTTGGTTAGGGTGGTAAGGAGGGTTTCTACACCGTGTGATTCCCTGAAGCCATGTTGACAGGGATCGAGCGGTGAAGCTACATTGATGTGATATTGTATCTGTCTCTGAACAACCTTCTCTATTATTTTGGCTAATAGAGGTATGCTCGAGTTTGGGCAGTAGGAGTCAGACTTTAACGGGTCGAGTCTAGTATTCTTCAGGAGTGGTCTTATAGAGGTTTGTTTGAGGAATGAGGGGAACGAGCCTGTTGCAAAGGATAGCCCAATGATGTTGATTAGGATTGGACTCAGTTCGGCACGCAAAGTTCTGACCCAGTATGCTGGGCAGGGGTCGCTTGGGGCTGTAGAGGTGTTGATGGAGGTGATGAGATCTTGGATGTTCATGGCTAACAACTCCTCCTTCATCTCCTTTTTAAACTCCCGGAGCCATGCTTTAAGCTCCGCTCCATCGAGGTGCATCCCTCCTCCTTCCTCCTCCTCGTCCACGCTCTCATGGCCCTCATTCTCCTCCACCTCATCATTGTTTCGCCGACCACATTCCTCTTTGTGGGCGTACGCTGACTGGAAACCCGCCAACTTTTTTCGGACGGACATCTCCTCCACTTTTATCGCTCCCCGGACAACCAACTCTGCCGGGAACAGGCATCTGATAGCAAATACAGTGGGATTAGTACGGAGCTAGGCTAAGCTGCAGCCATTTGCTTTTCGACGTCACCGGAAGTCCTCCTTCTTCTCTGTTTTTACTAAAGAAAATCCTAGAGAAGGACCACCTGTGACTCCCAAATATAAAAATGGGAATGAAGTAGTTACCACACCATTCACAGAAGATGATGTGTTAGAACAACTTGCAAAACTGAAAGTGGACAAGGCCATGGGACCGGATGGGATACATCCCAGGATCCTGAAAGAGCTCACAGAGGTTCTTGCAGGGCCGTTAAAGGATGTTTTCAACAGATCCTTGGAAACAGGAGAAGTTCCTCAGGACTGGAGAATGGCTGATGTGGTACCTCTTCACAAAAGTGATGACAGGGAAGAAGTGACAAACTACAGACCCGTGAGCCTTACCTCGGTGGCGGGAAAAGTAATGGAGGCGCTCCTGAAAAAGCGAATAGTGGACTTTCTCAAAATCAACAGGTTGCATGATCTGAGGCAACATGGTTTTACCGAAGGATGATCTTGCCAAACAAATCTGATTGAGTTCTTTGACTGGGTGACCAGAGAACTAGATTAAGGGCATGCGATGGATGTCATCTACCTGGATTTCAGCAAAGCCTCTGATGCTGTTCCTCATAGGAGGCTTATAAATAAACTCAGTAGTTTGGGGATGGGTCCCAAGGTGGTGAACTGGATCAGAAATTGGTTGACTGACAGACGACAGAAGGTGATGGTAAATGGAGCTCACTCGGATGAAAGGAGGGTGATTAGCTGGGTGCCCCAGGGTTCGGTCCTGGACCCGGCACTGTTCAATGTATTTGTGAGTGATATTGCTGAAGGACTGAATGGAAAAGTCTGTCTTTTTGCAGATGACATGAAAATTTGTAACAGAGTAGACTCCCCTGAGGGAGTGGATAACATGAGGAAAGATCTACAAAAGCTAGAAGAATGGTCTAATGCTTGGCAGTTAAGATTTATTGCAAAGAAGTACAGTGTCATGCACTTGGGAAGCAGAAATCCAAGGGAAATGTACGCGATAGGGGGTGAGAGGTTGGTGTGCACGGACCAGGAGAAGGACCCTGGTGTGATTATTTCTGAGGATCTCAAGGTGGCAAAACAGTGCGACAAAGCAGTGGCAAAAGCCAGGAGGATGTTGGGTTGCATACAAAGAGGAATTACCAGCAGAAAGGAAGAGGTACTAATGCCACTGTATAAGTCACTGGTGAGGCCTCACTTGGAATACTGTGTTCAGTTTTGGAGACCATATCTTGCAAAGGATGTAAAAAGACTGGAAACTGTTCAGAGGAAGGCAACCAAAATGATTTGGAGCCTGCGTCAGAAGCCTAATAAGAAGAGACTTGAAGACCTAAATATGTACACTCTGGAGGAGAGGAGGGATAGGGGAGATATGATTCAGACCTTTAAATACTTAAAGAGAAGTAATGAACAAACAAACATCTTCCAAAGACGGGAAAGCTGTAAAACTAGAGGGCATAACATGAAGCTGCAAGGGGATAAATTGAAAGGCAATGTTAGGAAATACTTTTTCTCTGAAAGGGTGGTGGATGCTTGGAATGCCCTCCTGATGGAAGTGGTGGGGGCAAATACAGTGACAGAATTCAAAATGGCATGGGACAGACACAGTGGATCCCTTTATAGCAACAGGATAAAATCAAAATAAACTGAACTATCTAATTTCTCAACAAATAGGGGTGTCCTACACGGAGCAGTGGGTTCACCCCTAAACATAGACATGGGGAGGGGTGGCCTGCACAGAGCGGCAGGTGCATCTACTCTTGCCATTTTACTGGGCAGACTAGATGGACCATACTGGTCTTTATCTGCCATCAATTTACTATGTTACTATGTTACTAAGACATGCATTTGCTGGCAGGTGGTACATGCATAAATCACTCATGCATATAATTTCAGCTATTTGATGGATAAAATCTACCCTTCTAAATGTAATGGCCAGATTGTATCCATACAATATGGAGCTTGTTTTTGGGATGAGCTAGGATGAAGCTAGCAATTATGGGCCCAATATTCAAAAGGATTTACGTGGTTTACAGACCTGTAAACTGTGTAAATGCTCCTAAGCTGGATATTTAGTGTCACTAACATGGTTAGTGCTGCTGAATATCCACTGGTACTACCGCTACATGCCCCAATGCTATCCATTTAGTAGCGGGGCGTGTTGGAAGCGTTCCGGCGGATCCGATCGCAATCCAGTCATCGGTGATATGATATTAGCGATATTCGGTGAAAGCCAGGCGCAGGAAACCCTGACCTTTCCACCACGTATCACTAACCAAGCAGTGGCTCAATATCACTGTTAACCGGCTTGCAATCGGCAAGAGCAGTTAACCCGGATATTCAGTGCCGGTGACTGGATACACCCAGCCATTGAATAGCCAGGTTTAGTGTTCAGCGGCGATGGCTAACTGCTGTAATGGTGTCACCTGCCACCGCTGAATATCAGGCCTAATCTGTTTAGTGACAATATTCAGCCACACTAAACAGATAAATTATCTGTTTAATTTAGACCTGCCAAAGAGATGACCTAATTAAATGAATAATTGCCAGTGTGATCACCATTTATATATATATTTTTTTTCAATGGCTCTTCTTAAACGGATAGTACCCAGGGTTGGTGCTTGCTTAACTTTAATTGATAATAAACTATCCTAAAATTAAAGTTAACTTTAATTGATGGCTGTCCCAGCTGAAAATCAGGACCTAAGTGTTATTTTAAGTTCCATTGGGTCCATAAGAAATACGTATTGAAAAGAAATATCATTATTTCAATGCAAGCTATTTAGTTGTCTATTCAGCCAACATTCAGAAATAAATCCTGCAATGACCAGGAGATAGGACCATATACACTTTGCTGACTTTGATTTCCTGAGTAATAGCATATTATTTTGTATTACTGTTTATCAGGGCTACTCTTTTGCAAAGTCTGGAGAGCTGCTCACAAAACGGCTACGCAGGATTGGGGTTCCAAGCTATGCTAGGGCAGGAAATTGGGTGGTTTGATGACCACAGAAACAGCCCTGGTGCTCTAACTACAAGACTTGCAACAGATGCATCACAGGTTCAAGGGGTGAGAAATAATTTGAGCTATTTTGCTGACAATTAACACTGGTCTGTGTTCCTGGACTTCTGAAAGCTCTGAGAACTCTTCTGACAGTACTTTATCATAGTGTTTAGAAAAGGAAGTCTCAGAGCGGCAACGATGGGGAGAGGGGCATGTGATAGGAAGTAAAAATAATCATCGTGAACACAAAGCTGTTACGTATTCACTGAAGATTAAAAATAACTTTTACAAAGAGCTGCTTCATCTGTAACCTTTTGTCATGCAATAGGAATCTGGTTCCTTCAATCTACAGCCTTAGCTAAGCTGCTGTAGGTTAGGCCTGGCAGGGCGTTAAAAGGAGTGCAGTTCCTCAGACGCAACCACAATTGTGTTGGTCATAACACTTTTTAATAGCTATTGCTATGTAACGCATACATGTTTACAACACTGTATACTCACAGTGGTGCAAGTCAAGCAGAATCTCTGATGCTTGATTGGCTGCATCTCTCCTCTTCTCGCATAACAAAGACAAATCAAAACTCTGATTGGTAATCACATTTTCTGCAACCAAAAAGTGTAAGAAATGCTTATGGCTTCTAGTTGCAAAATCATTTTGTTAATCTTTTCTTTTCCCCCAAAGGCTACAGGATCTCAGATAGGAATGATTGTCAACTCCATGACTAATAGTGGCGTGGCCCTTATCATTGCTTTCTACTTTAGCTGGAAGCTAAGTCTGGTGATACTCTGCTTTCTACCCTTCTTGGCCTTATCTGGGGCTCTGCAGGCTAAAATGCTAACTGGATTTGCCAACCAAGACAAGCATGCTATGCAAGACGCTGGAAGGGTGAATATCTGTCTGAACGCTGTATATGTACACGTGATAGTATCACAGTTTCTATGTATCTTGTTTTCATATATTCAAATAACGACCTCATTGCTCACTATGAGGCAATTAAGGATTGAGTTTTGTGATAGACTTTACCATTTCAATGTGAAACATGATTTTATGATGATGTAGGTGGAAGCAGGGTCATGCTAAGGGCTGTGTGAATGGTGTGGCCGCACAGAGTGCAAGTATGGAAGGGGCGCTGATGTCATCACTGGGCTTCCAGGAAGTCTGACAAAAGCGAGTTCCTGCATGCAGGTGAGGGTGGGGTGGGGTGGAGAGGAGCACGTAGTTCACCAGTTGCACAGGGTGCATTGCTATCTTGCTACAGCTCTGGATGGAAAATAGTAACCTAAGTAGATAAAAGCACAAATCATCTTTAAAATTTAATATGCTTTTGGCAGATGTTTACTAGAGAAATTCATTTCTTGGTGTATGTGAAACACAGAAGAATACAGCAGGATCAGATTTGTCCACCCCGTGACTTCAGAACAGTTTATATTAATCAAACACACACACATATATATATATATATATACACATATACAGTCAAACCTCGGTTTTCATTTGCCCCGGTTTTCATACGCTTCGGTTTTCAACGTCTTTTCTGACTGAGATTTTGTCCCGGTTTTCATGCATTGCTTCGGTTTTCAACGTCTTTTGACTGAGATTTTGTCCCGGTAGCAGGGAAGAAAAGCTGTCAACGTAAGCAGGAGATGTTGCATGAATGTGGGAGGCAGTTCTTTCTCTTGCAGGGTACGTCTGAAGCTATATCATTAAGATTTTCTGCCATTCTGAAGCATTGAGCAGATAATGTAAAGGTATTTTAATGGACTGAATTCAATGTGATTCCGAAGAGAGCTGGGCACAGCAGCTTGTCAGGGGTGGCTAAGGCCAGATGTTAACATACTGTACTGTACAGTACTGTACTTAGCTTGCTTTCAGTGATGTTAAATGTTCATTTATCCATTTCATTAGTCATTTATATTTATTTCTCATTGTTTTCTGTATGTAAAAATATAGTTATTCTCTATAAAATGTATTTTTTGTGAATATTTTTGGGTGTCTGGAACGGATTAATTGGATTTACATTATTTCTTATGGGAAATATTGCTTCAGTTTTCATACGTTTCGGTTTTAGTCAGACTTTTTCGAACGGATTAATCATGAAAACCGAGGTTTGACTGTATATATATATATCACCTGTTCTTCAAATAAGCATGTGAGGGTGGGGCATATCTATCTCACCCAATCCTAGTGCAGTCTCCTTTCTCTTCTTTCCCCATCCAGGTACATTCTTCAGTCTCATTTACACCTGTCCTTCACTCCCCACCTATCTCCAACTCTACTCTTCCACTTCCCAGCCCACCCTGGAAAAGAGCTTTCTCCCTTTTTGCCTAACCCAGATGCAGTCACTCCCCCCCCCCCCACCTCTCATTCTCCTCCTTCCTCCCTCCAGCCCTCTCTCACTTCTTTCTCTTCCCGACTCCTACAACAACCATTTCTATTCTCCCCCCTCCCCCATAACCATGCTATTGCATCCGAGACTCTGATACATTATCCTCCTCTTTGGGGCCTTACAGCTGAAAAGACTCCTTAAAAACATAAGATCTACCATACTAGGTCAGATCAAAGGTCCATCAGGCCCAGTATCCCGTTTCCAATATCAGCTAATCCAGTTCACAAATACCTGACAGGATCCCAAAAAGTAGATAGAGCCCATGCTGCTTATCCCCATGGATAAGCGTAGCTTTCCCCAAGTCTTCCTTAAATATGGTTTATGGACTCTTCCTGCAGGAACTTGTGCAAGCTTTTTTAAACCCAGCTGTGCCAAGGGCTTTTACTACATCCTCCAGCCATGAATTAGACAGCTTAATTAAGCAAGGAATAAAAAAATATTTTCTTCTGCGCCACTGTCTATGTGTGTGCCTATGTTTGCGTGTTTTTATTCATATTGTGGGAAGCACTTCCCTTTAATTCCAGGCCACACTCTGCCATATGTAGTAGAGCAATTATGACTGTTTCCCCTACTGGGCTAGTGTTGGGAGACAAAGATACTTGTTTTGTAGTTGGCACATCAATGCATGTCTCCGCTTGCAAAATAACAGGCAAGGATGTATATGCAGCATGGGATAGAGCTCCCCATACTGAATTTTTGTTATGGAGACGTCTATGTGGCCGTGGTTGCTGCCATTCATTTTGGGCATGTACAGGTTTCTAAAATCGAGCCAAAATTTGCACATACCCAACCTTTGTACTTACATTTTGATTTTGATGTCCCAGATTGCACCTGGATATTGTTTCTAAAATGTGCCTTCACATGTATCAGACCCTGAATATTGATATCATATGTTGGGCTTTGACGCCCCAAGTTATACTTGATTTTTCCATGTCCAAATCAAATGCATAATCTATATAAATAGAGACTGGAAATTGGCCCCATACATGTGAAGGCACATTTTAAAAAAAATGTGGAAGTCAGAATTGAGGTATGGAGGCTGCCACATCCACATTTCTCAATCACAAAAGGCAACAAGCCAATCCTATGAGCCAAAACCTACCACGCGGCTCAAGCAAATGCACAAACTAGAATAGTGAGGGAAATAACATACACTCCCATGTAAGAAGACATTTTTGTCGGACTATATACTACCTTGTCTGGGGGTATAGAAAACCAAACCTCCCAGACCCTGGTAAATCTTAGTCCATTTTAATCAAACCAGCAGTAAAAAGTAAATACAAATTTAACTGCCACGGCAAATTTTTCAAGGTGAAAGACACACACGACACAATCCTGCGTTTCGGGCCCAAATTTAAGACGCCCTGCTTCAGGTCAGCTTTGTCATCACCGATCAAAAAGCCGTCACTTGACTGATGAATGAAAACCCCTTAAGGGAGATCTTTTTTAAACATGGCGTCTGACGTCATCCAGTCTCCAGAGCCTATCAAAACAGTAGGGGAAAAAAAAGGAGAAAGAAAAGACCAATAATATCCCTAAAAGATTGTCAAAAAAGGCTATGCCAATCCAGTTCCAAATTAAGACCATGCGGAACCACTGTATTAAGGCGAAAAATCCAACGCTGTTCGGTATATTGTAACTTTCGAGTCCTATCGCCTCCGCATGGATTTAAAGGAATCCAATCAATCGCTCTCCAGCGCAATTCCTCAAACTTGTGTCCACAACTGAGCATATGTTGCACTAGTGGGGCTGAGATTGTCCGGGTCCGGAGTCGGGATGCATGCTCAGATAACCGGACCCGTAATGGATGAGTAGTCCGGCCAATGTAAACCAAATCACATGGGCAACTGATTAAATATACCACATATGAGGAATCACAAGTAGTGGAGTGGAAAAATGACCACAAACGTTGTGTACGAGGATCAGTCCATGTAGTGCCCGATAAAGATCTCAAACAATAAGGGCAATGACCACACGGAGTATGTCCATTTTGGTCCGCAGAAATATGTGGTCATGGAGAGGTTTTAACCAATTTATCCCATAAATTTTGCCCCCTAGTGAAAGCAATACAGAGCCTTTTTCAAAAACAATCATGAACAGAAAGAATCCCCCAGTGCTTCCGTAAAATAGAATGTACTATGGGTGTACGATTATTGTAGGGTAAAATCCCCACAAATTTAGTTCCATCAACAACTTTTGGTTTCAAAGAATTTCTCACAACATTTAGATTAGTGATGTTATTATAAGTATTATCCTCATTAGTAGTTTTGTTGTATTGATCTACTCCAGTAGCACTACTCTGAACCCCATCATCAATGATCGATGTAATAGTAGTAGTAGTGGTAGCCACATCACAGTTCTCCATTCCTTCACCAAGTAACCATTCTCGATGGTTACATAAGGCCCTCTTATAAGCATTTCGAATAACCTTGTGAGGATAACCCCGTTGTTGCAGGCAATGGCTCAACTCTCCAGCATGAATCTTAAAATCACTGCAAGGGGAACATATCCGTATTAACCTTAAAAATTGGCCAAAAGGAAGCCTCCGTTTCAGGGCCGGAGGATGGAAACTGGAGTACTTCAATAAGGTATTTCGCTGAACTGGTTTTCTAAATAAGGAAGTAGACAGTCCCCCCTTCAGAAAAACCAAAACATCCAAAAATTCAATATATTGAGTATTATACTTCAAAGTAAATTTGATATAGGGGTCCACCTGATTTAGATAATGCACAAATTTCTGAAGTGTTTTGATATCACTTTTCCAAAGGAAAAATATATCATCCAGAAACCTTTTCCAGAAAAGTATCTCAGGGAACCATTCAGAGTGATATACAAAACGTTGTTCAAAATGGGCCATGAACAGAGTGGCCACAGATGGAGCCACAGTGGCCCCCATCGTTATCCCAAAGATCTGCAGGTAAAACGAATCTGCATAGCGAAAATAATTCTTCTCCAACACCAGTCGAGGCAATGACAACACAAAATGTTGGGAAAGGCGAGTGGGTAATGATAATGGAAGATTAGAGATTACTTCCAAAGCCTGTAATTGGGAAATATTAGAATACAAAGCTACCACATCTAAGGTGGCTAATATAATAGGAAAAGAAGGTAACACCACTGATTGTAACATAACCAAAAAGTGAGAAGTATCTCTGATAAATGATGGAACTTGGGAAGCCAGAAGTTGCAAAAATACATCGCAAAATTGGGACAGTGGCTCAAGCACTGAACCACAACAAGAAACAATGGGGCGATCAAACTGATTACCTCAATGACCAGGTGTATGCTTGGATGGTTAAGGGTGATCAGCCTGTGGTCAAGAAGGTCTCCTTTAGCGGGGCTTCAGCTACTTCCATGGATTTTGAAGTTGATAATTCCCATGATATGACGGTACAGAAAAAATCTAAAATTAAAAAGAAAACACTGAAAAATCTAGGAGGGGGAGGAGGGTTTTCCTTTGGTCCGGAAAGTGATCATTCGGAGGACCCTGGGCGCCAGAAGGATTTTTACGAGGGCCGATATCGGGGAATGTCCCGCCCCAGTTATCAGAGCCAGTGGAGTGGCCCAGTTACCAGACAGAGGCGCAAAAATCAGTTTTCAACCTCAGTGGACGAGTTCTAACATCGGATCAATTACAAGTTTATCAATGGGTTTATCTTTCGTCCCTACGGTACTTTATGATTCTTTCACTGTACAATTAGCATTACAAAAATTTTTTCAAAAATTGCAAGTTTGTTTATTTTTTTTAGACAAACAATGTGGGGATGATTTGATTCTTTCTCGGCCCTCGAACTGGATCCCCCCAGGTCTAGTTGATCCGATTATACATATCTTTCAGAGGCTAGTTTTGGCTGATTTGATTGGTATGGAACAAAGAGTGGTTAAAACTTACCATAATCTCTCTAGGACACAGATGGCTGCTTTGAAGGAGTTGATGGAAGATCAAGATTTAGTTATACGAATGGCGGATAAAGGTGGAGCGGTGGTTGTACAATCTTTTTCAGATTACAATCAAGCTGTACTCGCACAATTAGCGAATGATCGTTATTATCAATTGTTATCTGAAGATCCGACACCCGCTCTGTTGTCTTTAATTAGAGAGATGTGTGGCTGGGCTCAGATGGAGGGATGGATAACTCGTGGAGAGAGTCGGTTTTTGATTCAAGCTAACCCTCGGATTCCTGTTTTTTATAATGTTCCGAAGGTGCATAAATCTTTACAGTGCCCCCCTGGTCTTGCATCAGAGGAGGGAGGGACCAGACCTGCTTAAAGTGCTGCAAAAAGGCTTGGGGGGGGGGGGGGGTGCATTTCGGCTGCCTGCTATTTTCCTGCCAGCGGTGGCAAGGCAACAGCATACAGCCGAAATGTGCCCCCACCCCCAAGCCTTTGCACCCTGTGCGACTGCACCGCTTGCACAGGGCTAGGTACGGTCCTACTTGCACACCAAGGAACTAAAAAAGAGCAAGAACCAACAGCATAGTTTATAAAACTAAATTATAATTCATTTTTATTTTGTTGTTATAAACTGCGTTATGGTTCTTGCTTTTTCTTTTTCAACATATATTTTTCATCCACAGTGGGTGCAGAGCAGAACCAGGACATTCACCCACAGAACTCAATATTTAAAAAAAAAAATCTGATTATGATCATCTCACTAACAACAACAACCACTATTCTCAAGTACCAGGCATATTGTGAACTAATGCAAAACCCTACAACAAAGATCAAACCTACCATACCATGCCATATCAGCACAAACTTCCAAAACTCACATAAGGAGCCCATCCAAAAAAAGTGTTACTGTAAATACTACAGTGGGCCCTGGAACACCCATACACCTATTTGAAAAGCTGAACAAGCCAAATTACTATAGTATAGTATAGATCCTTATGTACAAACTCCATGTTAACAGAACACCTGACCTCAGTCACACACTCACAGCATCGACCCTCACCAAGTATAGAATAAATAACCACAATCTAAAGTAAAAATAAAAATATGTAGACAAAATTTAAACTGAAACCCCAAGAAGCCAGAGTCCACATGCAGTGCAACATCAGATAAATAAGATATGCAGTTCCCCAATACTGTGCAAAATATAAAAATATGTGTGCACTATCCTTGCCCTGGAAAAATGGGAATTCCACTCACCTCTGATGGAGCACTGGCAACAAATAGGGTTTGGCACGGCCTTTCTGACATCTTGGTCAGCTTGAGTGACCAAGAACAGGAACAGCAGCATGACCACAACATGGATTGAAACAAGCAATATCTGACTTCTGGGTTCCAGCGCAGTGGCAGGTCCTGTTTGTTGTGCACTGGAGCAGAGTTCAGTACAGCTATGGAAGCCGGGATGCGAGCAGCATGTAGACGGCACTAGAGCAGCATGAGGTGGCCAGTTAAGGCCCGCTAGGAGAGACTTGACTGCCGCAAGCTTTTTTTGGGTGCTGCTGGCTGTCTCCTTCCCCAACCTCCCCTGGAGTGTTACTGATGTACTTGTCTGCACAGGGACATGCTCTTTGAGCTTACAGTCTAAAACTGGGAGATACAGAATGTGAAGGATGCTATTGCCCACATGCGATTTCCTCACCAGAACTTGAGGGCCTTTGATGGATATGGCTGGAGTGGCAAGTATTTGATCATAGAAGAGCTAGTCATGCCATCTAGAAGTCAGTTTGCCTCTGTTTTTTGGGGTGAGCTGGTGTGGCTGTTTGTGGTTAAAGCTGAAGAGAGTGCCTTTTTATTTCCTTGGATGCCTGTGTGCTGGACTGCTTGGTTTGTCCTTGTTTTTCCACTTGTGCTTGGGTGCTTTTTTCTTCCAAGGAACATCCTGTGAGTGGCCCCAAGTTCCATCCAAAGGATAGGAGGAGGGGGGGGGGGAGAACCTGAGGAGCAGCAGACACTTACTCTGTGCGAGTGATCTTCAGTTTAAATAAAAAACAAGCCGGTTCATGCCTCTGAGGAGCCACCTGTGCAGATGTGTCCAGCCCCCAAAGGAAGTTACATTAACTTTCTTTGGGGGCGGGATGCATCTGCATGGGCTCCTTCACAGAGACGGAAGGCTTTGTACCGGCTTGTTTTTTATTTAAATTGAAGATCAGCTGCAGCCGCAAACACAACCGCTGCCAGAGAGGGTGAATCTGCCGCTGCCGAGAAGCGGACTCGGCGGCGGAAGAAACTTGAGCTTTTTAAATTGTTTTTAAACTTTTGAAGGCAGAGTGAGGCGGCTGTTTTGGGGGCTTTTTTGCCGCCTGAGGCAACCACCTCACTCCGCCTCATTATAGACCGCCCCTGTCAGGGAAATAACACACACTATACACAATATGCCTCTGCTGCTGCTCACCCATTTTGATGCTGTTTCCTTCCTAAACATTTGTTGTCCGTGATAGAGCCATGGCACTGACATCGTCAAACAAGCAAAGTGTACATGGCAGTCAGGATTGGTGGATTGGCAGAGTGCAGTTGTTGGTGCCGCTGCTGCTGGACTGTTTGCTGGCACCAGTCTCTGTCTTCCTGGCTGTAATGGTATGTAGAGCATCACAGCTACCTCCAAGTCATTTTCTGCAGTCATGGGTGTCTGCATAGAGGTTCGAGGTTTGTCAATGATGATGGCAGAATTCATAGTAAGGGACTGTGACAACTAGGGTGTGCCAAGAGGCCTCGCCACCCCAGCATTGGACTGTATTACCAGGTCATTGTACCCCTTCTGGATGCCCTGATCTGTCACTTGGATATCAACATCCTGCATTGGCATGTGCTCCTCATAATAAGCATCATAACTGTCTGCCACCCCTTCTCAGGCATCATCTCCTATTGTTGCTGTCTCATCCAACTTGTTGGTGGTGGTGACTGCAAATGCACTGTTGGCCCCTGCTGCTCTGGGTGGTCAATGTTCTGTGAAAAAGATAATAGAAAGGTAGGTATGCCTGTCATCACATATCATGAGTTACCATCCAAGTGCCTGCAAGTTTAAATATCAAGTAGAAAATGTTCAACATGAAGTAACCATTGAAGTTGTACGACATTCAAAATTATCAGTGCAGATTATGTTCACATCTGTTCAGGCATGTGTTATAGGTGTGCCATAGTCCTAATCATGTCTATAAATGCATCAATGAATACTCAATAAACTCGGAATAACAAACTAGCTAACTACATACATGATGTTTGACAATGTTAGCCAAACATTATCCATTGCGGAGGACAGCTGGTGTGTGGTGCTTGTGATGGACAGGGACTGCCTGGAGATGTCAATGTGTGCAACCTGTCATTCATGACCCTGAGGTGATGGTTGGAAAGTATGCGATGTGTGTGTGTATGTTCAAACATCATTGCCTGTTGTCTAAACTATGTTCTTTAATGTGGCAGATGTGAATGTTGAAGCATTCTGATTTGCCATCAGACAAAACATAAAACATGTTCCACAAGGAACACAATGGATGACATGATCACATCAGTCACATGGAGGCATCTGAAAGTTAGCATTATTACTGCTGTGACATCTAAGAGGCAATCACACCTCACACCAGGAACCAATAGTAAACATATGCCTATACACTGTATCTGTACGATGCTGATCTCACTGCATACACACTGCAATAAACAACATATGTGCAGGTGGTACCATGCCCCCTGTCTGGGTCAAAGATGAAGCTACTAGGAGCAATGTCATGAGCCCATCCAAGACCACATTCATGGTGGCTGTTTGGACAACAATGGAAAGAAAAATACAAATGCAACCTGTACTACTCCCATTTCCAACACATGTGTACACCCACCACCATAGTTTATTTATTTATTTATTTACATTCTCTTATATACCGCGCTATTCTGCATCAGTGCGGTTTACATTGAACAAACTGAAATTACATTGAACAGGGTATTATAACTTGGAGATAACTATTTTACAGGGAACATGGGCTATGGAGGGTTAAGTGGCTTGCCCAAGACCACAAGGAGCACCTGTGGGACTAGAAACCCCAGTCCTTCCGGCCCAAGGTTGCTGTCCTCTAGTGGGATTTGAACCACCGACCTTCCGGCCTGAAGTAGTTGGGAATGTCATCAACACTATGGTGTCTAATTTCTACATGCTGAAGTCCAGAGGGCTACATAAATGCTACATCATGAACATGGGGTATATGTATGCATGCAAGATAGATTTAGGGTAATATCACTTAGGAATATGAGGGAACATCACCCATGTAATGTTCTTCTGTCCCCTCAATTCATGCAGGTCAATTGACACGACAACATCAGCATATCAGAAATATGTTTGTGGAACATATGCAGGTATATGATGTAAACTGCATACATATGATTTTTTGCTACAAATGTAGTTGAAAAAGGCTTTATTATGCATTTTTGCTTTCACAGCAAGCTTCTTCTCAAATTCTCTCTTTGCCTGTCTTATCAATGCCTTGCATTTATCTTGCCAGTGCATATGCTGTTTCCAGTTTTCGGCATTTGGCTCCCTTTTCCATTTCCTGAAAGATGCTTTTTTTGGCAACAACAGCATCTCTGACCTCACCTTTAAACCATTCTGGCAGTTTTTTGGACTTCTTTCCACTATTCTTAAAGCGTGAAATACAGCTGGTCTGGGCATCTAAGACAGTATTTTTAAACAACATCCATGCTATATGTAAATCTTTAACCTTTGCAACAGCTGCTTTTAGTTTTTTATTAATTATTTTCCTCATTTTATCATAGTCTCCCTTTTGAAAATTAAAAAGTAGTACTGTGGATTTCCTTACCGTACTTCCTCCATTTTTTAAATCAAATGCGATCATGCTATGATCACTATTGGCAAGTGGCCCCAACATCTTATCTCTTGCACCGGATCTTGTGTTCCACTAACGACTAGGTCTAAAATGGCATCCCCTCTGGTCGATTCATGAACCAGCTGCTCCAAGAAGCAATCAGTTATTTCAGCTACAAACTTTATCTCCCTAGCATGTCCTGCCGTGACACTAATCCAGTCGATACCGGGGTAATTGAAATCACTCATTATTATTAATGTACTGTAACATTTTTTAGCTTCCCTGATTTCTTTCACCATTTCATCATCCATTTGTTCATTCTGGCTAGGCGGTCGACAGTTCACCCCAACTGTCATCCCCTTCTGCTTTTACATGGAATTTCGGTCCATAGAGATTCTACATGGAATTTTGTTTCCTGCAAAACTTTAATCCTTTGTGACTCAATGCTCTCTCTAACATAGAGTGCAACCCCACCACCAATTTGATCTGCTCTATCATTACGATATAGTTTGTACCCAGGTATCACAGTGTCCTACTAGTTGTCCTCCTTCCACCATGTCATAGAAATATGACGACAGAAAAAGACCACATGGCCTATCTAGTCTGTCCTTCCATAACAACTACAACAGTCCACTTTTTGCCTTTAGAGATCCTCTGTGTTGGTCCCATGCTTTCTTGAATTCAGTTACTGTCCTCATCTCTACCACCTCCACTGGGAGACTATTCCACGGATCCACTACTCTTTCCGTAAAGAAATATTTCCGCATATCACTCCTGAATCTATCTCCCTTCACCCTCATCCCATGTCCCCTCGTAGCAGAACTTGCTTTCAATTGAAAGAGGCTCTCTCCCTGAACATTTATGCCACGGAGGTATTTAAACATCTCAATCATATCACCTCTATCCCGCCTTTCCTCTAAGGTGTACATATTAAGATCCTTAAGTCTGTCCTCATATGCTTTATAATGAAGCCCATTAATCATTTTGGTAGCAACCCTCTGCACCGACTCCATCCTGTTCACATCCTTTTGAAGGTGCGGTCTCCAGAATTGCACACCATACTCCAAATGAGGTCGCACCAAAGACTTATACAGAGGCATTATCACCTCCTTTTTTCTGCTAGCCATTCCTCTCCGTATGCACCCAAGCATCCTTCTAGCTTTTGCTGTCGCCTTTTCCACCTGTTTAGCTACTTTAAGATCATCAGACACAACCACGCCTAGGTCCCGCTCTTCTTTAGTGGACAAAAGTACTTCACCTCCTATACTGTATTGCTCCCTTGGATTGCTGCAGCCCAAATGCATGACCTTACATTTTTTAACATTAAATCCCAGCTGCCAAATTCTAGACCATTCTTCAAGCTTAGCTAGATCCCTCCTCATGTTATCTACCCCTTCCTGGGTGTCTACTCTATTGCAGATTTTGGTATCATCCGCAAAGAGGCAAACCTTACCCGACAGCCCTTCCGCTATATCACTAACAAAGATGTTAAAAAGAATTGGACCAAGGACAGATCCCTGGGGCACACCACTGGTAACATCCTTCTCCTCAGAGTGAGCTCCATTTACTTGTACTCTTTGTCGCCTCCCACCCATGTCTCTGAGATACCAATCATATCTAACCTCTCACTTAATGCTATATATTCTAACTCTCCCATCTTATTTTTTAGGCTTCTAGCATTTGCATACAAGCATTTTAGAGGCTGTATTTTATTCATATTAATCTGGCTATCAGTAGGCAGTTGTAATTTGGAATCTTTACGGTCTGTCTGCTTTGTACTCAATTGCTTTTGAGCTACTTTTGTCTTTATTGGAACCTCTTTACTAATTTGCTCTAACTTCAATCCTTTGCTAGTATCCTTCAAGGATACATTGTTCTGAACCATGCACTCTTGGGCGACTGTCGGCTTTCCCCTATTATCTAGTTTAAAAGCTGCTCTATCTCCTTTTTAAAGGTTAATGCTGGTTCCATTCCGGTTAAGGTGGAGCCATCCCTTTGGAAGAGCCCCTCCTTTCCCCAGAATATTCCCCAGTTCCAACAAATCCAAAACCCTCATCCTTGCAACATTATCTCATCCACGCTTTGAGACTCCGGAGTTCTGTCTGCCTTTTGGGTCCTGCACGTGGAACAGGAACCATTTCGGAGAATGCTACCCTGGAAGTTCTGGATTTCAGCTTCGTACCTACAAGCCTAAATTTAGCCTCCAGAACCTTCCTACCACACTTTCCTATGTTATTGGTACCAACATGTACCAAGACAGCAGACTCCTCCCCAGCACTATCTAAGACCTTGTCTAGGTGGCACGTGAGGTCCACTACCTTCGCACCAAGCGGGCATGTTACCAGGCAATCCTCACATCCACCAGCCACCCAGCTATTTATTTATTTGTTTTTATATACCGCACTCTTTAGGATCAGCGCAGTTTACATATATCATGAACAGTAAAAATTTACATAGAACAGGAAATTACATAAAATTGTATAATACAGGTATTAAGAACAGTCAGCTATAACATTAAATGTTAAATGGGGTCATGAACTTGGAATGAGCAAGGGGAGAACTGATGGAAAGCTGAACAGAGGAGTCATAGCACCAGGCCTTGTTTAGGGTGGATGGTTATATGCTAGTTGGAACAAGTATGTCTTTAAGGCATTCCTAAAGGCTGAGTGGTGTGAGATGGCTCGTATTGCTGGAGGTAGGACATTCCAAAGGGTTGGTGCATATAGGGAAAAGGCACGATTCTTTGTGGCCTGGGTGCATGTTCTTATTGCTGAGGGGGTGACAAGTGAGTTCACCATGCCTGATCTCCTGATTCTGTTTTCAGGTTGCGTTATATGAATGCTGTTAGGAAAGTCGCAGTCATGCCGTGAAGAGACTTGAAGGTAAGTAAAAGGGCTTTGTATATTAGGCGGCTTGTAAAAGGGAACCAGTGTAGTTGAATCAATAGAGGCGTGATGTGTTCGAATCTGGACACACCAAAAAGTGTTCGGGCAGCTGTGTTCATGGCCAATTGTAGAGGTTGGAGAGTGTGCTTCAGCAGGTCATAGAAAATTATGTTGACGTAGTCCAGGTGAGGAAGTATAAGTGCTTGGAAAACTGTTCGGAAATCTGAGGGCTCAAGGAGGGGGCATAGATGACAGAGTGTTCTTATTATATGGTAGATTGTTTTGATGATATTTTGCACGTGGGCTTCCCAATTCAGATGTTGGTCCAGAGTGACTCCTAGATAACATACCTCCTGCTTAGCCATGAGCTCAAAATCTTTTACCTTCAGCAAAGTCAGTGGGATGAACATTGGTCTTTGGTTATAAATAAAACCTCTGATTTTTTGCCATTAACCATCAAGTTGTGGGCAGAAAGTCACTCGGATACTGCATTGAAGCATTCTGTAATGGAAGAATAGTCGGGGCTGTCTATGGAGAAAGGGGTGTAAAGCAGGACATCATCAGCATAAATGTGACAGTAAATATTGAAAGATTGAATAATGGCACAGATCGGCTGTAGATAGATGTTGAAGAGGAGGGCGGAGAAGGATGAGCCCTGCGGGACTCCTGGTGTTTGATGGAAAGTACTGGATGACTGAGTTCATATGCAGACTTGTTGCTGGCGGTTGGTCAGGTAAGATTTGCACCAGTTGAGGGCTAGGTTCCTTTTTGATGCAATTGGGCAAGTAGTAGATTATGGCTGACCGTATCAAAGGCAGAAGCAATGCCCATGAATATCAGGATGAAACCTTGTTTCTTCTTGTCTAAGCCCATGTAGAGTCTGTGCAGTAGATGATTGAATCACCAACTATAACAGCTATCCTAACCCTTCCCTTGTGGGCACTTGGACCTGGCAAAACCTCCTCGGTGCGAGAGGATTTTACATCACCTGGAGGACAGGTCCTAGCTACAGGATCACTTCCTGCCACACCAGGGTGATGTTCTCCTGTCACATGACCTCTCTCTTCCATGGCAACAGGGATGCTGCCAGACTGGAGGTGGGACTTCAGTACTACATTCCTGTAGGTCTCATCTATGTACCTCTCTGTCTTCCTTATGTCCTCCAAGTCCTGTACTCTAGCCTCAAGAGATAGGTCTCGTTCCCTGAGAGCAAAGAGCTCCTTGCACCTAGTGCACACGTACAACCCCTCACCAACTGGAAGAAAATCATACATATGACACTCAATGCAAAAGACTGGAAAGCCCCCATCTCGCTGCTGGACTGCTGTCTGCATCTTAGTTTTAGGGTTTTGTTTAGGTATTTAAGTTGTTTACTTACTAAGGTTTGCTGGAGATTTGTATACTAATAAAACTGCACCTAATACATTTAATGGACTTTGTTCACATCAAGCTTAACTAATCTCAGGTTCTTATAGTATGCCTGATTAGGATAAACAGCTGCACCTGAGAGTGAATATGGCACCTCCTTTCCTTTAAGAGGTTTAAGTACCTATAAAGCTACAATTATCCCGGGGATGGGTGGGAGTTGGGAAAGAAGACTTATTAAAAGCTGACTGCTACACAGTACCCTGTCCTGTGCTTCTAAGGTAAGCTACCTTAGAAAGCTACCAGTTGAGTTTTCAATTTAATTAAAAGTTCTTTGCTGATACTAGGCCCTGACTGATTTAACAAATATACTGGATTCTAATTTACACAGATTAATCAGCTTTAATCTAAAGAATTCCCTTTTCCCCAAGATTTAGAAAAACTTTCCTGAAGTATATACAATTGCAGATCTCTCTCCAGAAGTAGCAGTCCTTTTTGTAGTCCTTCTGTAATAAACAGAGTGGAGGAGTAGCCTAGTGGTTAGAACACTGGCTTAGTAACCAAGCAACCAGGGTTCAATTCCCACTAGCACTCCTTGTGGCCTTGGGCAAGTCACTTAACCCTCCATTGCCTTGGAAGAAAGGCCTGGTAATCTACTTCCAGTGACACTGCCAAGAAAACCCAGGAGCTTCTGATCAGGAGTCAGGACTGACTCAAAGGCACACATTGCATTTTTTCTGTAATAAACACCTTTACCTGTGGCCAATTCACCTGAGGATGAGGAATGTTGTGAAGCAGTATAAGAGCTCTTTATTATTCAATACATTCCTGCAGCAATGGGTGTCCAAGTAGAGACACACCCCTTTGACATAACTCTGTGACATTTATACCTTTGTCAAATCTACAAGCCCCTACCCCCAGTATCTTATTGGCTAACTAATACGGTGTTATTGACCTATCTATTATGCTCAGGCAGCACACATGGGTTTCTGCTCCTGTTTACTGTAGCCTTATCCCCTCTAGTTATTATTTTACTTTATTTAATATAATCTCTTACATGACAGACCATATGCAAGAATGTTGTTTACCTGGATCTTCTGGCATCTTTTATTCCCTTTATGGTAGTGTTGCAGCGAAGTGCACGCAATGAATAAAACCAGGAGTCAGTTCGAAGATACAAGCCAGTTTATTGTGCACGAGTCTCAGGCAAATGTCACATTCAAAATGGTCTGAGCAATGGAGTCCAGTAAACAACACCTTTTATACCTTTCTTCTTCAGTTTAATACAGACAAACTTTCTATTGGTCCTACTGACTTTTGCACCCATCCAATTGGGATCTCTCTGTGGGCCTAGTACTCTGTCCCCCCTGCTCAGAATTCTCTAACAAAGGCACAGTTCTAAGACTTTGATACTTTTCTCCTACAAGGTCATTGCTAGCTGAGAAAATGTGTGAACACAGAGCACTGGAACATGTCTGTCATCAGCATGGAAGAATTCAACAAAGGATTTATACAACCTTATCAAAAAAGCAATTTAAAGCAGTTTAGAGCAGTTTCTCTAATTCTACTGACTTTGGTGTTTCTCAGCATTCTTATTCTCAGGTGGGGGCTGGGACTCAGGCCTAGCTTACAGGCCTCTCATACATTTACAGGCTATTCTAGGCCATAGCCTACCACATTCCCCCCTTTGATTATTCTCACCCGCAAGTAAGGAAGGGTGAGAATCAAATCACACATTACACAGGGTCCTCAGCATCATGTTGTGGTACAAGGGAATATTGCCACATAGCTAATACTTTTGTAGCTGCTTTATGTTCAACAACACTATCAATGGTTGAGTTCAGCGTGCGCAAGCATAAGGGTAGGCAACATGGGAGAAACAAGCAGATAGCCAATATGAATAGGACAATGAACACAAGTGTTTTCAGGCCGCCCATTCCTGAAAACAGAGAACCAAACCATCCATCGAGTTGCAAGCCATGCCAGGTTTGGACTGGTACGTAGGTTTGTTTTCTCATATGATTGGCTATATCTTCTACTACTTGTCCTTCATTATCGATTTGCAAACAACTGTTAGTTAAATTCAGCTTTCCACATACTCCTCCTTCAGCTGCAAGTAAATAATCTAATGCTAAGCGATTCTGATTGGCTGTACGCATCTGCGTGGCTTGTTTGGCTAACAAGGTTAGTGCTCTACTAGTTTTATTAGTTATTATTTCTACAACAGCTTGCAAACGTATAATACGATTTAACATATACACAGGGGTGCAGTAACCCCAAGAGCCATCTTGTGCCCAAGTAGCAGGTCCATAGTAGGAAACAATTCTCTCCGGTGGCCATTCCTCAGATGTCGCATCCCATTTGTCCCATTGGCCTATCTTCAGGACCTCTCGCTTCTGTCGACTCTTATACACAGGAAATCCTAGCTGTTCTCTGTGGGAAACGGGCAAGAGGAAGAAGGAAGGTCTTATGGTCCCCAAAACACATGCACCTCCCCAGTTGGCAGGGAGTCTAGCATATGCTCGAGTTCCGCAGATCCAATATAGTCCAGGTGGAGCTTGCCAGTTATTGTGAGAAGCCAGATTTGTCCATAACTTAGCAAGGTTAGGAAAGATAATCAGAGGATTGGAGGGTTCTGGGGCATTGGTTCCTGACCACCAGGATGTCTTTTTGGTGGTAGCATTATAGTACTTCTGGTTCAAACAGACCAATTGCCCCACTAACATAATCAATGGTGGTCCAGTTCGAGCAAAACACAGGTTTCCAACAATGGGGCTAGCTAGGACCCATTCGCTGGTAGCTTCATGCAGATCAGTTTGATTATAGGGTACAGAATAGTTCAGTTCTTGCGCCTCCCAAGGCCACTGGTCACCCATCTGAGTTCCCCCACAGAAAAGACAGTCAGAGACATGAAGACTGGATGCTACAGCTACAGCTAGTTCAATGAACAAATTTCGAGAAGCGTGGGGGACTACAAACTCTGCCTTCATGGCCTCATAGAAGGTATGATGTATTCGGTAAGGTGAAGAAACATGAGTTTTCGTGTTAAGCTGGAGATACACAAAAGTTTCAGGATCAGATCCACTTCCTGCTATATGTAGGCCGAATCGGAATCCTTGCTTCCACTGGCTTGGGTCGAGGATGAGAAGCCGTAGAGGATTAAAGGCACCTTTGTCGCACTTCTTAGGTTCCAGTAGGGGCAATCTCTCCAAATTGGCCTTGCGATTATCTCCATCTTGTCCAGTAGGGCTACCAGACCAGGCAGCATAGTACACACAACCCCATTTTGGGCAGAAATAGTCATCTTTGGATGGTTTACCATACGTAGATGGAGAATGTACCCCAGTGCATATTCCCCATCTGTATGCACCTTCGGGACACATATACTTGTCATCATAGTAGTAAGCTTGTTCCCATGACCTGCACCTATAATAGTCATTTCTGTTTATCAGATCACAAGCATCAAAGTACAGGGGTACAGGTCGGGTGGGATCAGAGAGTTGACTTGTAGCGTTTATGAGGGCTCCATCTTCATCATTCCATCGTAGTTCCATGACATAGTAAGAAGGATTCTGTCGTGGTTTAAAACAAGTACGAGTCTTTCCATTCGTGCAAACATTCAGTTCTGTCCCATTATACATGCACTGACTTACTTTACCAGTGCAAGTGTAGTAAGAGTGATAAAGTAAAGTCTGAGTGACTTTCATCCCAGTTCGGGTAGTGGTTATACAAGCTACACAACGAGGCAAAGCTAAAGTTGTCCCAAGGGGTCCTAGGGTTACCGCAAAAATGAAACAGTAGTAGGTAATCATCATGATCATAGTCTCTTGATGATGGATAAACTGAAAGGTTGATAATTCAGAGCTTGAAAACTTCACAAAGATGATTACTTTCTTCGCAATGTAAGTTGCAATGGTGATGCAGGATCCGTGGTCGAGGTCCAAGGACGACCTTCAGGAACTGCTGCTGGTTTCACTCGACTGTGGTGGATCCAGGAGTTGATCTCTGCCACTTTAACTGCTGTGGGTGTTGACAGCAACACGACATATGGTCCCTTCCAATGAGGTGCCAACGGTGTCTTCTTCCACTCTTTGACCCACACCGAGGCTCCGGGCTTGAAAGGATGCAGTGGTTCTGTCAGATTGATAGGCAACTGGTCTTGCACCCAGGTATGGAGGTCCTGCAAGACAGAACTTAGAGCCAACAATTCTTGTCTAGTGATTTCCGCTCCAATCTGACTCATATCCCCCCTTATTCCCTGAACTATCAGTAGTACATACTGATGTTGTGGTAGGCTATGGCCTATAATAGTCTGCAAATATGAAAGGCCTGTAAGTTAGGCCCTGATTCCAACCCCCATCTTAGTAAGAACTAAAAATCTGTAAAAGTCTGAGAAAGCTGTTTTAAACTGCTTAATAAGGAGTCTTCATGAATACATAAATCTTTCATTATTCTCTTGTGTTCTGATGATAGAAATGTTTCAATACCTGCATTCCTAGAGCCAGAAACGACCCTGCAGTAGATTTGTATCAATACCTAGAAACTGTACCATTGTTAGAATAGCCTGGGAAGGGGGAGCAGGGTGCTACGCCCAGAGAGGGTCCTTGATTGGACAAGTGCAGGGAGCGTTGGAACCAATAGAAAGTCTGCATTTATCAAACTGAAAAGGAATGTATAAAATGAACATGTTTCTGTAAGAGCTTTGCTCAGTCCTTTTTGAAGCTTGACTTTCTGAGCCTTGTGCACAATAAATTGGCTTGGATCCTGACGTGACTCCTGGTATTATTTGGTTGCATACACTCCGCTGCTACAATGTCAGTCCTTATCTTTCTTTTGCATGTACAGGTGGTCAATGGTTTATTTATATTTGTGCTTGCTTCATAAGACCTTTGCATTGCAAAAGGTCAACAGAGCAAGGATGCCTCTTTTATTTAACTTATATAATTAAGACTAGATCTGACCTCTGCAAAACTAGTTTTTCTATCTTGCATACATTTCTTGCTGAGGGCTTTTGTCTCTTACAATATGGCAACTAAAAGAAGCAACATTCTTATAAATAGACACACTTTAATAACAATTTTTGGCTCTCATGATCCACACAGTATGCCTTCTGGCTTTGGGTTTCTGTTCCTTCTGTCAGTCCTTATCATAAAGGACCACAAAGATAACTCCCCTCTCCCCTCCTTATGTGCTTAGCAAAGCCTTAGAGCCACTATCTCTAAGTATAGAACAATGAAGTGAGATAAGAATCTGCATGCCAGACAGTTTTTTGCAACACACATCTAGAAGCCTCTATAATAGAAAACTTACTTTTGCTTAATTTCCTGATCATTCTGTAAAAAAACAATTTACATTCTTCTATCACCTTTGTACAGATACTTTTGTAAAAACAACAGTTTAAACCTTTCTGTCACTTCAAGACTGAGAATTATAGAACTCTGGTTAAACTACTTATGCCTGTGCTTCTGAGGTAATCTGTGACCAGTTTCCTGGCTGATTCAAACAGTCCTTGCTTGGATAGAGGGAGTCTTTCAAAATGCCCCTTTGATGTGTCCCTAGGCTTTAACACCTATTTAAAACAATTTCACAGTTCTCTTGTCCCCTATCTAGAAGGCCTCTTTGTAAAGGTTTCTAGAAACAATTTATTTCTCAAAGAATACTGATCCTGCTTTTCCTTTTATGCTAAGTTATACTCTGAGTTGATTTAAATAAAAGCTCTTTGCTGATACTAGGCCCTGACTGAGTATTAAATTTAAACTAGAAGCTCTCTGCTGGGTTTTAAATTTAACCAGAAAGATCTCTGCTGGGATTTAAGCTTAAACTGAAAGCTAGCTGTTGAGTTTTCAATTTAACTAAAAGCTCTTTGCTGATACTAGGCCCTGACTGATTTAACAAATACACTGGATTCTAATTTACACAAATTAATCAGTTTTAATCTGAAGAATTCCCTTTTCCCCAAGATTTAGAAAAAATTCCCAGAAGTAAATACTTACAATGCAGATCTCTCTCCAGAAGTAGCAGTCTCTTTTTGTAGTCCTTTAAGACTCACAGAGCTCTACCAAAACAGTCTGTGATCCTGGCCAATCCGTGACAGTGCCCATGGTACCCATATCTCATAAACATCATGCACCTAGTAGAAAGCCAAAAACTACTCACCCAGCAGGACACAGTCCTCATACTGTCCATCCTCAAACTGTTAGAATATTGTTGAGTGATGCAGGATATAGGCATCATGGGTGGACCCTGGAAACCTAGGAACCACATTCAGAATATGCATATTTGCATCACAAATCACCTGCACATTCAGGGAATGGTAGTGTTTGCAGTTGCAGTACACTGCCTCCCTTTCTCTGGGTGGGACCTGGGCAACACGTGTGCAATCAATAGATCCCATCATGTGTGGTATCTCAGCAATATGCTCAAATTGTTGGTTCAGGGACCCCCATTGTTGCCCACTGTCAAGAAATACAATGTAATTCCTTACCCGGCTGATCATGGCTTGCAGTACCTGATGGAGATAGCGTGAGAAGGTGGGCCAGCTCAATCCCCCAACTGCACCAACAGATGTTTGGAAGCAGCCAGAGGCAAAAAAATGTTGGGCACTCAGTAGCTTGACCAACCCTGGTATGGCATGAAACAGGCTAGTCAGAGGCTCGGTTCAGATCTTAGATCCTCATAGAGCTCTCTTATCGCTCTTGTGCTCAGACAATAGAGGGAGAAGACCTGGTCTTCATGCATGTCCTGGAGCATGGCCCTGGGCCTGTAGAGGTGAGGCCATCAGGGGTGGATCTCCACATGCCTACGGCGCCGTGGTTCCCCATACCTGGTCTGTGTCCCCTCCATAACTATAGGTCTGTGTTGCTGCGAGGCTGGAACCCTACCCATTGCCATACTCCCTGGCACACCATCTCCCTCAGCAAGCACCCGCTGTTCTCCCTCAGCACACAACCACTCAACAGCACTCGTAGCAAAGCCAAAGTGAGCCATCATGGATGACAGGATCAGCAAAATCACTGTGCCTCAAATAGAGAATATAGGGAAAAGGGAGGGGCTGGGGAGCTGATGACTACAAACATAACACATGTGGGCCTCAGTCACCACATGCGAGCAGCCTAATATACGTGATTGTGTGATGTTCCGCACCTTGCGCATGCGCAGAGTGCCTTGCTTTGCGTTCTGCACCTTGCCCATGTGCAGAGCACCTTTCTTTGCGTTCTGTACCTTGTGCATGCGCAGGGCGCCTTGAGCAGACATTCTGCATGATGAGTGTGTGTAGGGCGCCTTGTGCAGGAATGTCCACACAAAGCACAGAATGCAAAGCAAGGCGCTCTGCGCATGCGCAAGACACTCTGCACATTCGCAAGGTGCAGAATGTCTGCGCAAGGTGCCCTGTGCATGCACAGGGTGCAGAACATCAACGCAAGGTGCCCTGCATATACAATGCACTGCAATGCAATATCGTTATTGATACTGGCCATGAGTGGTGTTTGCAGAACCCATTACCACTGCAGAGTGGTGCTATCACCGCAAGATCAGTGACTGCACATTACAAAATTGATCCACTGCACAGACCATCTGTGGAGGGGGATGATGGTGCAGAGCAGCAGGCCCTGGGAGGCCAAAGTACCCAGGGAGAGGGACTCTAGCAGGTGCCACAGGGGCAGTCCGCAACAGAGATGGCTGAAGGCATGGCTCAGGGTGAAGAACAAGCTGGCCCATCTGGGGAGGCAATGCCACACCAACCACCTGGCAAACAAGCAGAACGTAAGCGCAAGAAGAAGCATGTGCCAGAGGAGTCATGTACGAGGGCACTCAGATTCATGCAGGAGGAGAATGATGTGCTCCTTGAGCAGGTTCTCGAGCACTATGAGGAGCTTTATGGCAGGCTGAGCTTCAAGACACTTGTCAGCACACGCAATGCCCACTGGGAGCAGATAAGGTGGGCCGTGGTTGAGCTTGGTGGACTACCACATGACTGTGAAAGCATCTGCAAATGCTTTAATGACATAAAGCGCTCAATCAGGGCATGCCTTACAGCGGAGCGCCAACACGCACTGGGCACTGGTGGTGAAGGACAGAATCAGGCGAACCTCTCTGCCCTGGAGGAGCGACTGGCATAGAGACTAGGGCCCATCTATGTACAAGGACTGCCCCTAGAGCTCGACATGGCCCACACATGTGCAGGTATGTGTTGAGACACATCTTCATTTGGATCTGACATGTTTATGTCTATGTTTATGCAATATGATATAACACCTAGGCCAAAGGGCATCAGAGTGGTGTATATGTACTACAAGCAGGTACTGAAGACTTTGGTCATTGGTGGTGGAGGTGATCCCTGCTACCCATGCAATGCAACCATTCCTGATCCCACACCCCTAATGGCTCCCTCCCCAGACATCTCCCGCTACCCACCATTGTGTCCACAGGGGCCTGCACATGGCTCCAAAGGTCCCATATACACACCGCTCCCAAAACTGTCAGGCATCACTGATCCCAATGCCATGGACCACCCCTCCCTCCCTGCAGTGCACAGCTCTGCCAAGGAGAGCTGTCCCCTGGGTCCATCCCATGTGCACACTGCCTGGAAAGCTGTCCCCTGGGCCCAGACACATGGGACCACTCAGTGCAATGCAACTCACTTCATTCCCCATATCCCCAGCCTGTGCAAGCAACCAATACATCCTGCAGATATGGATGGCCAACTGGTCACATATATACTATGTAGGTAGGTGCGTATGTATGTATGTGTGTGATGTCATGGCCTGTTTGACTGTTGCATATATGGTAGCTGGGAGGGTTGTGGGGATGGCCACTGAATTCATACTTGCTGGGGCAAGCATCCAGGAATACCACAGATACATTATGGGAAGGAATGTCACATAACAAAGCATTGTAGTCATCAGTCTGTGCTAGGCAGAGTGCTTTGATAGAACCATGCACATTCCACTGTGTATAGTGGCCTGAACTGTGTGGTGGTATGGTGAACATGAGGTATGTCACATCATATGAATGCTGATAGATGTATGTCACTTCTGTGAGGATGGTATTGTATATGCATGCTGCTGTAGCAGGAGACGTGGGGTATGGCATCTGGCATGCACATCGGCTGGGGTAAGGGCCAGTGATGCATGGTGGCATAATCAGCATGTTGAACAGCAATACACCACCCATGTCTTGTAGTGCAGCTGGGGGATCTTAACAGATCACAGGGGGAGAGGAGCTATATGCTCCATTTACAGATGATAGGACTACCCTCCCTACTACACTGGTGAATGTCAGTGAGCCCTGTGAACCAGTGTCCTGAATCATGTCATTTTGTGTACAGGTGACTGTCTGTGTCACAGGTGACCCCAGGTGTCCTGTAACTGAGACACTGTGTGACTTGTATCTGGGGTGGTTGCTATAGGATGGGTGTTATGAGTCCTGTCCTGACTGGCAACATGATGGTGCACACAACAGTTGTCTGTGCCATTTGTAAGAAGTGAAAGATATGATTTGTGAGTCCCTGGATTATAGTGGTGGCCCAAGCAGAGTGTGCACCAAACCTACTGTTGGTTTCTGAGTATACCCCATTATCTGTGAGACAGTGGCATAGGTTCTGTAACATGTCATTAGGTTGGGTGACCTGTGCTTCATGTTGATGTTGGATCAGAAGGCCAACCAGATGCTACACAACATCCCCAGATATGCTATTCCCTGTTCACCGCACATATAGTGCTATGTACCTTTTGAGGTGTGTTGGTGAGATATCTCGGCCCATGGTGTTCATGACTAACTGTGTTTGGCCACAGGTCCTGTGAGGGTGGTAGCATGCTGCCCTTGTGTGCTGTCATTGGTGCCTTGGGTGCCCTCTTGGTATTATGGTCACATTGTCAAGATGGTTGTAACCTACAGCATGTTGGCTCCTCACACAACATATGCCATGTGGAGTGGCCTCTCTCTGGCACAGATGCGATGACCATATGTGTTCTGAGGTTATGTCGATGGAGATGTGCCCCAGGGTTAGACCTGGGCCAGATGTGTGTTGTGTGCGAAAAGGACCTGTGCTGCCAGTGTGTCTGTGGTCCAATAAGTCTGAAATGCACCACTGGGACATGGTGCACCCTATATTTAGCCATCAAAGGCTATGTTGTAGGATGGTGCATCCGCCTGGGTAACACATAGATGCCACAGCTAGGGACCTCAGTATGTACATCTGCCTGTTGTAACTGATTCCATGGATTCAGTTGCCAAACAGAGGTATGTGTGATCTGATCATGCCACTGTGTTTCTGGATGAGATAGTGACAGGTTAGGTGTTAGGTTTGTATAGCAGTAGCAGTGCGAGGATGCATCTGTTTAGTAAAATCACCTGCCAGCCCTGACATGGCCTCTGGCCCCATTGATACACCACACAGGTGTCCTAACATTTACCATGTGGTCATGCCACTGCCGTGTCCATGCCATGACATCCCACACCCCACCATTGGAACCACCAGGTATCTGTGCCACCACTAGTCATTACTATCTACATCATCCCACCTGCACATGGCCAATGCCAGACATGCTGAGCACAACATCATCACATGGTCAATGTCCTACAGTGCCCAACATAACCACTCAAGTTAGGTACTGTGTGCATCACTCTACTCCCCTGTCTCACCTGCAGCTGTCTTCTCATCAACCTGGATGATGTTCTGCAGACACCCCCCCTAAAACAGTCACAAATATTTGACAACATAGGCAGTGCCATTGCAGTGCTGCACTGTCCCTCCATGCATCCCATCCCTACAAAACAGCAAGATGGCACCAAGCAGTCACAAACCATCCCCTCTGCCCCATTCCCTGCTTCCCTAACACCGCACACCTGTGTCCTGGACACCATAGCATTGTATCCTTGTATGCACTGATGTAGAATGCCATGTTGATGTGTGTTGCAAGTGACTCTGGACCATCTGATGATGCACCAGTGTCATGCACATTGGCTGCATGTATGTACAGTGCATTGCAAAGGTATCCATCCCCTGTGTGTTAGTTATGTCATGTTGCAGTACAACCTGGAATCGACATGAGCTGTGAGGGGTTGACACCATGTGATGTACACAACATACCAACAAGTGGTAGGGAACAGAATATCCCTCCATCACAACACAGAATATAAGTGGGCCAGATAATAAAGGAAGGCAGGAATGTGCCTATGTGTGCACCCCCCAATGGCAATACATTGTGGAGCCACTGTTTGCTGCAATTACAGCTGCAACTGTCCTGGGGAATATCATTATTGGGCAAACACTCCTTGGCACTGGGATGTGAACCCATTCCTCAAGGCCACAGTGCCCTTAATCACTCCATTTTGCCTTTATGCATTGGGGTACAGCACTCCTGAAGTGCTGCCACGAATACCAAGTGGACCGAGTTCTACTCTTTGACAACACCACTCCACAGCATTCATATTTGTCACATTAGGGAGGCCTTAGCAGTATGTGTTGGGTCATTGTCCTGCTGGAAGGTGGACCTTTGTCCTTGTCTCCAATCTCAAGCAGACTGTTATGGGTGTGCTATAAGAAATGCAATGTCTTTGATGTCATCCATCGTTCCACTACACCTGGCCACTTTTCCTGTCACTGACTATAAAAATTATCCTGCACACAAAGAGGAGCAGGTCCTCCTGCAGGCAATCCAGAGGAACACAAGAGGCAGGAGAAGCTGGATGAAATAAAACTTCTTTATTGTAGAGGGACCCCAACGCGTTTCGGCAACGATAGGACTAGCTTTAACGATAGGACTAATGCACAAACAGCACTGTGAGCATTTGCTCACAGTGCTGTTTGTGCATTAGTCCTATCGTTAGAGCTGAGTGTACACGCGCTAAACTCGTAACTGTTTCACAGCAACGGTTTTCTTTATACACACATTCAATATGAGTATCTGGTGATAATTGGAGATATTCCCCCTGAAGAAGGCGTTGCCGAAACGCGTTGGGGTCCCTCTACAATAAAGAAGTTTTATTTCATCCAGCTTCTCCTGCCTCTTGTGTTCCTATAAAAATTATCCTCACAGCATGCTGCCACCATCACCATGTTTCACTGTGGGAATAGTCACACTGAGGTAATGGTAAATGATTACATTGGCCAACACATGGTGTTTCCCATGATGGGCAAAGAGTTGATGGTTCTGTCACATCTGCCGTCATGACCGTCAGCCCTGTAGGGGGGGGGGGTCTGCCACATGCCTTTGTACAAACATGAAATGTGTTGCCTTATGTCTTTCTTTGAGCAATGGCTCTCTCAGGGCCACTGTACAATGTGGTCTCACTATGTGAAGTGTATGGCTTAAGGTGGTCCCATGGACACATACCCCCATCTCCGCTGTAGACCTGTGCAACTCCCTCAGTGCCATCCATAAATTCTTTCTAGCATCTCTGATCATTGATCTCCTTGGCCAGTATGTGGGTTTGGGTGGGCAGCCTCTTCTGTCAGGTTAGTAGGGGTGCTACATTCTCTCCATGGTGCATGGTGTCATGATGTCTATTGTCATGGTGTCATGTTGGTATTGCCATATGACAATATCTGTTAAAACGCAACCCTAATTTATACATCCCCATAACCCTGGGTCTAACCTGTCCTGAGTGGCCCTTGGTGTTCATGTTGCCTGCTTAGTGATGTTGCTGAGTCATGGGCCATTTGGAACATGCATCGTCATACAGGTATCATGTTCACAGATCAGGTGATACAGATCGCACACAGGTGTACCATAACCAGCTCATTAGGTGATGTTTGAGGCCAATATGTGAAACCAAATCCTATTTAGGGGTCCCCAAGCACTAGGGAAGGAAACATCTGCACATACACACTTTCATTTGTGATGTATGTCCTGTATATCTACAAAGTGCATTATTGCCATTTGACCTCCACAATGTGAGCAACATTGTTGGGGACAAAACCTAACTTCCAAATGAACCTGCGTCTTCATTCCAGTGTGTACGTGATGTGACATAATGGTCCACATATCGAGGAGGTGAAGACATTTGCAAGGTATTGTACATGGTCCAGCTGTCTGGAGGTGGGCATTATGCATAATGTGAACTGTTCTGTCTGTTTATTGTCTCTCCCCAGGTGACACACAAATGACAATGAAGGAGGTGGCTGTGGATGACGGTGTAATGTTGGAGCAGGGGCACAGTGATGGTGCTACAAGGGACACAGGCAGTGAGGGTGAGGCAGTACTGCCTAGCCACACAGGAGAGGTGAGCCCAGATGAGGCTGAGGTGCCTGGAAGGGTGATCCAGTGGGTGTTGGAGTCCCAGGATGGTGCGGAGGAGCATGGCGATGAGCTCTGCCTTCAGATATCAACCAGCAGCAGTGGTGGTGAGGTTGTGAAAGACACCCCCCATTACAGCAGAGCCACCACTCAGGGAGAACGGACCGGGTCTTGCACCAGGGATATCTAGCCCCACAAAATCTGTAGAACCATCTGCGGAAACACCACAGGCCAGTCGCATACTGTGGGCCATCATGCATGACATGGAAGAATACACACAGATCACACATGCGGACCTCACAGGTGAGTGACACCCCTCACGTGCCTTGTTGTGGTACATGGTGGGACAGGGTGCAGGCACTGACATGTTGGTGAGGGGGGATGTTGAATGCACATGCTACTGTCCCATAATGAGCAGACCTGTCACCTGTGGCTGCTACAAACAATGTATGTTGCCAAGGTGCCACGTCTCTGCTGCCACAGAGCCCCTATTCGCATGTGTTATCAGGGCAGTTGGGTCAACATTGTGTGCCTTACTATTCCCACTGTCATTACCACAAGTATCCACTAGGAGCTGCACAGCCATCGTCAGAACATGGGGGAGTATCATGCAGCCATCAACCACACAGTGGGTAAGGGTATGGGCGCCATTGCAGAGGTGCTGCGAGACATGGTTGTCAGCATACAGTCCATGCGGCTGTGGACTCTGGTGAATTCAGTCTACAAAGTTAAACTCTGACCCCCTGGTGATGTCAGTCTCTAGGACCTGTCTGCAGCCCCTCCTTGCTAAATCAAGAAGGGCAGACCTTAAAGGGAGTGGCCAAAGACAATAGCAGACCTCAAGGGGAACTGCTGGAGAGGCACTATAAAGGACAGACACACTTCCTGCTTCTCTCTCTCTCCTTCATCGGACAGGTTTGGACACTACCATGAGGCTCTGATCCACATGTTCTGGCCTACCATGAGGCCCTGACCCACATGTTCTCTCTCTCTCTCCCACCATCCATCGGACATGAAGGACAGGAGGCTCTGATACTCAACTTCCTTCACCCCTCCCCCTCTCTCTCTACCCACATGTTCTGGCCTACCATGCGGCTCTGACCCACATGTTCTGGCCTCTATCTCTCTCACACTTCACACATGCACACACAGATTCATTGATGCACACTGAAACAGCTCTGTAACAATCACTATATACCTCTGTTCAATACCTATGTATTAAGCCTATTTTTACATAAAAACCTTTCTCCAAGCCACACCTGTTTGCTTGTCTTATTACAAACCCTCCTGCGTCTGTGAAGTGAAATGAACCCAGGACCAAACGGAGACTAGACCAGAAGATTACATATTCAGAAGATTACATATTGGGGGCTCGTCTCTTGGATTTCACAGCAGATCTCCAGTTGGGTGAGTAATAATTTTGTATAATACATTAAGTAGATTTCAGACAGAGTGAGACAGAATCGAAAGTCCATGTGACCATTTACAATTTTGTTTTGTGGGTTAGACAAGGTGAGATTTTTTTGTCAAAAGGCTCTGTAAGAATCTAGAATTTTAAGGACATCACACAGAGTGGCTTGCAATTGTCTTATTTTGATGTATAGGCTTGCTAAAGATTTTTCTATAGTATTTGAGCTGCTAAGAAAATACAGAGTTACACAGTTAAATATTCCTCATAGAGTACAATATACATCTTTCCTGGTAACATTAATTTACCTCTTGTCTGTTTGACTTTTATTTCTCTCTCCTGTCAGTATATATCTTGGTGTGAGCAGGAATATCTGACAATTCGGTTAATCTTTCTCCCTTTTAACTTATTTCCCTGTCTCCTGTCAGTAACTATCTTAGTGAGAGCAGGCTTACAGCTGGCTGCAATTGATAAAATTCTGTTAATCTACTAACACCCTTCTTACTATAACTTCACCCTAACACTTCCACCCGGTTAAATAGGTATGAAATACTTTCTAAGTTAGCATTCCTCCTTCTAAGGTTACACAGTTGAGATAGTCCAATTACAGCCTGTCTGCAGTATCAAATATGGAAGCCTTTGATTTTAAAGAACTTAAAGAAATTATAATTTCATATTGTATGAGGAAAGGGGGTCCATTTGAAGGGGAATTCCCTGAGTCATCATGGTATAATATTCAAAAACAAATGTTAAACCATGATCAAGAATTCAAAAAGAAAACAAATAAAAGAAAATGCCTTTTCATCCAAGGCATGTGCAGGGGACTCATTAGCATAAGACAAGAAAACTCTGAACTGACTTCTCAGTGTAGCCAATTGACCAAAGAACTTGAGGAGGCACAAATTTGCATCTCTATACAAAGAACTCAAGTGATCCAAGCCACAAATTCTTTTATAACTGTTAGTGAACAATTAGAAACACTTAAACTTGAATTGAGGCACGTTAAAGATCAATTGGCCTCTGCAAGAAAGCCAACACCCACCCCTCCCTCAGCCCCCTATGCCTATGACACACCCCATCAACAATGCATACCAGCTACTGACAAACAAAAGAATACTAAAGTATGCATAGTTGAACTTAGGAATGGAAAGAATACAGCTTAATCAGAGCAACAAAATTCTGATAGTTTATCTCAGCCAGATCCCAGCAATAATCGGGATCTCTGTCAGGAGCATAATTCAGATGGCTTAGACATGGCACCCAGTACTGAACTCAAAGCACCAGTTAAAGTAATGTTGCATGAGAATTTAAAAGATAAAGATATCAAAAAAATAGTTGAGAAAATTGGCACTATGCCTCTTAATGTAAATCAGTGGGTTAAATGGGCGATTGATATTCTGATTCACTGGGGTCTAGGGAAATACAGAAGAAAACAATCAGACTTTGATAGACTTATGCATCTGGCTCTGGGCCCACATTATTATAGAGTTGGCTCTCTCACTCACCCATACCAGTTGGTTAAAAGGGGTACTGAGAAACTATTTCACTGTTCCCCAATGCAAGTATTTAAAATTATTTCACCTTTACCAAATGATACACTGGAACAGTTTGCATATAGAGCCTGGATTTTAAAAGCAGTTCTTAATGAGCAGGAGTCCTGGCCCAAGGCAGAGGATTATGGGGAGAGCATGCATAAGGAATTTTTATTAGAATTGCTATCCCCTGAAATTACAAAACACCTTCTGTTATTTTCTGAAGACCCTGAAGCAACCCCTTTTGATACTTTAATGCTCAGAATTGGGTCTGTTTGGAAGACCCAGCCCTCGCAGGTCATTACAGTATCAGAAGCACGGAAGTGGCAGGCCGAAGAATCCTCTCAGTATATAAGAAACACAGACAGAGGACACACACCTAAGTGGCAAGCCGAGGGATCCTCTCAGTACACAAGAAACACAGACAGAGGACACACACCTTGGAGAGCACATGGCAGAGGTACTTTTAGAAACTCCTCAGGTTACATTCCTTTTCAGGAGCTCAAAGCACAGAGAGATGGGCTAGAAAAGGAGAAATCTAAATGGGAACAAGACAAACACATACTGCAGATAGCACTAGATAAATTAAAACAGGATTTACAAGCAGCTCAGGACAAACACAAGGCTAGTGCATAGGGATGTCCTGACCTCTTGAGTTCAGATATCAAAATGTCTCAAGCCTTCATAGCCCAGCCTGCCTCCTTTATCTCAGCAGAGGACTCAATTCCAGAGCCTCTGGATGATGAAATGGATACAGGCCCAGGACACAATTTAAGGCTTGTAACACCCTTGATACTGGACTCTTGTGCACGCCCCAATGTTAACAGTAGAGTAGGGGGTCAGGATAAACTAGCTTTGATTGACACAGGGGCTGGAATTAGTTTTACTAACAGAGCTTCTCCCACTGCAGATCAGAAAAATATGGAAATTTATGAAATTCAAGGAATTAATGACACAGCTTCCAAATGTGTGGCTATCCCAGTTAAATGGGGTATCCCTGTGCACAGTGAACAAAATAAGGAAATGTTAGAAACCACTGCCTCCACTATAGTGAACACACCAAAAGAAATAATTGTAATTGATGTTCTCAACCAGTTAAATTTGGTGGTGGATATGGCTAATCTTAAATTGTGGCAGTATTCAGGAACTTCAAGTGCTTCTAAAACTTTAGTGCATGAGGTCATTCCTATGCAGTTAGCAACTCAGTGCACTAAGGCAGCTCAACAGTATGATCTGTGTGTAATTCCCTCAGAAGTGGCTGATATTCCAGTCTGGGCTCAAGACAAGTTAGATTGTGGGAAAATGCACACAGAAATACTGTTGGAAGGTGAGGATCCTCCACCACAGAAGCAATACCCAGTACCTCATCAGGCTATAGAACCAGTGACTAAAATTGTGAAGATACTGGAGGAGAGGGGTCTGATTAGACCTATTTCTTCCACATGCAATTCACCAGCCTGGCCGATACTTAAACCGGGGGTTCCTTCAGGCTCACTATGGACTTCCGTGCCCTGAATCAAGTTTCAAAATCTGTAGTGCCCGTGGTAGCCTCATACCCTGAAATGATCTCTAAACTGAATCCCAAATGTAAAATTTTCTCTGTTTTAGACATATCCAATGGGTTTTGGAGTCTGCCCCTGGCCCTTGAGTGCCAGTACAAAACAGCCTTTCAGTGGCTGAATAAACAATATGCATGGACTGTGCTTCCACAGGGATATAAGGATTCCCCCTCAATATTTCATAAATACATGCAGGAAGCCCTATCACTATTGTCTTGCAGAGATAATATAATTCAGTATGTAGATGACATTCTGATTCAGTCTGAGAATGAAGCCGTACACTGGAATCACGTAAGAGAAGTTTTAAAAGCCCTCTTACAAGCTGGTCTTAAAGTCAATCCTGCCAAGGCTCAACTGTGCAAATCACAGGTTTCCTTTTTAGGGGTTACTATTGGCCAGGATGGTAAATCTGTAGATTCTCAGAGGATAGAGCTGATACAGAAACTTCCACTTCCTACAGATCAGAAATCACTCCAGTCATTTCTAGGGCTCACTGGTTTCTGTCGCGACTTCATGCACAATTATGCTGAAGTGGCAGCTCCACTTTACTCCCTGCTAAAAAGTAAAAGTTATGTCTGGGAGGAAGAACATACCGAAGCTATAACTAAATTAAAACACATTCTGACTTCTGCTCCTGTTCTTGCACACCCAGATCACACACAACATTTTTTCCTGTACCCTGTAGTTGGAGAGAACAGTATAGGTGCAGCTCTAACACAACGCTTAGGAGGAGTAGATCGCCCTATCGCTTTCTGTTCCAGAGTTCTCACTTCTCCTGAACTCAAAATGGGAAACTGTGAAAAACATGTACTGGCTTCCTATGCTGCTATGCAGAAATTTACATACATCATTGGTGCTCAAACCACATACATATGCAGCCATCACACCCCCCTCAAATTCATTGTAGAAGGAAAGTTAGCATGTAGCAAGATTAGGACTGAGAGAATAGTCCAGTGGACTCTCATGTTGCAAGCACAGAATGTAAAGTTTGAATTGTTGAAAGAACCTAACGTGCAAGTGGCTGGAATCTTGCTGGAGGGGCAACCTCATGACTGTCAGTCCTCACCCAGTGCCCCTAATCACATGATCTTTAGGGAACTAGGACTAGACAAAATTTCACCTTTCCTTCCTACAGTATATATTGATGGTAGTAGCCAATGTGAAGGAGGCAGGCGACTAGCAGGTTTTGCAATTGTACAATTGGACCCAAATAACCAAGTGGTACTGCAAAGACAGTATTCCTGTGGGTCAGCGTCAGCACAGTACTGTGAGCTGGCTGCTTTTGTAGCTTGTATGCAACAATATCAGGATTAGAGATACAAATCATTTTAGATTCTGATTATGTCTTTAAAAGTGCCATTGCCCTGTTACCCTGGTGGCTGGCAAATGAATTTAAATCTACAGATGGGTCCACAGTGAAAAATTCATCACTGTGGACTATGGCACAAGAACTGAGTGAGAAGTTTCAGAGAGTACATTTAGTTAAAGTAAAGGCACATAGGAAGAAAGGCCCTTTAGTGAAAGGGAACACATTAGCAGACTCACTAGCCAAGGAAGCATGCCATGTAGGCCTCATATGGCCCTGGTATGAGCAGACACGCATGGTTGCTATTGCTACACGTTCCACAGATTACGATCAGATAATACCACCAGATTACTTTGTAGCACTGCAGACAAAGGACCCTGAGCTTTCCAATTTAAGGAAGCTTGTGCAGGACGCCCCAGATAACCTATACCAGCACACACCCTTTCTCACACTCGCTATAGAGTGTTGGAAAATTTGATTTAAAGTCTGCCTTGGGTCTGCTTATATATTGGCTTTATATGACTGAACTCTTGCCTGGTGAAACTACACAGGAGGATGGATGGCACAGAAGACAAGAAGACAGACAAGAAGACAATAGCTATATGAGAGTATATGCTTGCCATAAGAAAATGGATGCGGCCTGTTATGGAGGATTCTGGGAAACCATATTCTGGATAGAAGTATGCAGAATAATGGGCCTAACATGCAATTACAGGTCAAGCAAAGAATTCAAACAAATGAGCACAAAATACTCTCTGCCTGGTTTCAATTAGTGCCAGAAGAAGAAAATACACAGGAAGGGGCAGAGGTCACAGGCCATGCATAGATAAATAGACCTAAAAGCACAGAGGTCACAGGCCATGCATAGATAAATAGACCTAAAAGCATTTCCAGATGTATAGAGGTCATAGGCCATGTATAAATGAGCAGGGTCCAGATGTACAAATGTAAGGAGATTCTCCCCTGGGAAAAGTGTTGCAGAACCCTGAGGTCCTGCTGACATCTAAGTAGTTATGATGGATTCACTGAGGCTAATTTGAAGCAGACATTTGATACAGGGAGAAATGTATATAAGGTGGTTATTTTAGGGGAAGGGCGGGCAGTATTTTCTTCCCCTTCTCAGAGAAAGAAAGTACTGTCTGCCATCTCTAGATAGGCATTTGCTGTTTGCTATTTTATAATCACTTTTGTTATTCTAAATAAAAGTCTTTTGAGCTAAAGCAACTGCCGTCTAAGTAATTCTTTGATTGGTGATATTTGGGCAACTGTTGTGGGAACCAGAAGCCACAATTATTGGTGCCGAAACCCCTCTAAATTTTCTAAATTGCCCAAGGACTCCTCTGACTGCAGTTTTACTTGTCAGAGGGACTACCTCCTGTTTTTCACAGTAAAAAAAAAAACAGGGGATGTGAATACCTTCTCACTTGAGAAGAGGATTCCTTCTGCTGGTACAGAAGATGGGAATACCGCTCTGAGTGACGTCGAGAGAGATTTTGATACCCTAGGATGACTTTATTAGTGAGTGTTCAGTTTTCCTGTCTGTATGAAAGGACAGAAGACTTGCCCAGGTTCGAGTGGTGGGTAAGTATGTAATTAATATTTTGTTATGTAAGAGAACTGTTAGAATGTCTCTGTATTTAGTTGGAACATTAGGGAATGATTAGGGAAAGAAAGTTTTGCCCAGACATTATGTCTCTTTTCCAGGATTGATTGGTGTATACTTGAGACTGTACGTATTATTATTAATACGAAGCGAGTGTGTGTCTTTATCCACGTTTTCATACCTCCGCGAGGAGATTGGCTGGATTTAGATGAAACGTAAGCGTTGTCAGCGTGTATAAGTCCTGGATTTCTTAATTTCGCTCCTCTGTTAATTACGAGGTTTGGATTGCTACCTAAAAGCGAAATTGCGCGTGCCTCTGTATATAAGGAGGTTCAATTTGCTATTGGTAAAAGGTGACGTTAATTGCCCCTGTCCCCGAACAGTGAAAACACCAGGTTTACGGATTTTAGAAAGAGGGACAGCTAAGGAGAATATTTATAGAAAAACAGGGATGATCACTTTATCTGAGGTGCTCACAGACCAGAGAGGGTGACAATTAGATCTATTGAAGAATAGCTTTCTAAGTATCTTTTTGAAATGAATTACTTTGCAAGTTCTAGATCAAGGTGAATGACGGAGCTGACTGCAGCTGCATTAAATAACCAAGGAGGAGTGGGTCTAGTTCAGTTTCAGTATTCTAATCAGATAGGCTGATTAGGTATAATGCATTTAACTCTGTCCTGTGTTTTTAGTTTTAATCTTTAGTAAACACTGTCCTGTCATTACTGGCTACTCCAGTAGATTTTATGTTCCCTGGAGCTGAACTGATTAGAATTTTTTTTCTTAAGTTGAACTAAGTGTGGAATTCCTGGAGAGCTTATCTGTTTGCTTTTATTTTCTTTTACAATATTCATGTGCTTGTAAGATGCCCCAGTCTCTGGAGAGGGTAAAACCGTTGGCCCGGAGTCCCTTGAACGCAAGTGACAAGCGGTGTTTGTTTATCTGTCTCTATTCTTCCAAGTCTTTCCTGTCTTCTTTAGAACATTGAAAACAACGAAAAAATCTTCTAGGGTCTGCTTTTGTAATTGATGTGCTGAGACAGCTAGTTTTTTTCCTGTCTGTCTGAATATATTGTAACATGGAATGGATTTTCTGAGTTAGTGGATTGGGATCTGAATGTAATGTACACTGAAGTGAGAATCTTAGAAGCAGACCGCACAGATAATTGACAGTGTTTTATTCTGAACTGCCAGCTATTGTGTGCTAGACAAGTACAGCCTGAAAATTCCCCTGTGCATGTTTGTGTGCAGTAAATAAATCTGATCCATATGTGTAAGTTTTATTTTTTTAATTTGGGATCTTATATCTGAGTTAAGAAAAAATTTGTCTGCTGTTCTCTGTGTGTCAGAAGATTAAATAGCTCTGCCTGGGTCTGTGATAGGTCATAGGGCAGTTGTACACAATGCAGAACGAATTTCTATGAATGTGTTAACAAATGTGGAAGATCAAATTAATAATAAAGGAAAAAAAAGATTACAGCTGGATTTTGCAACCAAGGAAGATAGCTCTAAAAGTTAAGAAAATATGTAACCATGTGATGCAAAAATGTTTACTTAGTATTTTACATTGTTGGAGAAAATCTTTATATAAGATTATGAAGAAAATATTTTTTAATTGTTTTCTTTTAAGGTTCCTGTGTTTCTCAAGCTTAAAGGTATATTGCTTTTTGGAATTTCCCAAAGGGGAATGCTTTAATGAAGTCTCTCAGGAAAGCATCTCTACTCTGATCAGATGGGTTGCCGTGCTTAAGTGCTCCCAGATGTTAGATCAAACAATCAAGGCATTGGAGAATCTGTTTCTGTTGTCCTTTGCCCTTTAGAGTGGGGGTTTGACGGCCCTGACAGGACAATGCTACTTAGAAGTGATTTGATTACCGAGTGAATGAGAAGTTATATGTTTGGTTTTGATCAAGAAAAATTAAAAGTAAAACTGAATTTTATATATTGAGGACATACTTATTGTTCATACATCCAAAAGAGCTGTAACTTTTATTTTAATTTTGTTTAAAGGACAGAAAGAGAGATCTACTGTTTGCTGTCAGTTCAGTTTGACACCAGTTTCATTCAATTTAAATGTGAAAAGGAGTGTTTGTATTCTTAAGCTCAGTGCTAATGACTAATGACTAAGGACAGTAACACGGGAGTTGCTGAATTTTAGGATAAATTAATCTGTTTTTCTGTATTTAAATTTTATATGTTGGGGTCCAGAGAACACAGTGTACTTTGTTTTGAAAGATTTTTTTTAAGTTTCAATTTTAGGAATACACTATATTGTAGCACTATGACATACAAATTTACTTTAGCTTACACACTTGCAGAACAAATTTGGTAGAAAAAATGGAGCTTAGTTCCCAAGAAGAATATGAGAATATTTGTAAAGTTATTTACACATAAAATAACATTAAGTTGAATCAATTAGACAAAGTCTCCTACAGCACTTTCTCTGATACAGAGGTTTGTTTTTTTTAACATGTCTGTCTAGTTCTGTTGTTCATTTGTATTTCTTGAGATAGCATGCCGGTAAGGTGAAGCTAGCCCAAGCACTGCTTTGAAGTCTCCACCTGACAGGCAACAGTATCAGTGTAATGAAAGACTCAGGATAATTATTTTGCTTTGTTCAGCACTTTCACTGAGAACAGTATATACAATAGATTCTATGCCATACGTGAGAGAGAGACATGTGGCTGTCATGTTAAAAGTCATGATTTGTCCTGCCGTTATAAAATGTTACAAAAATAATCTTTTTATGCTGTAGGGACTTTATTCTGATTGTTTAAGACAATTGCTATTTTGAATGAGCACATATGTCCATTTTTGAACCATACCAATTAAGTTGGTGAAAAAAAAGACACTGTTTACTCATGTTGTTATATTCATTAAGAAGAATCCAAGTTTATATTTTCTCTATACTATTTGTTTACCATAATACTAAGTTTTTCTAACAATTGTTTGATGTTCTTAGCATGCCAATTAAGAGGTGGTACTCTAATGGACATTAAACTGATGAAGGTTATTTAGAGTGACATGTCTGTCTAATGAACATGTAAACAAATTTTATTCAACTATGCTGTCTCCAGAATCTTTAATTCAGGAAGTCATTTAAGCCCCAACACATATTCAATAATTGGAAATAGACACCTGGAGACAGGCTAGGTGCATTTTGCACTCTGATATGCTTTGGAACATCCACACTGGCCATGTGGTACTTCCAAATGCTTTTTGCCTCATTTTGCCTTTGTATGTCCTGGCCAGACATGCAGGAGTAAAAAGAGGGATGATTTGATGACAAATTTTCACAAATAAAATTGGAGTAATTCTGAAACTTGCCAAACTTGCAGAATATGTGCTTGCAACTTGTCTAATCTATTAATATGTAAAGATCAGTTATGAGCATAGTAGAGTATTTCCTACCAGCAAATGAATCTTCAGTGATGGAGAGATAAGAAGTTTATCAAACTGAGAGACACAGTTGATACCATATGAGATAGTTATGATCTTAAGTAAATATGGATGAAATGATGTTTATCACATTGCATTGTCTCATTGTAAAATCTAATCTAGAATATTTTAGCCTTTTCATTTAATATTGGATTTTGCTCTTCTGAATGGGACCTGGAACCATGTCACCGATTGAAATCCATAGATTCCAGCAGAGGGAGTTGGCCATAGTCCAGATAGAACAGTCCACCCCAAGACCTCTGAACTCAACCACACTTAAACTTCAGAGACAGGTGAAGCGCACGACGCAGTCCTGAAAAACTGCTGGGAAGCAGGCCCAAATTATCTGAAAATAAAGACTATTAAGACTGATTGGGACTTTTGGGAAAATCTACAAGCCATTTGGGCTACAGCAATTGCAATACCCACACCAGCTCAAGTTTTGCTGTAACATTTTCAAAGCTTTCTTCATCACTTTGTTGAATATTTGATGTGTTCAGTATTATTGCAAGCTGTATGTCTTCCATTCTCTTAGAATGTTGCCTGCTGGTATTCCGAACTCGGAGGAGGCCTAAAAGCTTTCATTCTTATTCTTTTAAGTATGGCTTGTTTTGCAATTATTGCCTGTTGTGTATTATCCATTCTGTTTGCTTGTTGTCAAAGAATGATAAGTCAAGCACCGATACCATGTATGTTGTATCTCGAGAACTGTACCAGAAGCTGCCCCTTTGGATCATCCCTCTCTGTCTCAAATGGTTATTGTTATCAATGCCCCTTAGTGGGATTACTTTTGCCCCTCCACATAAAAAAGAAATAGGAATAGAAAAAGTGGTGAATGTTGGAAAATTTGATTTAAAGTCTGCCTTGGGTCTGCTTATATATTGGCTTTATATGACTGAACTCTTGCCTGGTGAAACTACACAGGAGGATGGATGGCACAGAAGACAAGAAGACAGACAAGAAGACAATAGCTATATGAGAGTATATGCTTGCCATAAGAAAATGGATGCGGCCTGTTATGGAGGATTCTGGGAAACCATATTCTGGATAGAAGTATGCAGAATAATGGGCCTAACATGCAATTACAGGTCAAGCAAAGAATTCAAACAAATGAGCACAAAATACTCTCTGCCTGGTTTCAATTAGTGCCAGAAGAAGAAAATACACAGGAAGGGGCAGAGGTCACAGGCCATGCATAGATAAATAGACCTAAAAGCACAGAGGTCACAGGCCATGCATAGATAAATAGACCTAAAAGCATTTCCAGATGTATAGAGGTCATAGGCCATGTATAAATGAGCAGGGTCCAGATGTACAAATGTAAGGAGATTCTCCCCTGGGAAAAGTGTTGCAGAACCCTGAGGTCCTGCTGACATCTAAGTAGTTATGATGGATTCACTGAGGCTAATTTGAAGCAGACATTTGATACAGGGAGAAATGTATATAAGGTGGTTATTTTAGGGGAAGGGCGGGCAGTATTTTCTTCCCCTTCTCAGAGAAAGAAAGTACTGTCTGCCATCTCTAGATAGGCATTTGCTGTTTGCTATTTTATAATCACTTTTGTTATTCTAAATAAAAGTCTTTTGAGCTAAAGCAACTGCCGTCTAAGTAATTCTTTGATTGGTGATATTTGGGCAACTGTTGTGGGAACCAGAAGCCACAAGAGAAAGACATTCTATGTGCAAAAAGAGAGGAAGGCTTGGTTATAGCTATCCCTAGAGCTCGAGGTAAAGAATGGATGCAATGGGTTCATGGTGCAGGTCCTATGGGACACCCTAAGGCAGAAGAAATGCAGACTATCCTTAATAGGTTGGTATGGTGGCCAGAAATGAAACATGATATACAGGATCATGTTTCCTCCTGTGTAATCTGTGCTTCATTTGGCAGGCAACCTAAAAAGAGAAGGGGACAGTTAATGAGAGCACCTCCTCGTGGCCCATTTGAGAGATTGCAAATAGATCATGTGGGCCCTCTCCCATTAACAGCTAGGAAAAATAGATTTTTACTCACTGTTGTTGATTCCTTTTCTCATTGGGTAGAAGCATTCCCTGTCCCAGATCAAACTGCTCGAACCACTGCAGAAATCCTAACTATGCAATTTTTTACACGCTGGGGCATTACTAAAACAATTGATTCTGATAATGGTCCTGCATTTGTTTCTCATGTGATCAAGGAATTGTTTGATTTTCTAGGCATAGAACAACAACTCCACATTCCGTACCATCCACAGGCAGCAGGGCAGGTAGAAAGGATGAATCAAACAATTAAGGCCCACCTCAGCCGTAAGCTTAATCTGACCGGGAAAAATTGGGATCTGGTGCTCCCTTTAGTCCTTATGCGTATCAGAGCTAATGTCTGTAAATCCACAGGTTTTGCACCCTATGAAGCCTTAATGGGAAGGCCAATGCAACGGTGGGAAAATATGCTGAGTCCTTTTCTTCCAGAGGACCAGACCATAATTCTCACCAATGAGTGGATGAAATCCCTGCAAGAACATCTAAAAGAAATTCAGACCTCTGTGCTAGCTAACACAGAAAAAGTTAGAGATTATTTGCAGGAGGTACATGCAAAAGGTTCTGATTTAAGGCCCCTCAAGGTTGGGAGTAAAGTGATGATTCTGAGACCTAGACCAAACCTTCCCTTTGGAACTGCAAAGTGGGAGGGACCGTACTTAGTTACTGATACCTTAGGCCCAAGCCTATACCAGATCCTAATGCCTGACAACCAGCTGTACTGGAAACACATCACCCAGTTAAAACCATATGGGTAAAATGTGTTTTATCAGTCTTTGTTTTCAGACACCACCTGAAGACAGCACGGACAGCTGCTTTATGAAGACAGCACGGACAGCTGCTTTCTGAACAAAAGTCGCTTGAGGACGGTAACTATTTACTTCTGCTGTATAGTTAACGTGTGTTTAATAGTTATGTAAATAAGTAGTAAAGTTTTTTTTGTTGTCTGTTTTGTTGTTACATAGTATAAGTGGGGAGCATTAGTTTACTCCCTAGTAGAATGAAACAAGTGTGCTTTTATTATGTCTCGGTTTCCTGTTGTTCTTGTATCTGCTCTCTTCTACTCAAGTCTCATTACAGGAACTATCATCCGAATATGCACGATTGGCTGGGCTAACTCCACAAGTGGGGTATATCGCTATCAAGAAATACCCCCACCGTTCCCGGAAGGAAAGGATCTGGTCATCCTGAGTTTCTGTTCGGTACAGGACAAGCCAGTGTTCTATTCATTAAACATCACTCAAGTACAGTGGGAGCCACCAGTTTCCACTTCTCTAGAAAGGACACAAGAATTGAGGGCACGCCCAGAACGTTACTTTCTAGGTCCTCCTGCTTTGATTTTGTACAATATTTCCTGTCAGGACAGAGGTACCTGGAAAATAACTTATACATGGGTTGTGAGTGATCAACAGCACATCACTGAGACTTCATTCCTTTTGGATGTATCTTGTTTACCTACTACCCCTCATCCCACCCCTCCCACTACTTCTGCTCCTCCTGTACTCTACCTTTCTGATATCCACCCATTTCAGGAAGGACATCCATTTCAGATTAAATATGATGCACCACACGATGTTTTATATGATGTGGAATACCATTTTCTTACTTGGCATCTATTTCCCAAATTGTTTCTAGTTACTCACAAATATCCAAATTGCTCTCAGTTTGTGGCCAACCACATACAAATGCTTAATACTTGGTTTGATATGCAGCCAGTAACACCCAGAGCTAAGCAATTTCGACACAAGCGTGAATTAATTGATACAATTTTAGGTGGCACAGGGACTGCACTGGGTGCCCTTAATATAATTGATATAGAGGTGCTCCGTAATAAAATGGGATCCACCGCTCAGCATGCTGCTGATGGTTTTACCTCACAACATATTATTAATGAAGCTTCCTCTAAACTGTCCAATGTAGTTGTAGATACCTTTGCTCTTATATCTCCCATTATAGAACAGAAAATTGTTACCTTAGCACATGCAGAATATAGATTGGGAAAGAATATTTCCTGGGCTCTTGCCTGTGATCAAGTACAGATCGAGCTTATTACTATACTAAAGGAAATTCTGATCACTGCTAAGTTAGGACACTGGCCACCATCTCTCATCCATATGGCTAGTACCAAAATACCTGAATTTGCTATAGCTCACCTTGATTGGTGGACAGTTAGTGTTCCCATTTGTTCACCACAAGGCTGCTCTATCTGTACTTTGATCCCATGGTCAGGACAACACACAGTTATTTATCCTGTTGTTAATATTGGGGTGCAGTTTGATAATGTGCTTATGTATCCTGTGGACCATCTCACATGGGTACAGCCACTGGACGACACCTGGACTTCATTCAAGCCGATGGACCCCAGTTTGTGCGATCAGACTTCATTTCAGTTCAAGTGTCAACCTCACCAGTTTAAAGAGGCTGACACCTCCTGCTGGAACAATTCTTCCTCTTGCTCCCTGACTGTTAAGCTCTCATATTCCCTGACTACCTCACACAGTTTGTATTACCTTGGAGCTGGACACTTTTGTTTTCATCTGTTCTTTCCCCAGAATGTTTCTTTTTCGATTGCTCCCAGAATGCATGACATTCGCCTTCCCAAGATCACTTTGTTGTACAGTTCAAACTATTTACCAAACAATACCTGGTGCAGTCATACACCACTGGTCTCCCTCACCATTAATGGGACAACTTATTCCACACCGCTGGTTACCAATGACACTATGGACATTCCAGACTTTATCTCATATGCTGTGCATCCATTACCACTTGGCATGGGAGAAGAGACACTACATAAACTGCTCAACTTTACAGAACTCCATGCCTATATTGATCACCTTAAAACAACATCCACTGAAGTGAATCACACCATCGCTTATGAGAATGGACACATTCAACAAATTGTTGGACACTTGCTACAAGATGCTCATGTGTCTGTGTGGGAATTGTTATTTGGTTACTCACCTACTGCTGATCATGTCTGTAATGTTTTTATTCACCCTATTATTATTTTAACTGCTGTACAAATATTGCTATGCATTATCGTAATTTTCCTGTGCTGTAAGATGAAAAAAATGTACATTTCCTTGCAGCGCATGTCATACAGAACAACAACATTTTAAGGTAGTTACACTGAACTTCTCCAGCATCCACCCCTACATCCAGGCTAATTTGGCCTGCTAATTTGGCTAATTTGGCATTTCCTATTACACTGAATACCAGAGTCAGCTGCAGTCTAGTATTGTTTCCTATCCCCACTCATAGCATCCTGGTACCTTTTGCTTTAGCCTCCTTAAAAATTCCTGCAGACCTTATGCACTGTTCACTCTCTCTAAGACGGGCACGGAAGTGGCATATTGGGTTCCCCCCCCAGTAGTGGCTGCTCTACCTAAGACATGAGGTTTGGACTCATAAGGAGACTTGTTTATCTCTAGAACACTAGAGACAGTACTGTGCAGGACAGGGGACCGGCCAGACATAGCAAGGTATTTAATACAGGAGGTATTAGACAAGCTGCCTACTATCAGGTAATGGCAGCTGGGACAGGTACCACAGGTTTGCTTCCACCATTTCCAGGCACAAATAATAAAGAAAAATAAAAAAGGTGTGGGAGATGTCAGCATACAGTCCATGCGGCTGTGGACTCTGGTGAATTCAGTCTACAAAGTTAAACTCTGACCCCCTGGTGATGTCAGTCTCTAGGACCTGTCTGCAGCCCCTCTTTGCTAAATCAAGAAGGGCAGACCTTAAAGGGAGTGGCCAAAGACAATAGCAGACCTCAAGGGGAACTGCTGGAGAGGCACTATAAAGGACAGACACACTTCCTGCTTCTCTCTCTCTCCTTCATCGGACAGGTTTGGACACTACCATGAGGCTCTGATCCACATGTTCTGGCCTACCATGAGGCCCTGACCCACATGTTCTCTCTCTCTCTCCCACCATCCATCGGACATGAAGGACAGGAGGCTCTGATCCTCAACTCCCTTCACCCCTCCCCCTCTCTCTCTACCCACATGTTCTGGCTTACCATGCGGCTCTGACCCACATGTTCTGGCCTCTATCTCTCTCACACTTCACACATGCACACACACAGATTCATTGATGCACCCTGAAACAGCTCTGTAACAATCACTATATACCTCTGTTCAATACCTATGTATTAAGCCTATTTTTACATAAAAACCTTTCTCCAAGCCACACCTGTTTGCTTGTCTTATTACAAACCCTCCTGCGTCTGTGAAGTGAAATGAACCCAGGACCAAACGGAGACTAGACCAGAAGATTACATATTCAGAAGATTACAATGGTGATGGCCATAAACTGCCAGATAGAAATGCTGGCACAAATAGTGTCTGGCCAACTGCCAACAGCAACAGCAGAAGCCACCACAAGGGGTGCGGAACAGCATGGCCATGGGCGGACACATAGGCACTGAATAAGAGCAGGGAAGTGATGCCTATCTGTTACAGTTGCAGCATGTGTTGTTTGTGACATTAAAACACATGTAGACATGTCTGTCCGTGTCAGTCATTTCAACGTCAATGAGTCTGCAAAGCCTCTTAGCAGACATGGGTCAGGGCGTGCACCCACCTAGGCAGACATGTCATGGGTATACTTCCCCTCAGGTGCCCAACAACATAACCCCTCCTGTCCTTCACATATATGACCCATCTCCCCTCTCCCATGTCATTGATTGGTGCTGCGGAATTTGTGCTAACCAGCTACACCCACCAGGTCATCCCTCACAATAGCAGTGTAGGTTTTTATGGACCCTCTGCTACCCCTATCACACACTCAGTTTTGATGTCCCACAGCTCTGTCCTAGGTCTGCTCCCTTTTGTCCACTTTGACATGTGCACATGTGTAAGGGCAGCTACATCAGGATGGTCCCAGGAGCTTGCATCCAGCAGTACACATTAGCATTCCCCACTGTCTGATGTTTATACTGGACCATGTGTGTCACACATATGTGGCTGTCACAACCCTCGGTAACCCATGGTATGTGTGCACCAATGTGCACATAGGCAACAGACAAGAACACACAACTTGGCCATGGATATCATAAACTGTATAAAACTGAATTAACAATGGTATAAAAGTGCAAACATCTTTTAAAAATATCACACTATTTACAAACATTACACACATATGTACATGGCACACAGTGCCAACATTGTGGACTGTAGTGGGTCTGCCATAGTGGGACCCCTAGCCAGGATGTACTGACGTCACCTGGGACCCATGGATGCAGAGGGCTACAGTGAACACCATCCCCATGGTGCCATTACTGCTGGTGGGGGCTCCCATTGGATAATGGCTCATGCTCTGCAGAGGCTGGAGACACATGCCTCTGCCTCTGCAGCTCATGAGCCACCATTGCCATGTAATCTATCAGCTACCCCACAGTCTGTGTAAGGGCGCACCGGGCCTCTACGTTGGTAACCAGTGTCACAACCAGGGTGTGTTCATGGTCTGCCATCCAGAGGCCCCATGCTTATGGAGTCTGTGTGGTGGCCTTGGACCACACCCTGGCTGTGGCACTGTTTGCTACCACAGGTGGGTTCCCCACTGGCCCTGCGAGACTCTGGGGCAGCTGACAGGGCCCTACCGGGCCCTTGGCATCCATGGACCCCAGATATGTGCCTGCTGGCAGTTGGTGGCTGCCTCCTGGGGGGCACGGAACCGCACCCCATGGGGGTCCGCCTGGGTCAGCCCCTGCCACATGTTGGTGTCCCACTCCTCATCCTACTCCCCCCATTTCTGTCCCCTCCTCCTCCTCCTGCTCCTCCCCCTCCTCCCACTCCACATCCTCCTCCCACTCTTTCACATCTGCCTCCTCCTCTCTCACTGCAGCCTCCTCCACCTCTACCTCCACATCCTCCCCCTCCTCATCGTCACCCTCCTCCTCCTCCTCCTCCTCGTCCTCTTCATCCTCCACCACGTCCCCATCATCCTCACCCTCTTCCTTGTCCTCTTCATCCTCTTCTTCCTCCTCCTCCTCTGCCTCCTCCAGACCAACATCAGCAATGTCCTCCTCCTCCTCCGGGACCTCCTCTGTAGCTTGGCTGGCCAGGCTGTGCCCCCCAGAGCTGCTCCCCCTCCAGTTGCTGCTGGTGGTGCCATGGCCTCTGTGAATGGGAACAGAGAGTGCCACATCAGCCACATGTTCTGTGCCCACAGGGCAGTCAACACCTGCCATATTGCTTACTACCCCGGTACGTAGATGACAGTCCATAGACCATGCAGCAGGTGAACCATGCATAGCAGGGCATGTGGTTTTGGCAGGTCAGAGAGGATGGTAACTGCACACATAGGATGCATCCAGGGGGTATGTGCAGGACAGACATGGGGTTTAGAATCCACCAGCCTCTGTAGGCAGTAGCAGAGAGGTCTGGATCCACCCTGGTCCGATGGGGGCAGAGTGGGCACCTGACATACTGACCCTAGATGTCTGCCACAGGTATGGGGGCACAGGGTGTCCTCTGTGGCATCTGCACTGATCAGTGGAAGGAGGGGAACAGACAGTGCCAATGGCCCAGCAATGTGGGGTCCCCAGGAGGGTTTGCATGGTATGCTTTGGGGGGATGGGTGTGGGACCTGCGGTGTGCCTGTGACCATAGGTCATCTGGTTAGGTCTGACATGCCTACAATGAGGTCTGGGGGGACTGTGAGGTGACCCACATGAGGAGTGCTACAGGCATGCTGAGCCTGGCAGATGGTGACCATCACATCAGGGGGCTGTGCAGATGATTGGGGTGACTGCTGGACTATAGGTGCTGTCTATTGGCAAGGGGTTGGGAGCATTTGTCTAATGGGGTTGACTGGGGTGGGGATAGGTGCCCTAGTCATGTGTTTGTGGTGGTATGTGTGGAACCTTTTTGTCTCAGTGGGACAGGACAGGCAGGTCAAGGGTAGCAGTTGGATGTGTGTTGCACTGGAGAGGGCAGGGTCTTTGAGGTTGCCAGGTTTGCATACTGCCCAGATGGGCAGGGGTGGGGGCAGGGGGTTGCAGAGGGGGGTATTGGGGTGGGGGTCCATTGCTTGGCCCGGGGAATGTTCTGTTTCAAGCAGTAGTCACATATTCCAGCAGCAATGTGTGGCAGGCAGGCAAGGACCATAGCATGGGATGAGGGTGGTAGCACAGGTGTAGTGAGATGAAACAGAGTGCCATAAGCATAGTGCTGTTTCCTAGAGCCATCCAAAGGGGTGTGTGCACCTGGAAATGGGTACAGTGGGGGCTGGGATGGACACAGGCCACTCCTGGAATACACCAAATGGGAAGGTGAGAACTGCAGGATGTACCAACAGGGACAATCCTCATGGGGCAATGGGTGGGTGCAGATGAGCCACATGTGGACCCAGAGCCCTGATGGCCTATGTGGTCCCTGTGTGTCACTTCTATTTCTGAGGAATATGTGTCAGGGACTGTGGGATTGGCTGGTAATTCCACAGACCAGTGGTCAGTATCATTGGTACTGGCCTTTGGTACCAGGCACCTTCTTGCAAACCGTGGCCTCCATATGTGTGTTATTAGGTCATTCAATTGTGTGTGTGATGTTGACCCTGGGAGGGGTGTGATGCTGTTCAGTACATGTCTGCTGTGTCATCACCATCTATCCATGTGCATTTGTTGCATGGTCACAACAGCCATGCATCAGTCAGATCACCACAGAGCTCTATGTGAGAATAGGAAGATGACCATCAGGCCCATAGAGTGCATCAGGTCAGCATGTCACCCGCTGCATGTTCATATGTACCTCTCAGTGCCACATACCCCCACACCAGGCATGCATGCACATCCTTGTGTACATGTGCGGGGAGTATCACGTTTGGTGCACGGTGCATGGACATCTGCCTGCTGGTACAGTCCAATGGGTTCAGTCGGCCATGGCCATCCATCATACATGCTGTTGTGCCACATACATGCTACATTACTCACCATCCTCAGCTGGCCTCATCTCCTCCTGTAGCCAGTGTAGCAGCTCTGGCCACCTCCGGCACAGATCCTGCCCTTTTTCCACAGTTCTTCCACCTGGTGGAATGGAGATATATACCATCAGTGCCCTTCCACACATGCCACTTGTAACACAACAGCAGACTGGGCATGGGTATGTGGTATGTCAGAGTATTACGGTTGCAGGCTTCAACACTGGGTACACCCCCATGGCATCACTCAGGCATGTTGCCACATTTGGCCATCTGCCTTAGGCCCTGCTTATGTACTGTTTGCTGTGTTGTTATCAAACACTGGCCATATGTTGTGTGCCATGTGGCCGGTGTGAGGGGTTAAGTGGCATAGTTGCAGCACACTGTTGCACTCACAACTTGGCCCTGTCCCACAACATTGTTTCAACACATCCTGTGCACGTGTGTGTGCTGATACTGCCAACTGCCCTTACACATTCTGTAACAGCTCTCCATGGCCACTACCTGTTCCACCCTCTTGTTAGTGGTCTTGCAGGTGTGGTATGGATGGTGGAAAGTCTATAGCTACATGTTAAAATTTCAGAATGACATCATTCTTCCTATTTCTAAGAGGTGGAGTTAATTCCTAAATCACATCAGTACGGGGGAATGGTGGCTCAGCACCAACAATCTCATTGTCCTGGTTTAGGAGACTTAGGCCATGGAACAGCTCAATGATATCATGTGTCCAGAAACCCACCTTCTGACCAGATACATATCTACTTGGTACGAGCAATCTGTCAAAAGATATATGGCATATTACATGTCTTACACAGGACCCTCATGCTTCAAACCATTTCATATCTTGCACACAGCCATTATGACATACACTCTTGAACCCATCATAACAATGCACATTATGTACATATGTGACATATGCAGGCTCCATAATGCTGTATATGTCACACACACCCCTGAGGCCTCAGCACTTATATCTCCATGTATCCCTTATGCTTTATGTGGCTTTCTCATGGGTGTCACTGAATACCACCTGTTTCTGCACTTGTTATATCATCAAATGCTCCCAACACTGCAATGGATGCCCAAAGAGCATATTGCCTCCATTTCCTCAGGGGAAGATCTTGGCTGGCATTTTTACAGCAGGTCACCAGACCCAGTGAACACACAGACGAGTGGGATTTGGAGACACCTCTGCTAATACCTTCAGGTCGGACAACAGATCACAAGGGAATGACTCTTGTTTGGTGGCCGGCCATGGGAGGTGACAGAGGCTACCACTGGGGCACAGTTAGGATGTCAAACCACTAGTGATGCAACAATGTTATTGGACGATATCCTGGAAATAGAATATTCGTGAGTGGTGACTATTGTGATGGGGCTCGTGCAATAGAACCCCGGTGAACCCTGTTTAGGCGGCTGCCTAGGGTTATTGAAGTTTTGCTCTGCTCTTTGTATTAAAACAGAGTCTTTTGGTCAAGTGGTAAAGCAAATAATTAGGGTTTTATTCCCCTTCCCGAACAGACATTCTCAGGAATGCAAACACAAAACACAGCATTGAACAAAAATGGCAACAGAAAATATCGTCTTTTCTTTTGTTACTTGTAAGAACATAAGAACATAAGATATGCCATACTGGGTCAGACCAAGGTCCATCAAGCCCAGTATTCTGTTTTTAGGTCATACGTACCTAGCAGTTTCCCCAAGGGACACAGGTTCCACAATGCTTGTATTGGTTCAAGCATTGATATCCTGGGTCCCTTCTTAATAATGGTTTATGGACCTTTCCTCCAGGAACTTGTCCAAACCTTTTTTAAACCCAGCTACACTAACAGCCTTTACTACATCCTCCGGTAACAAATTCCAGAGTTTGATTACACGTTGAGTGAAAAAATATTTTCTTTTATTAGTCTTAAATAGTTTACCCTATAACTTCATTGCATGTTCCCTAGTTTTTCTATATTCTGCTAAGGTAAACAATCGATCTACGTTTACCCGTTCCACTCCGTTCACTAATTTATAGACTTCTATCATATCTCCCCTCAGCCGTCTCTTTTCCAGGTTAAAGAGCCCTAACCTTTTTAGCCTTTCTTCATAGGAGTATCCTTCCATCCCCTTTACCATTTTGGTGGCTCTTCTCTGAACCTTTTCTAAAATCGCTATATCCTTTTTAAGATACGGTGACCAGAATTGCACACAATATTCAAGGTGCGGTCTCACCGTGGAACGATATAGAGGCATTATAATATCTTTTGTTTTATTTTCCATTCCTTTCCTTATCATACCTAGCATTCTATTTGCTCTCTTGGCCGCTGCTGCACACTGGGCCGAGGGTTTTAACATGGTATCCACAATGACGCCTAAATCTTTTTCCTGGGTGGTGGTTCCTAATGTGGAACCTTGCATCGTGTAACCAAAGTTTGGGTTGTTCTTCCCTAGGTGCATAACCTTGCACTTGTCCACATTAAATTTCATCTGCCATTTTGATGCCCAGTCTTCCAATTTATCAAGATCCTCTTGCAATTTTCCACAATCCTCTTGGGTTTTAACAACTTTAAATAGTTTTGTGTCATCTGCAAATTTGACAACCTCACTCGTTATTCCACTTTCCAGGTCATTTATGACTATGTCAAAAAGCAGCGCACCCAGCACAGATCCCTGGGGTACACCACTATTCACCTTTCTCCATTGGGAAAATTGGCCATTTAGCCATACCCTCTGCTTTCTATCTTTTAACCAGTTCCTGATCCACAATAGTACACTGCCTCCTATCCCATGACTCTTTAGTTTTGCCAAAAGTCTCTCATGAGGGACCTTGTCAAAGGCTTTCTGAAAGTCCAGATACACAATATCAACCGACTCACCTTTGTCCACCTGATTATTTACTCCTTCAAAAAAAAAAAACAGATTAGTAAGACAAGTTCTTCCTTGTCTAAAGCCATGTTGGCTGTCTCCCATTAGGTCATGACTATCTACATGCTGCGTAATTTTATTCTTTATGATGGTTTCTACCATTTTTCCCGGTACTGATGTCAGGCTCCCCGGTCTGTAGTTTCCCGGATCACCCCTGGAACCCTTTTTAAAAACTGGTGTTACATTGGCGATCCTCCAATCTTCAGGTATTAGAGATGATTTTAATGATAGTTCACAGATTACTAATAGCAGGTCTGCAATCTCATATTTCAGTTCTTTTAGCACCCTTGGATGTATACCATCCGGCCCAGGTGATTTGCTACTCTTCAGTTTATCTAATAGTTGTAATACATCTTCCCGATGTATCGATATTTCCTTCAATTCTTCCGCACCTTTAAATACCACTTCAGTCATGGGTAACATCCCTACATCTTCCTCAGTAAAGACTGAAGCAAAGAATTCATTCAATCTCTCCGCTATCGCCTTGTCGCCTCTTAGTGCTCCTTTAACCCCTTTATCATCTAATGGACCAACTGACTCTCTCACAGGTTTTTTGCTACGAATGTACTTGAAAAGGTCTTTACTTCACGTGTTTGATTCCGCAGCAAGCTTCTTCTCAAATTCTCAAATTGTCACAAAGTTATTCTCCTCAAAAGTTAACACAAAGAAGTGTGGTCATCCGAACAACATATGTTACAGTCCATTGGAATGGGGTCTGAAGTATGGCTATTATTTTCCCATATCATCCCTTCAGCTTCACTCCCCAAACTATCTGAGTCACATTCTTCACATGTGCTGAATTCTGGCACAGCCTCTTGAGATACACGGATATCCCTTCCTGCAAAGGGTTCTTTATGCCCAGGGTTATATTTGCCTGGTATGGAGAAGGCTCCTTGCTGGTTTTCCTCACCAAATGAAAGCTTTGGATATCTTCCAGCTATAACGTTGTACTCAGGGCCACACCCTTTAAAACATGCAGAGTTTTTAAACCTTTCTTTAAAAGAACAAGGCTCCCACCTTTTTACCTTGGTTCTAGTTATAGCTCCTGGGTTGTAGAGGACTCTCTCCCTGGCTTTCCAGTCAGGCTCAGAGCTAACAAACCTTCAGCCGGTAAACTTCCTCTGTGCTGACCTGTGCTCATTGGTTGCTCAAACTGTCCTCCTGAGCTGCTGGCCCCTCCTGGTTTTTCAGCAGGTCTGCTTCCTTGAGCATTGCCTTCCCCAGCACTGCTTGCTCCAACCCTTTTCTCTCGAGCTCTGCTTCTGCATTCACTTCCTGGTTCCCTTCTTACCAACACTACTCCTCCTTCTCCCTTCACCTCTTCTCCTTCCTGTTCCTGATTCTAACCAGGAACTTATATACCTCCCTGCCCTGCACATTACATGAGAGTTAGGACACAGGTGCTCCTGATGAGCTTTTCTGTTTCTTCCTGCGTCAGAACTGTTACAGGGAAAACTACCTTTAATGTCTTTTGGCTTTTCTTGCGCTGACAGCCTTTGCTGCTCAGCTGTTTCTCCATACACTGAGTTTCTCTCTACAGCCAAATCTGAGGTAAGTTCCTCATTTTCAGTAACTTCCATAGGCTCTATATTACCTACTGCATCACATATCCCCCCCCCTTAAGATATTCCGGGATGGGGAACTCCCGTTCTCACAGCCCGGAATCTGCCCTGGATACGTGACCTTCCTACTGTATCTTCTGTCTGCTGCTTTACTACCCTCCCAGGGTTCCTGAAAGCATGCGATCACTGCTCTACCCGTGACTTTTAGACTGGAGCGGCTAGCTGCTGCCGTTCTCTCGTGCCACGGTTTTAACACGTTTATGTGGTATGTCTGAAGATGTCCCTTGTCGTTCTTCATGACATATGACACTGGACCCTTACGGTCTACTACCATGTAAGGACCTTTCCACTGGGCCTCGAACTTTGGCCCGGGGTCAGCGACCATTACAACTACTCTGTCGCCAACGGCCAGTTGCCGTGGCTTCTTGCCCCGGTCATAATATTTCTTCTGATTTTTCTGACTGTTTTGCAAATGCCCGTCTGCGACTCGCGACGCCCTCTGTAGGCGACTCCGGAGCCCGTAAAGAAACTGGGGAACCCCCATTACCTCCCCTTCTGGCTCAACCCACTGGTCCCTTAAAATATCTAGGACTCCCCGTGGTGCCCGTCTGAACATTAGTTCATAAGGGGACGCTCCTAATGAGGCTTGAGTCCGTTCCCTACTAGCATATAGGGCAAATGGGAGCATAATATCCCAGTCAGCCATCTGTCCATCCAACCCTCTCCTTAACAACTGCTTAAGGGTTTGATTAAAGCGCTCCACCAGACCATTTCTCTGTGGATGATACGCAGATGTTTTTATGTGGTGGATACCAAAAGCATCCCATACCTGGGCCAAGTATTTTGAGACAAAATTACTCCCCTTATCAGTTAGCATTTCCCTCGGGAATCCCACCTCACAGAATAGCTTGACTAATTCTGCGGCTATGAACTTAGCTGAGATATTCCTCAAAGGAATCGCCCAAGGGAACCTGGTAGCCAAGTCCATTATTACGAGGATGTACTGGAATCCTCTGGGGGTTTTCATCAGGGGACCCACAATGTCCATCGCCATTCGGCGAATCGGTTCTGTTATGGTAGTGTAATAGCGAAGGGCCCGCAACCCCAATAATACCCGGAGTCAATGGACGAGGATTCAACTCCCTTTTATTGTATATACAGTCTCAGCACTGGCATACAAAATGTTTGAGCCCAGAGCTCAGAAAAATGACAGTTTATATACCTTTCTTCTCCAGTCTAATACAGGCAAAACTTCTCATTGGTCCTGGTCTTGGTAGACATAACACTAAACATAATACTTCTGCTAAAGTATACAGTATATTTTGCTACTCTTGCAAGGTCAGTTAGCTTGCAAAGATAGTGGAAGGCATATCAGAAGCTTTCTCATCAAAAGCAAAACAAAGCAAGGCCAAACAAAGCAAGGCTAATACGTATCTCTAGCCCTGGCTCAAAACACTAAACAATCTTCATAATGCTAGACAAAATATTCTTACACTGTTCAGCTTCTCTGCTATATTTTCATCCTAATTACAAGGTCAGTGTACATTGTCGCGCCCTTGCCCCGCCTAGGCGGTTGCCTGACGAGGAAAGGGGGCGAATGTTCCTTTCAATTGTGAACTTCTGGGCAAAGGCCTCTGGGAGTTGTAGTTCCTTAAGCATTTAATTGTAGTTGTAATGAAGTGCTGAGCCGAGGGTTGAAAGCAACACAGGAAATTTTATTCGCCTCCCTTGATAACAGGAACTTCCTTAAAGAAGCATGGCATATCACATGTACAGACTTTCCACAAGAAATAAAAAGGTTTGAAAACTTCTCAAAGGTATCAATTGCTCTTGCTTACTTCAACAAGGCAAAGGCAGTTTCTTCAAAAGTAAAAGCTTCAATTCACAGTGCTTAACTGAAACTAAATGTCCATTGAAAACTTTCAATGTAGCAAAACTCAAGCAATAAACTTTTCTTCTTGGCTTTAATTCCTTAAGGGTTTTAATTAGTTATTCCAGAGACTTTAGTCCTTCTTCTTTAACAAGTCTCTTTTAAAACAGCAGCCATACTAATTAAAACTTCCTTCCTTCTTAGAACAACATGCACATCAAACAAATGGGAATTTCTTCAAGCTTATAATTCCAAAAACATTCTTACTTTACTGTTATGGATAAATCACATTCCATTTCTTGCTCAGGTTCACTCAAGACATTATCACTTTCTCCAATGTCCATTGATTCACACTCAGAACACCCTGGTTCTGTAGCGTCGTTGAAAAACAGCTGTTCCCCTCGAGACCTCTCTCGGGACTCAGAGCTGTTATCAAAACAAGTTATTTCCTGGTCTTTTATCAAACGTTTTAAAAGCTTTAAAACATTCAGGCTTTCTTTGTTAAGAGTTTTCCTTACCAGCCCTTCCTGGGTTCTTGAACCTCCTGCAGGCTTCCTGTAACCCTGGTACTGGTTTAAACAGTGGAGCTGGCTTTGGGGATATCCTTCCCTCCAACTGCTGTCTGGGAACCTTTCTTGAGACCCTTGGCTAAAATCCTTACGAGCAATACCTTTTGGGATTCTCCTCAGCAGTGCTTCACTGCCACTTCCCTGGCCATGCTGGTTCCTGGATAAATTAGCCCTTCCGTCTCTCTTCCTCCTTTAAGAGTGAGACTCCTGCTCAGACTGAGGTTCCTTCCCAGACTCCGCCTCTGAATCAGACTCAGCTCTCCTCCTCTCGTTCCTTCCTGCTACTCCTCTCTTTCTCTCGTCTGCCTTGCTCCCTGTATAGCTGCCTAAGGAGAGAATTCAAAGTGCCTATGAAGAACGTTTGGAGCACGAGTGGTTTCAAAAAAGATAAGTGCTAAATGGACTAAGCACATTGCAGTCTTTTTTCACCTAGTTACAACATTCCCGAGTGTCATTTGAGTGATTCTATGCACAGATTTGCATTTGAAGATTTTATGAGGAAAAGAAGAAAAGTATAAAAACAATGCAGTTGAGTAAAACTGATCGTTGAAGAATAAGTTTTTATAAGAAAAAGACGAAAATACATAAATAATTTACTTCAGTAAAATTGATTATGAAGCAGTGATTATGGCACTGATTAAAGGTCATTGATGTGAACAGCAGCTAAAGTTTCATGATGAGCTTTTAAAAATCCAACGGATTGCTGCAATGTTTTAAGCTGAGACCTTAGTGCCTGACACTATGTTTCATAGTAATATTCCAGGGGTTGTAGTTTGAGCATAAGTTTGTTCTCTGTGGAAAAGGCTCAACGGAGTTTGCCCACGTTTAGTAGAGCAGTACCTATGGCATACCAGTTGACGAACAGCTCAGTTGTACATAGTTGTATGTAGTTACCCCTGTTAAACCCAAGTTGTATAAACCTGTTCTCTGGAATGTACACCGCATGCTCCGCTGCTTTCTACAATTTGCTGTTACATGTATACCACGCAGATTTTAAAGAGTGTGGTATAGAAATAATATAAATAAATAAATAAAAATAATAAATAAATACTGAATTAAGGTTGGTGGGGTACATGTCCCCATGTACTTACTGTTCATGAATATTCAGATTCTGCATTGAACTGCTGCTCCAGGTGGTGTCAGGACCACAGCGTCTGGGCCCTGTCATGCCTGACTGCAGAGGAGGGAATAGCCTCCCCTGCTTCATGCAGATCAGCCTGCCCAGGACGTGCAGGTCTGCCTCTGAAAAACAGGGTTTTTGCGAATGGGCAGCATTTTTTTCCTCGTGGTGTTAGTGCCGTGCGGGCTAACGTCAGAGGTTTCTGGTGTCTCCAATGCGTGTTGCTAGGGAAGATTGAAGCAAGGCGCCTTAGTCGACAAAAGGGTGCTTAACATAACTGCAGGGTGCCTTACATAAGTACATTGACGCTACATGCATACAGGGCCATGGCATCTGTATATATGTACATACATATATATATCTCAACACAGATATATATAGTGGAGGGGTAGCCCAGTGGTTAGAGCAATTACCTAGTATACAGAGGAGGAAGGGTTTGATCTCACTGGCACTCCATGTGACATTGGCCAGGTCCCTTCACCCTCCATTGCCTCGTAAGAAAGGGCATGGCAATCTTCCTCCCGTGATACACAGCCCACGGCAAGATGCCATGTGAAAATGAAGCTCCGTGCCTGGGTCCTCTTACCCCATTTAATAAACGGCTTAGGGTAACTCCCTAAGGTGATCCCAGCTGTGGCAGACTCCTCTACCCATGGCTGTTTAAAATAGCTGAGTTTCTCTGCCATTTGTAGGCCCTATGCCTCCTCACCTACAGTTCAGGATGGATCTGCTGCAGCCAATGTCCCCAATCGTCATCTCAGTACGTACATGGTGAGAGATCTGCACCTGACAAGCTGTGCTGCTTACTGCTAACCCAGGGGACTGCCAGAATTATGTGCCTGTAGCCTTGTCCCGCATGATTCTTTTGGCTGGCAGTGCAGGTAATGGGCGGAGGGCAGTTGAGAAAGCTGGCTCCTCACTGTTGAATGCCTGTCTGGATCGGGTTGACCGGACTGGGCTTCCTTAGCGGCGAGGTGCTGTAGCTTAAATGTAGAGAAGAAGTGGAGCGTTGGGGCTGCCTCCTGGTGCGTTTGGGATCCTTTGCGCTGTCACTGAGGAGATTGGCATAGCAGCCATTACTACGTGGCACTGGAATGCTAATTTGGAACACACTTCTGGCCTCCAAGTGCAGGAACAGTGGGACATCTGGCGTCACTGCGATTCCCCCTCAGAGATATTCTGCAGCGCTGCTTCAATGGATTCTCATCAGTAGATCCTGTCCGAAATTGTGTACCTTCTGCTGAGGTTCCTGGGAAGTGCTCTTTTCATTTCTGGGAAGAAGGTTTCTGTACTGGTGAGCTTTTGCTTGCTCCTGTCCCATCTCTTGCCATCTTTTTCAAGGCAGCTTAGAGGTAAAGAGGGTGCTGTGAGCTCCACCTAGTGGGCAGTGTGAGAATTCCTGCCATTTTTAAGTTTAGGTCCACAATATCTCTCTAACTCTGCTTTGGTCATTTGTTGCGGAGGGCACTACAGTTGGCCACGAGTCCTGGTGCAGTCTGGGGGGGGGGGGGGGCCTGTAAATATTTGACCCCAGAAAAGGTAGAACGTCTTCCCTCTTTCCAGTGGCACTCCTGAGGGCAAGAACCATTGTCTTAATTGAGCAGCTCTTGTGTTGACCTACCATGTCTACTAAGAACACCTATGAAACCGTGCTGTCTAAATATTCATGAAAAACTAAGAGTGCGGGGACTCCTAACCCTCCTTGTGCACAGTCGACATCATCTAATCCTTTGGTGGCAGGGACAGACATGCCTACGGCAACACAGCCTGCAACTAAGGTGGATCTGATGGAAGTATTACAAGAGTTGCGCTCCTTTAGACTGGACTTTTCCAAAGCATTTTCTGATCTCCGGTGCGACATGAAATCCTTAGAGGACCAGGTGACCCAAAACAAAATTAACATAGGAGAACAGATTGATGCTACTGCAGTGTTCCAGTTTAAGATCCATAAATTGGAACAGCAGTCCAGCAGCTCCCCCGATCGGGGGTAGAGTGCCCGAACAGGAGGGAAGCCTTTGTCTCCTGCTCGGAGGCTCCTGCCCAATCGGGGCAGTGGGAGGCGGAGCCAAGCCGGCTTGAAAAGGCCGGCGCCAGCTAGCGCGCCCACGCCTGGCGGGCCCGCACCTGAGGGCCTCGCCAAAGGGCCCTTTGGCATGGCACAAAGGTGTAAAGAGCAAAAAAGAGACAGCCTCACCAAAAAGCACACGAAAGAAGCAAAAAGACCCAGCAAGCAGCCAGGAGAGAAGAGCAGCAACCATAAGTGCAAACCACAGAACTGAACAAAAACATGCACACAAATCTGATCTTCCCCCTCGGCCTCATACTCACACTACTCATTCCACCTCACACACACTACCACCACCCACACACATACACACCATGGCCTCCAACAACTATATGGACATACATAGACCAACAGCATACCCACAGGGACTCACAACGTTCTCCTACAACAAAGAGACAAGCAAAACACAAGTCCAACATACACGCCAAAACAAAGGAACCACACAAGACACACAACACTCCAAGACCAATAACAATTGAGCTCATAAACGCTAGGTCAATATGCAACAAGATCTATACCCTAGTTGACCACATAGATGACCATCAGCCCATCATACTCTGCATCACAGAAACGTGGCTCAGTCCCACTGACAACGTCCTACTCAATCAATTAGTGCCCGACGCATACACAGCATACAACTGCCCGCGCACTCATAGGCGAGGAGGAGGGGCACTCATAATAGCAAAGAGCAGCCTAAAATTCAAATCAAAAAGTAACACGGACACCCAACACTCTAACACCATCTCGATAGAGAACAAACATATGGCCATATATCTCACCTACAGAGCACCCCATGCGCCACCTGAAGAACTAGCATCAACTCTAGAGACAGTCTGTGCAGTGAACTCCAGCCACAAACCCACAATACTCCTAGGAGACTTCAACCTTAAGTCCACCAACAAAAAAGATGCAGAAGCTTTTCTCCAAGCAATGAGTTCACTCCAGTTCACGCAAATAATCACCACCCCGACACACATACATGGATCCTCACCAGACCTTATTTTTGCACCCAACTACCTAACCTCAAGAGACCTAATATCAATACCCATCACCACACCAGTACCATGGTCTGACCATCACTTAATTGAAGTAAAAATTACACCTAATGAGGAGATACTAAACAAATATCCGGACAACACCCCCACACAAAGAAGATTTAAATGCTTTGACAGAGACCAGTTCCTACAGGACACAATACAAAACCTAAACCATGAAACAGATGACCTAGATGCACTAATCACCAACTGGAACAACAGCATATACAACGCTGCCAAAGCAACAGAATATAGACACAGGACACCTCGCTGCAACAAACTACAACACAAACCATGGTACTCTAAAACTATAAGAAACGAAAAGAAGAGCCTCAGAAAAATAGAACGGAGATGGAGACAGAACAAGTCACCCGAGAACCAGGAACTATACCTAACAAAGCAAAAACAATACAACGAATGCATCAACCAAACAAAAAGGGAATACCATACAAACCTCATACTCAACTCCAACAACAAACCCAGAGAACTATTTGAAATCGTAAAAGCCCTCACCAAAGACCAGGATACCGAAGACAAAGTGCAACTGGACCCACAAAAATTTGCGGACCACATCCAAGAAAAGTTCCACTCAGCAGAACAAACAAGACCCAGTCCAACCCCAAAGACTATCACACCCTTGAACACCTGGGGAACATTCAACACCCCATCCACGGAGCAACTCTCCCACATCATCTCAGCAATCAAGACAAGCACCGCCCCCACAGATCCCTGCCCAGTGCCCTGGATCAAGGCCACCAAATCAAACTTCATCCAAACCATCCACAAGATAGTACACTTCTCCCTAACCCAAGGGCGCATGCCAAATCAATTGAAGCTCGCAACAATAAGACCTATCCCGAAGAAATCCACACTTGACAAGAACAATCCAGCAGCATATAGATCCATCTCCAGCATACCACTTTTAGCAAAAATAATAGAAAAACCTGTACAGCACCAACTACAAGAACACATAGACAACCACGCTCCCCTGGACAACAATCAACATGGGTTCCGCCAAAACCACGGGGTAGAAACTCTTCTGATGTACCTCTTCGACAGCGTCCTCCGCATCATAGACAACACCAAGAAAGGCATACTCATGATATTCATTGACATCTCATCTGCATTTGACACAGTTAACCACAAGACTCTATTGGATAGACTACAGAACATCGGTCTACACGGTGCCACCCTGAATTGGTTCCATTCATACCTAACCGACAGACAAATACAGGTCAAAATAGGACACAACACATCTCGACCCATAAAAGTCAAACAAAGAGTGCCACAGGGATCGGCTCTTTCAGCTCTCCTATTCAACCTATACATCCAGCCAATATGTGCCATCATGAAAGAGCACCACATACATTATACAATCTACGCAGATGACATCATGATCTACACACCCATCTCAGTCGACAACCCGGACTACACCAACATAACAAACTGCCTCACCCAAATGGCAAACTGGCTTCAGGAAAACAACCTATCAATCAACTACAGCAAGACGGAGGCACTGATCATCACGCGAAACCCGGCCTTTATCCCCCCACCCGACATCAAGATAAGAGATGCACTCATACCCATAAAATCAGAAGTTAAGTACCTCGGAGTCATCCTGGACAAAGAACTTAACCTCCAAGCACACATAGGCAGAGCAACCAAAAGTGCATACTTAATAATGCGACTCATCAGAAGACTCAAGCCCCTCCTCGACCCAGAGCACTTTCGCACCGTTTGCCAGGTGCTGATAACCCCTCTACTAGACTTCTGCAATCTAATATTCACCAGGCTACCAAAGCAGACTCTCAGACCACTAGAACTGGCCCAAAACACAGCTGCCCGCATAATAGCCGGTACTACAAGACACGATCACATCACACCCATACTGAAAAAACTGCACTGGCTTCCAATCATCTGGCATCAAATACAAGACTATCATAAACATATTCAAGATCAAACAACACTCCTCCGCCATAAGCCTACACACACTCATACAACCCGACACAAGCACACGGCCAAGAAGAAGAGGCACCCCAAAAGAATTCACCAAGACCCGCAAAGACACCGCACAACGAGCAATCTCCCTGGCTGCTCCATCCATATGGAACTCCCTCCCAGATGATCTGAGACTAACCACAGAAATCAAGGACTTCCGAAAACAGCTGAAGACAATCCTGTTCATCGATTACTATGGACATACCCCCTGAACCAGCATACAAGTCAGATCATCAACCCCCCCACACCCCAAGACTGTATATAAGACTGTATAATAGCTCATGATGTATAATAGCACACTATGTAGATAAACCAAATCTAATCACATCCCCGCCAACACATACACACCACTCTGTACACTGCATGAAAACATTTGCCCCCTTGATTGTTTGCCGTGGAAACCGCTTTGATTGAATGATAAGGCGGTATATAAATACCATTAAATAAATAAACTCACCAAGGACTTGAAGGAGCAAAATGATGAGTTGAAAAATAGGCAGAGATGCAATAACGTAAGGAACTGTGGGGTGCCTGAGTCTCCTAACAACAATGATAATATCACCACTCTAGTGCAAGAGATCTATGCCTCATGTGTCCCTGACCTGTCGAGCCCTGTTAAATTGGAAAGAGCACACAGGAGTGGCAGCTCCAGAGCAGGCAAAGACATACGCATCCATCCGATTGTGGCCTATTTCAGCTTTTATGAAGATAAAGTGACACTCCTGCGGGCCCTTTGTGGCAAGCGATCAATAACCTTCTGGGATTGATCTACCTACATTGGAGCGTCAATGCAGTTTCAAACTGCTTACCCAGGTGTTGCAAGCAAAATCCATTAAGTATCTCTGGAACTTTCCATTCGCACTAGTATTTGAATGGAACGATACCTTGCAGAAGATCTCTGACATATCTGCGTGCATGGAGTTCTTAGACCAAATTCAGTGTGAGGGCAGCCGAGCTCCGCGACAGCGTATAGTGCAACCTGAATGGGAGGTTTCAACCCCTAAGTGGCAGAAAATCCCACGATCGCGCAGACAATTGGAAGCAGATCCAGAGGATGCTTCAAGCAAAGCAATGGATACAGCAGCGCCACCGTGACACCCTATGCAATTGTTGTACTGTAGCTTCTCTTATTCTGCTGTTGCCTAAAAATTTAATGCATTCTATATTGCATGTTTCTCACTACTGTGGGCATTCTCCTGTATGCTGGGTGTTAATAGGTTTGGTTGTTAACCTTTACCATGTTTAAATATCTGTATGGAAATTGTCAATTGTTTTCTTGGGATATTTGTACGTGGGGAGGGGGCGGAGAGGGGATGAGTTTTGGATTGATGGGTAGATTGTCCTGCTGGGAACTGAGGGTGATTTGAGGGAGGGGTAGGGGCACTGGTAAGGCAGGAGCTCCCTGGTTCTTTACTTGCCCTCTATTTTGGAGGCTAGTATGCCTCTTTCACTTCATTTAGGTTGGGGGGGGGGGAAAGATTGGTCCCGTAAATCTGGGGTCAGGGAATGTTGGGGGTGGGGGAGGGGGAGAAGGGTGGTGGTATGTGGCGTATCTTAGAGGGGGGACAGGACTGCAGAAACCTTGGTGTGTGGGTGGCAGCAGAGAGATATTTCACTTTTCTGTAGTTGGCAGGGGATACTTTAGAAGGGGATGGGATGGGATAGTACTCCAGCTCATGCTCTGTATTCAGTATAAGCTGAGACTCTACTGGATCAATGATTAGACTTATTTCATGGAACATTAGAGAGCTCCACCACCCGATTAAAAAGTGCAGAGTCTTTGATCAATGAAACAGAGAACGGGTGGATATTGTTTTTCTCCAGGAAACACATTTAGTTCCCAGAGTGCATTCGCACCTGATATCTCGCAAGTTCCCTCAAGTATTTTCTTCTGGTTTTACCTCTCACAAGCAAGATGGTTTTACTCATCTTGGTATCGCAAAAATGTCCTTTTCTACTCTCTGCTCAATTTTCAGATCCCTAAGGTCGTTTCCTAACAGTATCTGGTTCGAAAGATGATACATCGATTTCGCTGGTTAACGTCTACATCCCGCCCACGGAGATAAATAGTTCACTGAAGAAAATACTTGAGGCGATCAAAGCCCATACTACAGAAGTACTAATAAAGGGTGACTTTAACAGTGTGCTGTCTGATTTGGATAAGTTGGGCCAGACGGTTGGGCCCGTCAGAGGCTCCGAACCTTTGTTAGATTTTGCTTCAGACTTATAGAAGACATGTGGAGAGTTTTACATCCTGGGGAAAGAGATTACACCTTTTTCTCCATGGTGCATCATAAATATTCTCGAATTGATTTATGGTTCGCTTCCAGATCTCTGCTTCCCCAAATCCTGCAGGTCCACAATGGCACCTTGAGACCCTCGGATCAACATTTAGTAGCTATGGAATGGTTGATAAGTGAGGAAGAGACACCTCCTAAGTCTTGGACACTGTACTGGTATCTGTTGAAAAACAAAGAATTTACTGAGCAATTGAAAAAAGGGTGGAAAGAGTATTTGCAGTTTAACGACCAGGTGGGAACTTCGAGTTTTCTTCTCTGGGAGGCGGGGAAAGCATTGTTGAGAGGGCAGTTAATTTCCCTATTGACGGTGTTCAAACATAAAAAATCAGCCAGGCAGGATGAGTTGCGGAAACAGATAACTATATTAGAGGCGAAGCATTGCAAGGGATATACTTCTAGAGTGTGGCGCCACCTGACAGCCCTACGGGGGGAGTTGGCACCAATGGAATTGGAGGAGATAGCATCACAAATGTTATGCACACATCGCAATTTCTATGAGCAAGGGAACAAAGCAGGCAAGCTACTTCTCTGACAGCTGAAAAGTCATCGCCTACACTGGAGGGTTTCCGCCATTTCTGAAGGGCAGGGGTGGATACACCGAACGTCTGCGGAGATTGCACGTTGTTTTGCTCAATTTTATAAGGATTTATATACTTCTCACCTTTCTGCGGATGATCAGAGTATTCATAGTTGGCTCTTGGAGGCATCTTTATTTTATTTATTTATTTATTTATTTCTCTTATATACTGCGCTCTTCAATATCAGTGCGGTTTACATGGAACAATTATGTTTTACGGTGGGTTAACCGTAAAACTACAGATAAACAGGTAACTCAACTTGGTAACTAGTTGGCTCTTGGAGGCAACTTTACCTCAGCTGTCGATGGAGACAGGGGAAGCTCTGGACCGTCCAATTACTCTTGCAAAGGTGCAGGTGGCCATTCGGCATTTGAAAAATTCCAAATCTTCCGGTCCTGATTTATTTCCAGTGGAACTGTATAAAGTACTATTGAATCTTGTTGCTCCTCTGCTAGTTAGAGTTTTCAATCTTCATCTTTATTTTTCATTTGATATACCTCCCAGGCCAAGGCATCAGAGCAGTTTACAATAAAACCGTATTGTAGAAACCATGAAAAGAACGCCATTTATGTGATAGGAAAGCTATAAGAGGCAAAAAGATAGCCAACAGAGAAGGAAAGAAGCAGGAGGGAAGGAAACTAATGAGGATCAAAACCATGAATGTTATAGGCCTTTTGAAATAGGTGTGTTTTGAGTAGTGTTTTAAATTTCAAGTAGGAAGCTTTAAGGTGAAGCGAGGATAGCAAAGCATTCCAGAGTTAAGGAGTGAGGAAGAAAAATGTGGCATGACGCATTAGTTCTAGATGAGTCTGAGAAGGGGATGGGAGAACTAGCTGATTTGCATGAAGAGAATGAAGTTGTCGGAATGGGATGTGAATAGATATAAGATTTAGTAAATATTGAGGAATTGAGGTAAAGAGAGCTCTTACCTTACTTTAATAATGGTTTATGGAACTTTCCTCCAGGAACTTGTCCAAACCATTTTTAATACACTAACAGCATTTACTACATCCTCTGGTAACGAGAGTTTGATTACACGCTGAGTGAAAAAATACTTTCTCTTATTAGTCTTAAATAAGTTGCACCATGGAACAATACAGAGGCATTATAATATCCTATGTTTTATTCTCCATTCCTTTCTTTATGATACCTAGCATTCTATTTGTTCTCTTGGCTGCCGCTGCACACTGGGCAGAGGATTTCACCTAGGAAAGAACAACCCAAACTATGGTTACATGGTGCAAGGTTCCACATTAGGAACCACCACACAGGAAAAAGATTTAGGCGTCATTATGGATAACATGTTAAAACCCTCCGCCCAGTGTGCAGCGGTGGCCAAGAGAGCAAATAGAATGCTAGGTATCATAAGGAAAGGAATGGAAAATAAAACAAAGGATATTATAATGCCTCTGTATCGTTCCATTGTGCGACCGCACCTTGAATATTGTGTGCAATTCTGGTCGCTGTATCTTAAAAAGAATATAGCATTATTAGAAAACTTACAGAGAAGAGCCACCAAAATGATAACTTGGATGGGAGGATATCCCTATGAAGAGAGGTTTAACAGGTTAGGGCTCTTCAACCTGGAAAAGAGACGGCTGAGGGGAAAAATGATAGAGGTCTATAAATTAATGAATGGAGTGGAATGAGTAAACGTAGATCGATTGCTTACGTCATCAGAGTACAGAAAGATTAAGGGACATGCAATGAAGCTACAGGGTAACCTATTTATTGTAAGACTAATAAGAGAAAATATTTTTTTCACTCAACGTGTAATCAAACTCTGGAATTTGTTACTGGAGGATGTAGTAAAAGCTGTTAGTGTAGCTGGGTTTAAAAAAGGTTTGGACAAGTTCCTGGAGGAAATGTCCATAAACCAATATTAAAAGAGACCCGGGATATCACTGCTTGACCCCAAACAAGCACTGTGGAACCTGTGTCTTTTGAGGAAACTGCTAGGTACTTATGACCTAGATTGGCCACTGTTGGAAACAGGATATTGGGAATGATGGACCTTGGTCTGACGCAGTATGGCGTATCTTATGTTCTTACGTTATCCACAATGGCTTTCTGAAAGTCCAGATACAGTATATCAACTGGCTCACGTTTGTCTACCTCTTTATTCACACCTTCAAAAAAAACATAACAGATTAGTAAGACAAGACCTTCCTTGGCTAAAGCAATGTTGGCTGTCTCCCATTAAACCATGACGTTCTACATGTTCAGTAATTTCTGTCTTTAGTTTCCTGGATCACCCCTGGAACCCTTTTTAAAAATTGACGTTATATTAGCCATCCTCCAATCTTTGGGTATTACAGATGATTTTAATGATAGTTCACAGATTAGTAATAGCAGGTCTGCAACCTGCCTGGTGCGAAGGTAGCGAACCTCACGCGCCACCTAGACAAGGTCTTAAATAGTCTGCTGTCTTGGTACATGTCAGTACCAATGACATCGGAAAATGTGGTAGGGAGGTTCTGGAGGCTAACTTTAGGCTTTTAGGTAGGAAGTTGAAATCCAGAACTTCCAGGGTAGCATTCTCCGAAATGCTTTCTGTTCCACGAGCAAGACCCAAAAGGCAGGCAGAACTCTGGAGTCTCAATGTGTGGATGAGAAGATGGTGCAAGGATGAGGGTTTTGGATTTGTTAGGAACTTGGGAAAATTCTGGGGAAAGAAGGGGCTCTTCCGAAGAGATGGGCTTCACCTTAACCGGGATGGAAACAGACTACTGGCATTAATCTTTAAAAAGGAGATACAGCAACTTTTCAACTAGATAATAAGGGAGAGCAAACAGTTGCCCAAGAGTACATGGTTCGGAACAATGCATCCTTGAAGGATACTACCAAAAGAATGAAGTTAGGGCATATCAGCAGAGAAGTTCCAATAAAGACAAAAGTAGCCCAAATGCCCTTGAGTACGGAGCAGACAGAGCTTAAAGATTCCAAATTACTCCTGCCTACCGATTGCCAGATTAATATGAATAAAATAGGTCTCTAAAATGCTTGTATGCAAATGCTGGACATCTAAAAATTAAGATGGGAGAGTTAGAATATATAGTACTAAATGAGAGATTAGATATGACTAGTATCTCAGAGACATGGTGGAAGGAGGACAATCAGTGGGACACTGTGATACCTGGGTGAAAACTATATTGTAATGATAGAGCTGATCAAATTGGTGGAGGGGTTGCGCTCTTTGTTAGAGAGGGCATTGAGTCACAAAGGATTAAAGTTTTGCAGGAAACAAAATTTGCTGTAGAATCTCTGTGGATTGAAATTCCATGTAAAAAGGGGAAGGCGATGGCAGTGGGGGGCGTACTATCGACCGCCTGGCCAAAATGAACAAATGGATGATGAAATGCTCAAAGAAATCAGGGAAGCTGACAAACGTTACAGCACAGTAATAATAATGGGTGATTTCAATTACCACAGTATTGACTGGGTCAGTGTCATGGCAGGACCTGCTAGAGAGATAACGTTTCTAAAGGAAATAAATCTTGGAGCAGCTGGTTCATGAACCGACCAGAGGGGAAGCCATTTTAACCTAGTCCTTAGTGGAACACCAGATCTGTTGCAATAGTGATCGTAGCATGATCGCATTTGATTTAATTAATGGAGGAGGGATGGTAAGGAAATCCACAGTACTACCTTTTAACTTTCGAAAGGGAGACTATGATAAAATGAGGAAAACAGTTAAGAAAAAACTAAAAGGAGCCATTTCAAAGGTTAAAGATTTACATCAAGCTTGGGTGTTGTTTAAAAATACTATCTTGGAAACCCAGACCAGCTGTATTCCATGCTTTAAGAAAAGTGGAAGGAAATCCAAAAAACTGCCAGCATGGTTTAAAGGTGAGGTCAGAGAGGCTGTTGTTGCCAAAAAAGCATCTTTCAGGAAATGGAAAAAGAGCCAAATGATAAAAACTGGAAGCAGCACAAGCACTGGCAAGTTAGATGCAAGGCATTGATAAGGCAGGCAAAGAGAGAATTTGAGAAGAAGCTTGCTGTGGAAGTAAAAACGCATAATAAAGACTTTTTCAAGTACATTTGTAGAAAAAAACCTGTGAGAGATTCAGTTGGACCATTAGATAATAGAGGGGTAAAAGGGGCACTAAGAGGGGACAATGCCCTAGCGGAGAGACTGAATGAATTCTTTGCTTCGGTCTTTACTGAGGAAGATGTAGGGATGTTACCCATGATGAAGTAGCATTTAAAGGTGATGCTGCGGAAGAGTTGAAATAAATATCGATACACTGGAAAGATGTATTACAGCTATTTGATAAACTGAAGAGTTGCAAATTACCTGGACCGGATGGTATACATCCAAGGATGTTGAAAAAACTGAAATATGAGAATTCAGACCTGCAATTAGTAATCTGTGTACTATCATTAAAATCATCTGTAATACCTGAAGATTGGAGGATGGTCAATGTAACACCAATATTTACAGAGGGTTCCAGGGATGAGCCGGGAAACTACAGACCAGCGAGCCTGACGTCTGTACAGGGAAAAATGACAGAAACCATCATAAAGAACAAAATTACTCAACATGTAGATAGTCATGGCTAAATGGGAGACAGCCAACATGGCTTTAGACAAGAAAGATCTTGTCTTACTAATCTGTTATGTTATTTTGAAGGTGTGAATAAACAGGTAGACAAAGGTTGATAGAGTGTATCTGGACTTTCAGAAAGCCTTTGACAAGGTCCTTCATCAGAGATTTTTGTCAAAACTAAAACGTTATGTGATAGGAGGCAATGTACTATTGTGGATCAGGAACTGGTTAAAAGATAGAAAGCAGAGGGAAGGGCTAAATGGCCAATTTTCCCAATGGAGAAAGTTGAATACTGGAGTACCCCAGGGATCTGTGCTGGGTCCACTGCTTTTTAACATATTCAAAAATGACCTGGAAATGGGAATAACGAGTGAGGTTATCAAATCTGCAGATGACACAAAACTATTTAAATTTGTGAAAACCCATGAGGATTGTGGAAAAGTGCCGGAGGATATTGATAAATTGGAAGACTGGGCATCCAAATGGCAGATGAAATTTAATGTGGACAACTGCAAAGTTATGCACCTAGAAACCCCCCCCCCACAAACTATGGTTACACGATGCAAGGTTCCACATTAGGAACACCACCCAGGAAAAAGATTTAGGTGTCATCGTGGATAACATGTCAAAACCCTCCGCCCAGTGTGCAGCAGTGGCCAAGCAAGCAAATAGAATGCTAGATATCATAAGGAAAGGAATAGAAAATAAAAAAAGGATATTATAATGCCTCTGTATCATTCCATGGTGCGACCGCACCTTGAATATTGTGTGCAATTCTGGTCGCTATATCTTAACAAGGATGTAGCGCTATTAGAAAAGGATACCCCTATGAAGAGAGGCTAAAAAAATTAGGACTTTGCAACCTGGAAAAGAGACAGCTGAGTATGATAGAGGTCTATAAATTAATTAATGGAGTAGAATGGGTAAACGTAGATTGATTGTTTACATCATCAGAATATAGAAAGACTAGGAGACATGCAATGAAGCTACAGGATAACCTATTTAAGACTAAGAAGAGAAAATATTTTTTCACTCAACATGTAATCAAACTCTGGAATTTGTTACCTGAATATGTACAAAAGCTGTTAGTGTAGCCGGGTTTAAAAAAGGTTTGGACAAGTTCCTGGAGGAAAGGTCCATAAATCATTATTGAAAGGGACCCAGGATATCACTGCTTGACCCAATACAAGGATTGTGGAACCTTTGTCTTTTGGGGAAACTGCTAGGAACCTATGACCTAGATTGGCCACTGTTGGAAACAGGATACTGGGCCTGATGGATCTTGATCTGACCCAGTATGACATATCTTATGTTCTTATGTTCTTGAGTGATGTATCAATCTAATAAATATGTAAAGGAAAAAAATGAGATTCTATGATTGATCTGCAGCTGTAATGTCTGTAGTATGAAATGGATTCTCTGATTCAATGGATTGGAAAGAGGAATGTACAATGCTATGAAACTTGATAGAAGTTTCATAGTTTCTAGTCCCACAGGTGCTCCTTGTGGTCTTGGGAAAGCCACTTAACCCTCCATAGCCCATGTTCCCTGTAAAATAGTTATCTCCAAGTTATAATGCCCTGTTCAATGTAATTTCAGTTTGTTCAATGTAAACCGCACTGATGCAGAATAGCGCGGTATATAAGAGAATGTAAATAAAATAAATAAATAATAAATATCTGAACCAGAAGGCCTACCATTCGATGAATATGCAGGTCATCTGCAATGCTGACATGCTGATCACCGATGTGGTGGCACGCTTCCCTCGGTCATGCCACGATGCCTACATCCTGGCCCAGTCGGTGATACATGAGGCCTTTGAGAGTGGCACCATCACCGGAGGCTGACTGCTGGGTAAGTGTAGACAGAACAGAGGGCCACACACATGCATACGGGTCACCATGCAGCACAGGGGTAAGGGCTGCCATGTGCATGTTGGCCAGCCATTGCCACTGTGGAGATGTGCATGGATGTGGGGCACACACCGATGGCCAAGGGCACTGGTTACACCACTACTGCCACATGCCTACATGGGAAGCCACACAAATGGTCATGGCAGTGACAGCAGGTCAGCACAGCATGTTCTATGCCACTGGGTGGGATGTATAGCATGGACAAACTGTCCTGCATGTGCATGCATAACTTGGCATGGGTGGGCACACATACATGTTAGGCAGGCTGGGCGGGGAGATGGGAACATAAGGATATATGATCCGCCAAAATGAGCCAGACCAGGGAATGGCAGGCTCCCAGTACCCTGGTGCCAATAGTGGCCACCCCAGCCCTCCAGTTCCCGCATGTGATATACAGGTCCCATGGGGGCCAAAGCTGACATACAGGACCTGCACACAGGGGGTGGATCCAAGCTGAGGCATGCAGTGGTAGCACCTGGTACCCTCCCTGTGGGGCCCAGGGCACCTTCTGGCCCAGCCCCAGGTCCACCATCCTAAGGCAGGGGTGGCCATCACATCTGGGCAACCATCCCCTCCTGTTGCGGGATCGACTGATCCTGTTTGTATCCTCACTCCCAACCTTGCAGGTGATAGAGGCTACCCACTTAAAGACTGGCTGATCACCCCTCATGCCAGAGGAGCAGCGGTACAACCGGGCACATTGGCAGACACGCTCCATCATCGAGCATACGTTCGGTCTGCTGAAGAGCCAATTCAGATGCCTGGACCGGTCTGGTGATGAACTGCTCTATGAGCCTCCCAGGGTGTGCGGGATGTTCCTGGCCTGCTGCATGCTGCACAATTATGCCCTTCACAGGAAGCAGCCAGAGCCCAATATGGCGGAGGATGCACCAGAGGATGAGGATGATGATGACATGGCTCCACAGCAGGCACATTGTACAGCATGTCGGAGGGATGTGGCCTGGACCTCCTGCAGTCACACTTCACATGAAGTAGGCCTGCCCCATTGAGGTGGTTGGGGGCTGGCCAGGTGGGCGTGGGAAGGGGGGTAGACAGGGTTTGCCCAGTACACACAACCATGGCAGGTGGCTATTACAGATACAGGGCCCAGGGAACCCGACCTACATGGGGGCATCCTGTGAACTGCCCATCCAGCCCCCTGTGTGAGCGATTGTGTATAGGACACCCAGAGGTGCGCCCCTGGTCTGCCCCCATGGGGACTAGACATGCCCATGGGGGCTGAGCCATGGCTCAGGACTTGGCATGCGTGCCAGGCCCCAGTCCCAGTAGCCCACATGCATGGCCACATGCCCAGCTACCTCAGTCCGGCTCCTGCATGGGGCCGCTGTGCCATGGCATCCTGTTGCATTGGCACTGCGGCCCCATAAATGTCACATATGCCAGTCACCACCATTGCCATCACTTCCGCAGCCGGATACTTGGTCCAGTCACACATGGGCAGTGTCTGGCTGTGGGTACCATACGCAGCCCCCTTACCCTCTTTCCTGACCGGCATCAGGGACCTCCAATGTCCAGGAGGACACCCTCCACCTCTGCGGTCAATCCCATCTCCCGTCTATGTCCACGGCCACAGATATACAGGGCCACCCTATAGAATGGACCTGTGCACCCAGAGTCACTGACCAGCCGTGACCCGTCCTTGCTCCAATGCAGCCTTGCCCACTCCTGCCCCAGTCTGGGCCTCCCCATACATACACAGCTGTCATACAGGGGTGCCTTTGGTAGGCCCAGCAGGGGTGGCTGTAGCGGGGATGTTCATCGCCACTATTCACAGGATGGATAGTCCCAATGCATATTTACATCCTCCCGCCTTGCCACTGCCATGCATGTCCTGTGTCTGCTGGCCCCATTGCCACTGCATCTGGCCTGGCATCTGACATTGTTTTAACAGTGCCAGGGACCACCCATGCCCTTCCTCCATCCCCACCATTGCAACAGATCAGCACTCATGGGCCTCCTGGGGGTGCAGGGGCACTGGAAGCCAGGGTTGGCAGAGATCTCACACCCCCGCCCCCCCCCACACACACATGGGTCTGCTATACATGATGGGGCTGCATTGTGTGCCTGTTTGTGCGCTACTTGGGAACACTCCCTGCATGCTGGGGCACCCACTGAGGCCAACAATAAGGATAGACAGTAAGACCAGTGGTTTGGTGAACATCACTTTATTGACATACATTGGTTGCCCCTGCCATGCCCATGTAGCTATCCCGGCCCTGTGACAGACCTGTCTGGCTGCTGCATGGCCTGCATGTCCACTGTGGCCTACAGGGCACCAAGCTCATTGCCCTGGGGACCAGATGGGGATGTGAGAGCCTCAGTAATCTGGTGCACCTCCTGCCACAGGGTCTGGAGGTCAGCATGGATACCCTGCAGGCGCCATGCAATGAGCTCCAGGGGCCCTGGACCTTAGGTCCCTCTGTGTCAGCAGTGTGCTGTGTGGTACCGCGCCCTGATGCAGTGACCTGTGGCTCATTGTGCAACCCCAGCCCATGGCACCTGGCACATGGGGCACTCAAATCCCCACCCTCCTCCACATGCCCACCCCCTCCCACATACCCCTCCCCCTGCTCAGATCTGCCCCTTCCTCCCCTCCCCTGCCCTCTCCCCAGCTCTCTTCCCTCCCCCTGGTCACTCCCATTCAGGCATTCTCCCACCTGCGTACCACCATCCCCCCACCACCCCCTTCACATTCACATCCTATCTCCCCTCCCCCTGCTCACACACATCCCCTCCCACCTCCCTCTGCCCATGACCACTCACTCCCACTGCACCCTATCCACTCCCAGCCATACATATTCCCAGCCAGCCCCACTCCGGCACCTGCCTCTTCCTGCCACAGACTGGCACTGGGCGGCATATCCCGCAGTTCACTCTCCTCAAGGGAGTCTGTCTCTCGCCATCCTCCGCCTCCTCAGGGGCACCCATCCAGTTGTCTCCAATTCGCTGCTCTCAGCCCATGCTGTTTCATTGGCATGGCATAGGGCCTCCCACAATGTGGTGCTCTCCACATCCCGAATGTGCTATCCTGCCCCTCCACTTCTGGGGAGCTGGGTACCACTGTGAGGGTCAGGGTGACCCCTTCCCACTCTCCCCTGAGGGGGGAGCTGGATAGCACAATTGAACTGTCTGTGATTGTGGTTGTGGTTGTGGTGGCCCCGGTGGATTCTGTGCCTGGGCTACTTGGGGTGGGGCCATGATGCCTTCCCACCCATGTCTGCGGCTGCTCCAGCACCTCTTTGCCCATCTCCTCTGCCACCTCCTCGCCATCATCCTCCACCTCCTCTTCCTTGGCCTCCTCTGTTGCAGGGGGTGGGGAATCCTCCACCAGGATGGCAGTGAGGGATATAACGGGGCATGCATCAGTGGCAGTACTTGAGGATACATGGTGGACATGTCACAGCCACATTTTGGGGTCTATTCTGACATGTGAAAAGCAGGGATGGTCATCCCATTGGGACATCCATCCCCGTTATTCGTCCCCCTTGCCATCCCTGATGAATGTCTCCCCGTACAAACAAGGGGTTTGTATGGGGAGGCTTAGATGGGGCAGGAAGGGGTGGGGGTGGAGTGGCCAGTGACAGTCTCTGGCCCCAGACATACAGAGCCGATTCTGAGGTTGGCCCTGTATGTCCAGGGCCGGCAGACTAGACAGGGGGCTTATTGCTTGGCTTGTTTTGGGTGTGCTGCTGGTTTGCCACCCACACTTTCTCTGTTCTGGGTTTTCAGGAGTCCCTGTGTCTTTCTCACGGCACTGTCTCCACATGGTTTAGGTGTGCTGCACTCATGACAGTTGTGACCATCACTTGCACACAGGGGTGTGTTGTGTCTGATCCTCCCATTTCTGCTTTACTACTGCTGCTGTTGTGCCCTCTTCCACAGGTCTGCGTGCACCTGTCTTTGGACACAGCAGGGTGTCAGGGCAATTGGGAGTTTGCAGCTGCTTTGTGGTCTGTGCTCTGTGCTCTTGCTGCCTTTTGCTCTGTGCTTGTGACTGGCCACTGTGGCCTGTCTGTTGGGGCTCTAGCATAGTGTTGTGGTCAGTGGCCTGGGTGCTGGGGGCCATGGGTTCCATCACCACCTGCTCTATCTGTTTTGTGCTGTCCCTTCACCTCGCACTCCATTGCCTATGGCACATTCCTGTTGCCATTCCTGCCTGTTATGTACCATCTTCCACTTGCACAGCTTTGCATGGCATGATCTGGGGATGTAGCTACACTGTCACATAAAAATAGCAGTACATTATCTCCTCTTTATTTGCAGAATTCCACTTAACTATAGTTAATCCTTTTAACTTTTTCATTAATTTCTGTGATTTATCTCCTGCCACTGTGGGTCCATGCTCACCATGGTCTTTATTTGTGGTAGGGATGTTATCTGCTTCTGCAGCACTTGCGCTATCGCAACTACCATCATTAGTCCTAGTGCGTAAGCTACGGGTGGGCACCTTTTTATCCTGGGTGACATGCGATCTGTATATATTTTTCTTCTTCATTCCTAACATACTTTAATTATAGTGTCCCCTTGCTGAGATTTGGTATAAATGTTATACAACGGGGTCACCACGTGGAGGTACTCAGCAAGATTTGAGGAGGGAACTTTATTCTCTTCCCCTAAGAATGCACATCAATTCAACAGCAGCTACACATCACTTTGATCCCCTGTCACATCTGTGTGGGATTGTTGGTGTGCTTCAAAGTGTTCTTTCCTTGTGGTTTCTCCCATTCTCAGCCTCATGGTGGTATTTCCTCCTCAACATTACACATTCCACTGGGACATTGTTGTGTGTGTGTGTGTGTTTTTATGTTTCTGTATGGGGTCATCTATCCCTGGTACCTGTTTCACCTACATATTCTTCTCTGAAGCACATTGTCTATGTGCACTGTCTGGGTTCTCCACACACTTCCCCACTTTGCTTTGGGTCTGCTCCCCTGACTCTATGCACTGTTCATGTTCTGCCCTTGCCTGGCCTCCCCACCACCCCCATTTTTAATTCACTCTCTATCCCTTCCTATTGTTTACATGTCTGCCAGCTTTCTGCTTTCCCTGCTTACTGCACTAGGATGGTCCTGATGCACTCCCAGCCCCTGCGTGCTGCAGCAAGGGCTGGCCTTCTGTGCCCCATAGGAGCAGGGCTGCCTCCTCTTCCAGGACTAGCTGCAGAGCAGGCATGTCTCAGCCTCTGAAACGTTTGGATGCCATGTGGCCATTTTCCAAGTTCTGCTGTGTGATCGCATGCGGGGAGGCATCACTCCATCCTGTTTCCTGTTGCACGTGGGCCACAGTGCAAGTGTGGACGTTTTCAGACGTCCACGTGGACATGCCGTCCAAAAGAACATGTCTGCCAAGTAGATGGCAGATCGCGTTTTGTACATTTATTCAAATATACGTTTTGCCCCATATTCCATGTTCGAGTGTACGTCTATTCCTGCACGTACAGCATACTGTCTTAGTTGTGCACATTCACATCTTGTACATTTTTCCTGGACCTCGACGTCCTCATCGGAATAGGCCTCATTGTCTAAAGAAAAAAGTGACATTTTCTGTGCTGGGCTCTGAGTTTGCATTGGATTTTGCTGTTTTGTTTGAGTATTTAGTGACTAATGCAATAAGGGTAAGTCATCAAGTGGTGGTGGTGTAGTGAAATAAGAGAAGTCATCAAGTGGTGCCGCTATAAGAGAAGTCAAGTGGTGCAGCTGGTGCCAATTGAAGAGAGGAATTACTTCAGTTAAACTAATGAATGACAATCCTGGAATTCAGTTTTCACTAGTGATTATAAATTTCTTCGAATAGTAATAGTTGGGCATTGAATTATTATTATTGTCATTATTGTTGAAATGATTATTGTATGTTAAATGTATGATACATGTGTGGAAGACGAATGTGTAAATTTTAGTTTGTGTTGGATGTGGTGTGCAATATATAAATAATAAATGTGCTGACAATGTATAAAGTGCAATAGATAAAGAATAAATGTATGGATTTATACTCATATGCAGAAAGAGGTGTAATGATATATAAAAGTGTTTTTATTATTTTGGAAGGTAAATATATATGAGGGATATTTTCAATATAGAGGATCTATATATGGGAAATGTTAATAGAGTCCTACTTTTAACTTGTGGTTGTAATTTTGTTGTGGTACTCTTTCTTTGGATGTATAGATAAGTTGGTTGTTTTACTATGTCATACTCCTGCCAGCGCCATCCTTTGAGGTTCTCCCCCCTCTACCATCCCTTTTAACAACAGTAGACACTCCAGGGAGTTATCCATTTCTATACCCATCACCTCTTTGTATATGCCACCCATCACCTTCCAATATTCCCATACTTTAGGGGATCCCCCCCCCCCCACATGTGTAGGTAATCCCCTGGTTGTCCACACCCCTTCCAACAGTCGAATACACCATTTCTGGTCCATCTACTTAGTTTCTGTGGTGTTAAATACACACGATATAATACCTTCCAGCTGTGTTCTTGCATTGCTGCTGAGCCCCCCACCTTTGCTACTCCTTGGAAAATCTGATCCCAGGTGGTCTTTTCCCACTCTACTCACAACTCTCACTCTCATGCCTTCATAAAGGTGTCCTTTCCACTTGGCTTGATAAGCTGGTGATATATCCTCGCCAACTGACCCTTCATAGCTTGGCCCTCCTGCATCATTTTCTCAAACTGAGTAATTCCTGTCTGCCCCCCACTCAACCTCATCTTTCCCCTTAAAAAATGTACTGCTTGTGTATATGCATAGAATCTTCCTGGGCTCATCACATATTGGTTCTGTAGGGCTCCCCAATCTTTAATCTGTCCCCTTTCCGTTATTAACTGTCCCCAATGTATCAAGCCCTGGTCCTACCAGTCCTTAAACACCCTTGTCTCCCAGCCGGGTGCAAAGCCCCTCGTATTCCGCATAGACTGCAAATATAGTCCCCCCCTCCCCTTTTGGGCCAATTTAGTATGCACCCCTCGCCAAATCTCTTTAAGCAATTGTACAAATGGATGATCATACCTTTCTCCTCCAGATCCTCCTCCCTCTACCCATATCCCATTCCACAGATCTCCCTTCAACAGCCCCCACTCCATTTCCACCCAATGTTTCTGCTCCATCTTATCTCCCCATTCAGTCATTGCCTGATAATATCCCCGCATGTCAGCCTGATAATATCCCCGCATGTCAGGAATCCCCATATCTCCCTCCTTTCTACACTAGCACATCACTTGTCTATTGACCCTGGGTGGCTTATGGTTCCAGATATAGGCAAAACTTTCCTTTGGCATCTCCGCATCTCCTAAGAAATAGATCCAGCATCTGAATGGGTAATATCTGAAATAAAAACAACAAACGTGACAATATAGTCATCATAATAACCTATATCCTCCTCCCCCTCCCAGCAAAAGTACAGTTTCTCCCACAGTTCCAGATCTCATTGGATTTGTCTCCACAGTGGCAGGTAATTCATTTTAAACATCTCTTAAATCATTCCCTAGTTGAATACCTAGATAGCGGATGGCACCCTTCCCCCACTTAAATGGAAAAGCTGCCTTCAATTAGCCCTCCATGATAGTGCTCAGTTCTTTTAAAATTTCCGTTTCTGTCAAATTCAGCTTATACCCAGATACCCGACTATACTGTTCAATCACTTTCATCAAGTTAGGCAGCGTCTCCCAGAGGCTTACTAACGACATAGATGATATCATCCACATAAAGTGCCATTTTATGCTCCACCCTTCCTATTACTACTCCCCTTATGTCCACTGAAGCCTGAACTGCCACTGCCAAAGGTTCCAATACCATCGCAAACAACAGAGGTGACTGAGGGCACTCCTGCCTTGTTCTTCTCCCCAATTAAAATTCCTCAGAATAAATGCCCTTCACCCTTATCGTCCCATGTGCTCCAATATAATGCATGGAGCCATGTGAGAAAAATGTCCCCCATTCCCATTTTTTGTAGTAGTGCAAACATAAAAAGTGTTTGACTCCACCCTGTCAAATAATTTTTCTGCTTTGACCGCTACCATCACTGTAGGTATTTTCTGCCTTTGAATCTGCCATTTAATGTTCAAGAGCTTCTGAATATTATCTTGTGCCTGGCGTCCTGGTATAATAGCTATGCCCGCAACTTTGCTTCCTCCTTCCCTCTTTACCTTTTCTTTTGTGCCCCTAACTTTATGAGCTCCCCCTGCATAAATGCTTTATAACTAGCCCATACTACCTCCAAACCCATCCCGGGGATACTGTTCTCCTGGAAATACCGCTTACTTGCTACCTTCAATTGTTCCACCACTGTCTTGTCCTGAAAGAGTGATTCATTAAGTCTCCATAACTGGAGGCCTTGAGCTTTCATCCGCCAGTCTATGTACACCTTGACCTGGGCATGATCTGACCATTCTATCTGCCTATCTCTACTTCCTGTACTTGGGGAATGCATGCACCATTCAGAAAAATCATGTCAATGCGACTATACGTGTGGTACACCTGTGAATAGTAGGTATAATTCCTTTTATTTCCCACCCTCTGCCTCCACACATCAACAAGCCCTAAAGAGGTCACCAATCTTTTCAATGCATTCCTAAGTGATCTTTTGCACCCCCCTCCCAACTCCCCCCAAGTTATCTATCCGTGGATTCATGGTCATATTAAAGTCCCCCCCAAGTATGATAATGGCCTACTAATGGGTTGTTTCTGTCAACATAACCTTTCCAGTTGGAGTAGAACAACTTTCTCAATTATTCTGGCTAAAAACGGTAGACTGGTGAGGGGTCTGTATGAAGATGAGTCACTAGATTTGGACTCTTAAGATGGGTCTGATTGACCTCTTCTTAAGGGTTGGTGGTATATAGGCTTGATTTAAGAAATATTGTATGGGTCCAGTGGTGATGTGCTGTATTAATTTTTTTTATGATCTTTTCCAAGCTTTCCAGAGATGGTGGGGAGAGCTTTTTGAGAGGACTGTTAGTTGTTTGGCTAATATGGCGTACAATTGTAGATCAAATTGGTGGAGGGGATGCACTCCGTGTTAGAGAGGACACTGAGTCACACAGGATTAAAGTGTTGCAGGAAGCAAAATACATGGTAGAATCTCTATAGATTGAAATTCCATGTAAAATGGGGAAGGCGATGGAGGTGGGGGTGTACTACTGACCACCTGGCCAGAATGAACAAATAGATGATGAAATGCTCAAAAAATCAGGGAAGCTAACAAAAGTTACAATACAGTAATAATAATGGGCGATTTCAATTACCCCAGTACATGCTAGGGAGATAAAGTTTCTAGATAAAATAAATCATTTCTTCTTGGAGCAGCTAGTTCATGAACTGACAAGAGGGGAAGCCATTTTGGACCTAGTTCTTAGTGGAACAGAAGATCTGGTGCAAGAGATAAGGGTGTTAGGGCCATTTGGCAACAGTGATCATAGCATGATTGTGTTTGATTTCATAAATGAAGGAAGGACGGCAAAGAAATCCACAGTACTGCCTTTTGACTTTCAAAAGGGAGACTATGATAAAATGAGGAAAACAGTTAAGAAAAAACTAAAAGGAGCAGCAGCAAAGTTTAAAGATTTACATCAAGTGTGAGAATTATTTTAAAATACTATCTTGGAAGCCCAGACCAGCTGTATTCCATACTTTAGGAAAGGTGGAAGGAAGTCCAAAAAACTGCCAGCATGAGGTGAGGTGAGGTCAGAAATGCTCTTGTAGCCAAAAAAGCATCTTTCAGGTAATGGAAAAAGGAGCCAAATGACGAAAACTGGAAACAACATAAGCACTAGCAAGTTAGATGCAAGGCATTGATAAGGCAGGCAAAGAGAGAATTTGAGAAGAAGCTTTCTGTAGAAGCAAAAATGCATAATAAAGACTTTTTCCAGTACACTCGTAGCAAATAACCTGTGAGAGAGTTATTAGACCATTAGATGATAGAGGGGTTAAAGGGCCATAGTGGAGAAACTGAATGAATTCTTTGCTTCAGTCTTTACTGAAGAAGATGTAGGGAAGATTCCCATGACTGAAATGGTTTTTAAAGGTGATGCATCAGAAGAATATATATTACAGCAAGGACTGTTAATCACCCAGGAAGTTGGTCACAGCTTACCTCAGAAGCACAGGACAGGATACTGTGTAGCAGCCCTCCTTTAATAAGTGTTATTTCCCTCCCTCCCCAACACCCACCCACCCCTGGGATAACCATAGCTTTATAGGTACTTACACATCTTAAAGGAAAGGAGGTGCTCTCAGGTGCAGCTCATTATCCAAATCAGTCATACACTAAGGGCCTGAGATTAATTAAGCTTTAGGTGAACAAGGTATCTTAAATGTATTAGGTACAATTTTATTAGTATAAGTATCCATAGCAACCCTTAGTAAGTAAAGCACTTAAAGATCTAAACACAAGCTTAACACTAAGATGCAGACAGCAAGCAGTCCAGCAGCAAGATGGGGGCTTTCCAGTCTTTTGCATTGAGTGTCACAGGTATGATTTTCTACCAGTTGGTGAGAGGTCTTACGTGTGCACTAGGTGCAAGGATCTCTTTACTCTCAGGGAATGAGTCCGTTCTCTAGAGGCTAGATTAGCAGACATGGAAGACATAAGAAAGATAGAGAGGTACATAGACGAGACCTACAGGGATATAGTCCCGAAGTCCCACCTCCTTTCTGGCACCATCCCTGTTGCCATGGAGGAGAGAGGTCACGTGACAGGAGAGCATCACCCTGTTGTGGCAGGAAGTGATTCTGTAACTAGGACCTGTCCTCCAGGTGATGTAAAACCCTCTCGCACCAAGGAAGTTTCTCCAGGGCCATGTGCCCATGAGGGAAGGGTTAGGACAGCTGTTATAGTTGGTGATTCGATCATTAGGCATGTAGATAGCTGGGTGGCTAGTGGATGTGAGGATCGCCTTGTAACATGCCTGCCTGGTGCGAAGGTAGTGGACCTCACACGCCACCTAGATAAGGTCTTAGATAGTGCTGGGAAGGAGTCTGCTGTATTGGTACATGTCGATACCAATGACATAGGAAAATGTGGTAGGGAGGTTCTGGAGGCTAAATTTAGGCTTTTAGGTAGGAAGTTGGAATCCAGAACTTCCAGGGTAGCGTTCTACAAAATGCTTCCCGTTCCACGCGCAGGACCCAAAAGGCATGCAGAGCTCCAGCGTCTCAATGCGTGGATGAAACGATGGTTCAAGGATGAGGGTTTTGGATTTGTTAGGAACTGGGGAACATTCTGGGAAAAGGAGGGGCTCTTCCGAAGGGATGGGCTTCACCTTAACCGGGATGGAACCAGGCTGCTGGCATTAACCTCTAAAAAGGAGATAGAGTAGCTTTTAAACTAGATAATAGGGAAAAGCGGCCAGTCGCACAAGAGCGCATGGTTCGGAAGAATGTATCCTTGAAGGATACTACCAAAAGCAGAGAGGTTCCAAAAAAGAGTAAAGTAGCCCAAATGCCCTCGAGTATGGAGCAGACAGTGCTTAAAGATCCCAAATTACCCATGCCTACCAATAGCAAAATTAATATGAATATAATACAGTCTCTAAAATGCTTGTATGCAAATGCTAGAAGTCTAAAAAATAAGATGGGAGAGTTAGAATATCTAGCACTAAATGAGATGTTAGATATGACTGAAATCTCAGAGACATGGTGGAAGGAGGACAATCAGTGGGACACTGTGATACCTGGGTACAAACTATATCGTAATGATAGAGCTGATCAAATTGGTGGAGGGGTAGCGCTCTGTGTTAGAGAGGGCATTGAGTCACAAAGGATTAAAGTTTTGCAGGAAACAAAATTTGCTGTAGAATCTCTATGGATTGAAATTCCATGTAAAAAGGGGAAAGCGATGGCAGTGGGGGTGTACTATTGACTGCCTGGCCAGAATGAACAAATGGATAATGAAATGCTCAAAGAAATCAAGGAAGCTAACAAAAGTTACAATGCAGTAATAATAATGGGTGATTTCAATAACCCTAGTATCGACTGGGTCAGTGTCACGGCAGGACATGCTAGGGAGATAAAGTTCCTAGATGAAATGAATGACTGCTTCTTGGAGCAGCTGGTTCATGAACCGACCAGAGGGGAAGCCATATTGGACCTAGTCCTTAGTGGAACAGCAGATCTGATGCAAGAGTGTTGGGGCCACTTGGCAATAGTGATCATAGCATGATCGCGTTTGATTTAATTAGTGGAGGAGGGATAATAAGGAAATCCACAGTACTACCTTCTAACTTTCGAAAGGGAGACTATGATAAAATGAGGAAAATAGTTAAGAAAAAACTAAAAGGAGCAATGCAAAGGTTAAAGACTTACATCAAGCTTGGGTGTTTTTGAAAACTACTGTCTTGGAAGCCCAGACCAGCAGTATTCAACGTTTTAAGTGGAAGGAAGTCCAAAAAACTGCCAGCATGGTTTAAAGGTGAGGTCATAGAGGCTGTTGTTGCCAAAAAAGCATCTTTCAGGAAATGGAAAAAAGAGCCAAACAACGAAACCTGGAAATAGCACAAGAACTGGCAAGTTAAATGCAAGGCATTGATAAGGCAGGCAAAGGGAGAATTTGAGAAGAAGCTTGCTGCAGAAGCAAAAACGCATAATAAAGACTTTTTCAAGTACATTCGTAGCAAAAAACCTGTGAGTCAGTTGGTTCATTAGATGATAGAGGGGTTAAAGGGGCACTAAGAGGCAACAAGGCAACAAGGTGTAATTTCTTTTGGTGCTTTAGGGGAACCTTTCTTGAGCACAGTAGGTTGCTGACCTCCAGTAACCTCCTCAGGTTTAGAAACTGCTAACACCTAATCAGGAGTTAGTGGGCCTGTTTCCTGAGTGCAGTTGAAGCCTGCATAAAAGGCTCCAGTGCCCTGCCCTGTTGAGGCTTTTCCTAACCAGGGCTCCACAGATCAACAAACTGTAAGGATTTGAGGGTTTGTTTGTTTTATTATATTACATTGCTAGCTCTCTGACTGGGAGCTCTTAAAAGGGTTTTTTGTATATTTTTTAAAGCAAGGTTACTTTCTTTCGGTGCTTTAGGGGAACTTTTCTTGAGCACAGTAGGTTGCGGACCTCCAGTAACCTCCTCAGGTTTAGAAACTGCTAAACACCTAATCAGGTGTTAGTTCCCTCCCTACCCACCCCGACTCCCACCCACCCCTAGTGGAATTGGACCAGCACATTTTGAATATAATTAAAGAGATTTAACTGCTTTTTCTCTGAAAGGACAACTGCAAAACCGGCTGGTACTTGGTAGATCTCTCTCTTTTTTGCTTTAACAGATACCTAAGCTCCACGAACAGAACAATGGCTGGAAAAAATCATATTGCTAAAGCTGTTGCCCCCGTTACAGCTTCTGCCTCGGTCCAGACAGAGGTCCTAATGCCAGTTGAAGGACCGGTTCCATGTGCAGGGTGCCTGCATGCTGAAGCTCTGAGGAAACAAGTGGAGGAACTCAGAGAGGAGGTGGCGAGGCTGAGGAGCATTCAAGACAGTGAGAGGTACATTGATGAGATGCTTTTTGCAGCAACCAAGCTCTCCAGCACAGAAGATGGGTGCCAACAGAATGTCGATGGTTGGACATAAGTCACCAGGGCCTGCAAAATCACCAATCCAACTTCTCCAGCCCTTGAATTGAAGAACCATTATGCAGCCCTGGAAGTGGAGGAGGTGAAAGCATCCCTGGAAAGGGAAGAACCAGAGCTCAAGTACCCCAAAGTTTCAGAATCAGTGACCAGAAGGAAACGAAGGGTAGTGGTGGTTGGAGACTCTCTTCTGAGGGGTACTGAGGTGTCCATCTGCCGACCAGACTTGATGTCCAGAGAGGTATGCTGTCTGCCTGGTGCCAAAATCCAAGATATTACGTAGAGTTTGCCGAGACTCATCAAGCCCACTGACTATTACCCAATGTTGCTAATCCATGTTGGAACAAATGATACTGCCAGGTATACCTCCGAGCATATCAAAAGTGACTTTATGGCTCTGGGACAGAGGGTGAAGCAGTTAGGTGCACAGGTGGTGTTCTCTTCAATCCTCCCTGTTGAGGGTAAAGGCCAAGGCAGAGAGGCTCACATCCTGGAGATGAATGCATGGCTGCGTGGATGGTGTCATCGAGAGCGTTTTGGTTTCCTAGACCATGGGATGCTGTTCCAAGGGTTGCAGAGCAGAGATGGCATCCATCTGTCCAAGAAAGGTCAACGCATCTTCGGTAGTAGACTGGCTAATCTACTGAAGAGGGCTTTAAACTAGATTCGTTGGGGATGGTTGAAGAAAACCCCCAGGTAAGTGAAAGCCCCCAGATAGGTGATACATTAAATACCTTTATGGAAATGGGTAACAGGGGTAACATATGGAAAGCAGTGTGTATTAATGCCCGTAGCATGGGAAATAAGATCCCTGAAGTTGAAGCTTTGGTGGGAGTGGCTGACTTGGATTTAGTGGCAGTTACAGAAACATGGTTCACAGAAAACCATGACTGGGATGTAACTATACCTGGCTATACTTTATTCAGAAAGGACAGGGTAGGAAGAAGGGGGGGAGGAGTGGCACTATATGTAAAAACTACTATTAAAGCTTTGGAATTACAGAGCTTAAAAGGGAGAGAGGAGGCATTGTGGGTTAAACTAGAAAGAGGGAAAGAGAAATCTATTTGCATTGGTGTGATATACAGACCTCCCTCACAAGAGGAAGAGGTGGACAGAGAGTTAATTGAAGACATACGCAGCATTGCTAGGAAAGGGGAAGTGCTACTGATAGGAGATTTCAATATGCCAGATGTTGATTGGCACATTCCTGCTGCAGTATCATCTAGAAGTAAGGAGATCCTGGATTCCCTACAGGGAGAACTATTCAGGCAATTGGTAACAGACCCCACGCGTGATGGGGCCATACTGGACTTGGTGCTTACCAATGGTGAAAGTGTTTCTGATGTTGTAGTGGGAGATCATTTTGCATCCAGTGATCACCAGATGGTGTGGTTCAGTATTAGGACTAGGGTTGTTAGAATCCATTCCAAGGTGAGGATCTTAGACTTTAGGAAGACTAACTTTGCGAAGATGGGCCAATACCTTAGGGAGTCGTTAGTGGGATGGGAACAGCTGGGGGATGTAGAAAAACAGTGGGCAAAACTGAAAGGGGGTATTTTAAGGGCAACCAACCTTTTTGTTAAAATGGTAAATAAAGGTAAAAGGAAAAGGAGACCGCTATGGTTTTCGAAAGAAGTAGCTGAAAAAGTGAAGAAAAAGAGGGAGGCCTTCATGAAATACAAGAGATCACAGAGAGAGGAAGACAGACATCTGTATTTGGAAAAACTTAGAGAAGCTAGTAAAGTAGTCAAGAAGGCAAAGATTCAAAAGGAGGAGGAAATAGCCAATGCTATAAAATGGGGGGATAAGACATTTTTCAGATATATTAGTGAGAAGAGGAAGGGCAAGAGTGGTATTGTCAGACTCAAGGGTGCAGGGGAGGAATATGTAGAAGCTGATAAGGATAAAGCGGAATTTCTTAACAAATATTTTTTTCTGTGTTGACAGATGAAGAACCAGGAGCAGGACCTCAGAAAACACCCACAAATAGGAACAGAAGCAAAGGACATCTTGAACAATTTTCAAAAGACTGTGTTCGTGAGAAATTATCTCAACTTAAAGTAGACAAAGCGATGGGACCGGATGGGATACACCCGAGAATACTGAGGGAACTTGGGGACATTCTAGCAGCTCCACTGACTGACCTTTTCAATGCCTCACTGGAGTCGGGAGTGGTGCCAAAGGACTGGAGAGAGGCTCATGTGGTGCCTTTACACAAAAGCGGAAGTAAGGATGTGGTTGAAAACTACAGGTCGGTTAGTTTAACTTCGGTGGTGAGTAAATTATTGGAAACGCTGCTGAAAGAGAAAATAGTGAGGTTTCTAGAGTCCAGCGGATTACAGGATCCGAGGCAGCATGGATTCACCAGAGGCAAGTCTTGTCAGACAAATCTGATTGATTTCTTTGACTGGGTGACCAGGGAGTTGGACCGAGGGAGAGCCCTAGATGTGGTGTATTTAGATTTCAGTAAAGCCTTTGACACTGTTCCTCACAGGCGACTTATAAACAAACTGAGCACCCTAGGGATGGACCCTAAAGTTACTGCTTGGGTTAGAAATTGGTTGGGTGGGAGACGACAAAGAGTACAAGTAAATGGAGCTCACTCTGAGGAGAAGGATGTTGTCAGTGGTGTGCCCCAGGGATCTGTCCTTGGTCCGATTCTTTTTAACATCTTTATTAGTGATATAGCGGAAGGGCTTTCAAGTAAGGTTTGCCTCTTTGCGGATGATACCAAAATCTGCAATAGAGTAGACACCCAGGAAGGGGTAGATAACATGAGGAGGGATCTAGCTAAGCTTGAAGAATGGTCTAGAATTTGGCAGCTGGGATTTAATGTTAAAAAATGTAAGGTCATGCATTTAGGCTGCAGCAATCCAAGGGAGCAATATAGTATAGGGGTGAAGTACTTTTGTCCACTAAAGAAGAGCGGGACCTAGGCGTGGTAGTGTCTGATGATCTTAAAGTAGCTAAACAGGTAGAAAAGGCGACAGCAAAAGCTAGAAGGATGCTTGGGTGCATACGGAGAGGAATGGCTAGCAGAAAAAAGGAGGTGATAATGCCTCTGTATAAGTCTTTGGTGCGACCTCATTTGGAGTATAGTGTGCAATTCTGGAGACCGCACCTTCAAAAGGATGTGAACAGGATGGAGTCAGTGCAGAGGGTGGCTACTAAAATGATTAGTGGTCTTCATTATAAAGCATATGAGGACAGACTGAAGGATCTTAATATGTACACCTTAGAGGAAAGGCGGGATAGAGGTGATATGATTGAGATGTTTAAATACCTCCGTGGCATAAATGTTCAGGGAGAGAGCCTCTTTCAATTGAAAGCAAGTTCTGCTACGAGAGGACATGGGATGAGGGTGAAGGGAGATAGATTCAGGAGTGATATGCGGAAATATTTCTTTACGGAAAGAGTAGTGGATCCGTGGAATATTCTCCCAGTGGAGGTGGTAGAGATGAGGACAGTAACTGAATTCAAAAAAGCATGGGACAAACACAGAGGATCTCTAAAGGTAAAAAGGGGACTATTGTAATTGTTATGGCAGGACAGACTAGATAGGCCATGTGGTCTTTTTCTGTCGTCATATTTCTATGTTTCTAAATCTCAAGGAGATTCTTAGCCAAACGGTTTTGCGTATTGCCAGAATTGTTCCTGCAAGTCAACCAGGGCATGTTAAGTGAGGACATTGTCTTGAGTGTGCAGTAGCGTGAGAAATGGATCAGTTTACTTACAAGGATAAAGTGTATTTTTTACGATCAGCAACTTTCTGTGATTCGGATTATGTAGTATATGGGATTTTTTGTCCCTGTAGATTATTATATATTGGGAAGACGATCCGTCCGTTTCGGGTTCGAATCAGTGAACATAAGAGTCGTTTGCATTGCAAACGGCGTGAGGCTCCCTTGGTTGAGCATTGTCTACTGAAGGGACATGCCTTTTTAGATTTGCAGTGTTTTTGTTTAGAACAGATCTGTGCAGGATCGAGGGGTAGAACACGTGAACAACATCTACTTTATAGGGAACAGCGTTGGATTTTCCAACTTGGGACTGTATCACCTGAAGGTTTGAATTCAGGTGTGGATTGGGGAGTTAGTGTTTAGAGTATGTGAGATGATTGGTAGGGATAAGAAGTGGGAGGACTGTGTGTAGTGCTTTAATGCAGGTGTGTGGTGTAGGTAATCTGAAGGATATGCCGAAGTGATAGCAGTGGTTGAGAACTGGTCTGTTGGAGTCAGCCTTTAGGGTCATTGTTGAAGATGGCCAGGTAGGATGGTTCCTGTTTTGATTTATTTAAAGGTCTTAAAGTGATACTTTCTTATGGTGGTAGTAAGAACGTAAAGCATTTTTATGTTTTATTTTAGACTCACTTTCCACTGAAGCAGTGGATGCGAAACGCAGGAGGAATGTTCCAGCGAGTGTCGGGTTTTGATATGCTCGTTTTGTTTAAATACCAGGAGTCTTCCATGCTAAGATGCTGACTTTTATGCATTATATGTGTTTATGAAACCTTGTGATAATCATGTATTTAATTATGGGAATGCATATTGTGAGTTTTGTCAACATCAGTGTTTTATGGGTACATGTATGACTTATGCTATTCTGATTATTTGCGTGGATAAGCAAACCATTGATGTATTTAACCCCATGTGTAAACCTGAGCTCACTTTAAGTGAACTGTGGGAGGTGTTGAAGGGTTCTGAGGTTTGCTTTTTCCTCTTTGAGGATATATTCTAATGCAGATGATTTGGTTACTATGGAGGGTTAGTTGGTAGGGCTGTTTCAGTTTATTGTGGGATGTTACCCATGACTGAAGTGGTATTTAAAGGTGCGAAAGAATTGAAGGAAATATCGATACATTGGGAAGATGTATTACAACTATTATTTTTTATTTATTTATTTTAATTTATTTATCACTTTTATATACCGCGCTTTTTAAAATCAGTGCGGTTTACAAGTAACACTTTTGTACAGAACAGGAAGCCTGTTAAGCACTTACATTGAACATGTGGAATAAACTTGGATCTCCAACTGGGGAAACTATCTACAACTAACTACTGCTATTTACATCTAACTACCACTATCTACAATATATACATGGGTTGCTTTTTCACTATTAGACAAACTGAAGAGTAGCAAATCACCTGTGCTGGATGATATACATCCAAGGGTGTTGAAAGAACTGAAATATGAGATTGCAGACCTGCTATTAGTAATCATTAAAATCATCTGTAATACCTGAAGATTGGAGGATGGCGAACATAACACCAATTTTTAAAAAGGGTTCCAGGTGTGATCCGGGAAACTACAGACCGGTGAACCTGACGTCAGTACCGGGAAAAATGGTAGAAACCATCATAAAGAACAAAATTGCTGAACATGTAGATAGTCATGGCTTAATGGGAGACAGCCAACATGGCTTTAGACAAGGAAGATCTTGTCTTACTAATCAGTTATGTTTTTTTGAAGGTGTGAATAAACAGGTAGACAAAGGTGAGTCTGTTGATATAGTGTATTTGGACTTTCAGAAAGCCTTTGACAAAGTCCCTCATCAGAGACTTTTGGCAAAACTAAAGAGTCATGGGATAGGAGGCAGTCTATGATTGTGGATCAGGAACTGGTTAAAAGATAGAAAGCAGAGGGTATGGCTAAATGGCCAATTTTCCCAATGGAAACTTTTCCCAGTGGTGTACCCCAGGGATCTGTGCTGGGTCCGTTGCTTCTTGACATATTCATAAATGACCTAGAAAAGGGAATAACGAGTGAGGTTATCAAATTTGCAGATGATGCAAAACTATTTAAAGTTGTTAAACCCCAAGAGGATTGTGGAAAATTGCAAGAGGATCTTGATAAATTGGAAGACTGGGCATCAAAATGGCAGATGAAATTTAATGTGGACAAGTGCAAGGTTATGCACCTAGGGAAGAACAACCCAAACTATGGTTACACAATGCAGGGTTCCACATTAGGAACCACCACCCAGGAAAAAGATTTAGGCGTCATTGTGGATAACATGTTAAAACCCTCGGCCCAGTGTTCAGCGGCGGTCAAGAGAGCAAATAGAATGCTAGGTATCATAAGGAAAGGAATGGAAAATAAAACAAAGGATATTATAATGCCTCTATATTGTTCCATGGTGAGACCGCACCTTGAATATTGTGTGTAATTCCGGTCGCCATATCTTAAAAAGGATATAGCGTTATTAGAAAAGGTTCAGAGAAGAGCCACCAAAATGGTAAAGGGGATGGAAGGATACCCCTATGAAGAAAGGCTAAAAAGGTTAGGGCTCTTTAACCTGGAAAAGAGACGGCTGAGGGGAGATATGATAGAAGTCTATAAATTAATGAACGGAGTGGAACGGGTAAACCTAGCTTGATGGTTTATGTTATCTGAATATAGAAAGACTAGGGGGTATGTTTACTAAAGGGTGCTATTTGTGCTGCTGTGACATTATCGTGCGATAAGGTACCTTATCGCGCAATAATAGTGCTTTATCATGTGCAGAGGTACCTTAGTGTGCGATAATGTGTGCTGAGGGTGGAGGAGGGTTCCCCAGGGGTGGAGGGGGAGGGTCAATGGGTGGAGAGTGGCTCCCTGCACACTAATGCTGTGGAATCTGGGGCTGAAGACTAATGCCAGTGAAACCCTGGTGTTGCAATACAATGTGTGCCTTCAAGTCAGTCCTGACTCCTGGTGACCCAGAGGCTCCTGGGTTTTCTGGGCAGTGTCACGAGAGGTAGATTGCTAGGCCTTTCTTCTGAGGCAATGGAGGGTTAAGTGACTTGCCCAAGGCCACAAGGAGTGCTAGTGGGAATTGAACCCTGGTTGCTTGGTTACCAAGCTAGTGTTCTAACCACTAGGCTACTCCTCCATCCCCACCCTGGTGTTAGAGCAGATTTAAAGGGAAGGGAAACAATTTCCGTCAGCAATGTACAGCAAAGCCAGGGAAACCTATAAAAAGTGATAAGTGTGATATATGTGCACGGAACAAAATGGCAAATAAACATTGAAAACGACCTGAACCAAATGGAAATAAAACATAAACAAGCTGGCCAATAGTGATATTCATGGGAAACAGCAAAAAACACTACCGAGAAAGCTCCAAAAAAAAGATATTAATTTCGGAAGGGTCTATGCTCTGTCCCCATACAAGGTGAATGATCCCACAGTGAAATGGCGCTGATCAGGGTTTTCCCTTGTTACTGGACAGGTTTCCTATGGCGTGCACATGTTCCGCAACAGCAGGGTGGGCATGTTTGGAACGGGCAACTGGACAGATGCTGGAAAAGGGGATACATAGGGCTGCAGGCGGCACATGCTGTGGTGCAGCTGGGCCACAGTGCGGTCTAGGGTGATGCCCAGGTGGCCCATAGGAATGCTGAAACAGTAGAGCAGCCAGACAGCAACTGATGAGGGCCCAACATGGGCATGAGTGTGTTTCCCACAGTATCACAGGGGATAGTACCCAGCAGGTACCCCCAAGGGCACAGAACATTGGCAGGCGGTGCTGGGGGGAAGTGTGAACGTCTATGCAGGCACCCCTACCCCAGAACCATAGGCAGCCGCCTACCGGCACACTGGATGGCCTGAGACTGTGCACCACCAGCACCACCAGCATCACCAGCATAAGGGCATGTCAGCATGGTGGCGGAGGGGTACTGGTGGTGGAGGGGGCAGTGGCAGCTGCCCACAGCAGACCATGGCCTAGCCCTGTTTAGGTGGGTGCCATGCACTGCAACACAGGCCCTGTCTAACAAACAGTCATGGTATCCACAGGGAATGAACTGCCCCTGTGGCATCAAGGTGGTGCAGTACACACAGCCAATGTGTTCAGGAGCAGAAGGTTATAGGTTCAAGTCCTAGTTGTGGCTCCCACCAACCCAGTCCCCATATTTTACCCACAACTAAACTGTGGTAATATAGAGGTAACCTTTATTGCAGATAACATAAACATGCCTGAAATGCCTATATTTTACCCTACAAAGCACAGACACCATAGACATGTGCCATACCTACATCAGAGTTTCCCAAATGCAGTCCTGGAGGGCCAAAAATCATTCAGGTTTCATGCTGTCTCTAATAAAGATGCCTGTGCTGCATTTCTATGCGCCGCCCCCATGGTATGCAAATGTATCTCATGCATATTCATTAGAGACAGCATGAAAACCCGAACAGTGTTTGGCCCACCAGGACCGGAGTTCGGAACCTCTGCCCTAGAGCAGCGGCCAACAGGGGCAGAAACACCCGCACCCACAGGCTCCATTATCCAAAGCCTCATGGAGAGGCAGGATGTTGGGCCCTGCGCGCAGCAGCATCTCCCAATACTAGCACTTGCATACCGTAGCAATGCCGCACTAAACCTGGGAATACGTTACACATATATCAAACGGTTGCTATGATTAATGGCAGATAGAAATTCCTAAGTTCAGCACAATTTGCTGATTGAGCTGCATCATAGCAACCTTTCTGATGTCTGTGGAGTGTGTTTCAGTTCTGGTTTCTGACAGTGTTTACCACCCTGGGGAGTGACCCCAACAGTATTGCGTACCATAGCCATGCCTGCACTGTGCCTAGGACTGGTGCGGTGGCCAGGGCTGCCAAAAGCCTTGATATTTGCACAATGCTGGCATAGGTGTGGGAGTGTGTGTCTGTCTATCCAGTGTGTGGTGGCTGCCAACATCTTACGCAGCCCACACTGCTTGCACTGTTTCCAGTGTTAGCCTGCCAATGTGCATAATGAGGAGCAAGGTACTGTGGGTATAGCCCGGACAGGACGGCCTGGGCAGGATGCATCTGCACAGGGCATAGGGCAATGGCTGGGACATTCTAGTGCCCGGCCACCACCTGCACGGACAGGGTGGCCACAGCATGTCCTGCTGGGAGGTCACTCTCACCCTGACTGAGCAGTGACCACGGCATGGCTAGGTTCCCCCATAGTGCTATATAGTATTTTTCTCAAGTGATATTTATGGGTTCTTCTTCTGGGGCCTAATCACTGACTTATCTGCTTGGTGGGTGTGCTCACAACACAATTCTGGGTGCACACATCTCCTCTAGGAACATGCACTATGGACTAGCTAGCAGACTGTTTGTAGTTATATGTGTATGGCTGGAACACCTTGCAGGGTGCAGTGGCTGGAGACTCACTGTGCTTGCTGCTGGAGAATGTCAGATTGTGGTGGGGGGCAGCTGAGCATTTTCAGGCCTACTGTCTGTCTGCCATTGCCTTATGGATGGGTACAGATCTGCATTGACTACCCTGTAGGGTGTCTGTTCCCCTAGCAAGTCTTTGGTTGATGGTCCCCTCTACTGCCACCATTGCAGGGAGGTAGAATGTGGATCTGTTGGTGGAAGATACTGTTTTCCCACCCTTAGCCCCGAGGGGCAGGTTGGGTGGTGGTACATAATCTGCCTATGGGTTCAAACACCCCCCTTCACTTATACCATGGCACCAACACAGGATATGCTAGATGTGACTGAGAAATATAGATGGACACAGATGCATCCTAGGTGTGTCTGCAGGAACTACCTAGCACACACAGGCACTGATGGGGACCTGCAGCATGGCCTATGTCAGCCATGATAGGTGCTGTGGACGTGGTGCTGGGTGCCCCACCATACCCTCAGGATGAGCACAGTACCCGCACAATGTGATGGTCTGTAGCTTATCTGTGCCAGTAGCACACACGGTCAGTACCCCCTACCAGGATGAGGTGCTGTGGGGGCAGACACGGTCAGTTCCCCCTACCAGGCCGAGCTGCTGTGGGGGTACATACCCCATCTTGTGATCATCTGTAGACTGCTGATTTGCATGTGCAGTGCAGCACGGGTGGGTTAACCCTATCCTGGTAACCACAGCAGACAGATTGTGTAGTGACCTGCAGTCCTGTAGGCAGCCAGGGGTTTGCTAGCAGCTATAGAGCTGTAGCCTACTGGTTATTTCACTGCCTGTGGAGCCAGAGGTCATGGCTTTGACCCCACAGTGGGGTTATTTGATAGAGCTGTCTGAAGCAGTTTCTTTTTATTATTACAATTAGTGCTGTTAGCAAAAACACACTCACAGTGCTGTAACCTTAAGGTGCCTCATAAGACGCAACATAAAGCACCCTATAAGGCGCCCTATAAAGTGCCTTATAAGGTGCCCTATAGTGAACATTATAGGGTGCCGTGGTGGACAGTGCACTTTAGAATGTGCCCTCTGGAGTGCCCTATAGGGCACCTTTTGCGGCACCTTAGGTTACAGCACTGTGAGGGTGTGTTTGCTGGCAGCACTAATTAAAGTAAAAACGAAAATGCCACACACAGCACTGGTTTAAAGTAAAGGGTAATGCAGCAAACAACCTTATTCATTAGGCCCTCTGGGGGATTAAACCCATGACCCCCCCGTACCATCAGTCAGTGCATTAACCATTGTGCTACACCTCTGCTGCTGTGTTTGCAGGCCAGCGCACCTACTTAAGACTAACGCATGTTAACCTGGCACGGCTCCCTCAATCGCGTCATAATGTGCGCAGCGCACTTTATCATGCGATAACACGCGATTGCTACGTTCAGACCGTAACACCCACTCTTTTTATTGCATCTTGCACATTTTCGCTGGGCGCACATTAACACGGTTTACGAAACATACCCCCTTGTGTAACTGTTTAGCCAGCCATTGCTATGTGAAAAGGCATAGCACACCAGTTAATATAATGCTCTCACAGCCAGTGGTGATGTGTTCGAGACCCCAGTGTGCCAACACCAAGATAAATGCATAATAAACAAACTGTGTTCAGACACATCACTGCAATGTGTGTCTGTAGCATAGATCTTTATATATATTGATTGCGCCACCATTTCCTGTGTACCAGCCATGGCACAGGCACGTTGCTAGCGCGCCGTAATGATCCGCGCTGCTGCGAACGTTGAGGCGTGTTGCGGCATGCGTGCATGAGCATGGCAGTGCAGAAAATGGCTACCCGGTCTAGAAAGCCTGCATTTACTAGGAGGGAGCTCAGGCACCTAGCAGGGCTGGTCTGCACCAGGCAGACAAAACTTTTCCCCGGATCCTCAAAGAGGCAGGACTTGGGGCGTGTGAGGAGGGCCTAGGACTGCGTCACAAGGTGCTTTAATCATCTTGCGGACTACCCACGTGAGGTAAGTGTATGGGGACAGGTCAGTATATACATATACATATCCAGTGTGGATTGTAGGTGTGCATGCTGCTGTGTGTAGGCATTCTATCTCATTTCTTTTTATTAGTTAAACCCACATGATATACAACCTAGGTATCATATCCCCAGGAGGTTAAGGAACTGCTCACAGAGTTCCAGATGTCAGCCTGGTGTTATGGCAGCTGCTGCTGTTGCTGTGTGAAAATACACCGTAGCACAAGGAGCCCCGACATCTGCCTAAAGTGGTTTTGTAAACATCATGCTGATATGGTAGGTTCTGCAGTTGCATGGTCACACCTCTGCCCTGCCCCTAGTGGTCCTGAGACATCATCCAAATGCTCAGTCATTCACCCTGGTGATACGGTTGTGTGTGCATTTGCAAGTTAAAACATTTGCCATACCCCCAGGAGTCCTGACACCCCATCAAAGTGGGCTGTTAGTCACCCTGGTGGCATGGTTTATGCTGCTGTTGCTCTGTTATAATTCACCCTACCCCCAGGAGTCCTGACACCCCATCAAAGTGGGCTGTCAGTCACCCTGGTGGCATGGTTTATGCTGCTGTTGCTCTGTTATAATGCACCCTACCCCCAGGAGTCCTGACACTACATCAAAGTGGGCTGTCGGTCACCCTGGTGGTATGGTCTATGCTGCTGTTGATGTGTTATATTCCACCCTACCCCCAGGAGTCCTGAGACCTGCTGAAAGTGTCCTGTCAGTCACCCTGGTGATATGGTGTATGTTGCTGATGATGTGTGCTAAGACACCCTACCCCCAGCAGGCCTGAGACCTGAGTGCAAAGGTGGGTATGCCATCTAGATATTGTGATAGGTGATGCCGGGTTGGGACACACATTTGCCCTATTCTCCAGAGGCCCATACCTCATTACGCATGTCTGTTATGGATCCTGATTGTATGGTAGGTGCAGCTGTGTATGTGCTGTAAACCATCCCACCCCCAGGAGCCATGAGACATGTTTACGAAGGTCTGAAACAACTCCATATACCATTGAAGTGTATGCAGTTGCAGGTCACACATCTGCTCACTCCCCAGGAGCTCCATAACTGATTGCAGGGGAACATTATAGATGCTGGTGTAAGGGTACAAAACTTCACAATGCCCACGCCACAAAAACAAAATATACTGGTACAAATCGTTCCATATTCATTATCTTTCAACATTCAGGTAGATATATCAATTTCATTATATGTTGTTGAGCACACAATACTGCACATAAGGTCTCAGTAACCATGGGCCCACAACACACATACAACAGACTAAACTGTCATAATGCACAAGCCCTTATAACATCAATGACCTTCCGTGCAGATCCCAACAAGCCACCCAAACACAATCAATGAGACAGCACTTAACTTTCAAAAACATGCTTCGTGCCTCAAAGGGTGGCCGTCCTGCTTCCCATTCCCCGACGCCTCAACCCAGAGCTCAAAAGCTTTTCGCAACCATCTTCATCAGGGGGAAGGCAACTGTCCAACAAAACATCTAACCAACATGAAATACACAAGCAATGGAGAACAACAGCACAAGCCAGCACACCCAACTCAGGCCCCGTACTCACCACTATCCAAAGTTAGCAAGGCAAACATCCAGTGGATTGTGGATTTCATTTTGGTTATATGTTTTGTACACACATGCCCAGACCCACAGCCACACATGCAGGTGGCACTGCCAACCGTTAGTAGAGGAAACACTGAGCAGAGGAGCAGGAGAAGCACGATGCTGTGCACAGAGATGTGTGATATGTGTTTGCCACCCACCAGAGATATATGGTCATTAATGCACCCTCCCATTGCTTTCCCCCCCCTAGGTAGAGGACCTACGTAAAAAGGGTCGAGAGTTGCGGCTGCACTGCCTGGAGGTCCTTGCCCACCTACAGAGGTGGGAAATGTCCCAACATCAAGGTGAGTGTTGCGGCCTCTGCAGCTCTGTTGAAAATGTCACAGTGGCCCACCAACCTGTGTGCGGCTGAACTATGTACATGTGGTATGTTACTCACATAATAGTGTGCTAATGACTGTCATCCCCCACAGAGGAGGATCCTGCCGGTGAGGGCCCCGCCACACCGGGGCACGCAATGCAAGGCCCCACTGCCAGTCAGCTTACGGAGGAGGAGGAGGAGGAGGAGGGGGCAGTGGAGGTGATGGAGGATGAAGAGGAGCAGGAGGATGCGGCCAAGGAGGAGGCAGCAGAGGCGGCTGTGGCGGAGGAGGACAATGAGGAAATGGAGGGTGTGAAGAGTGGTGAGGGTGGGTGGGAGGTGCCAGGAGGGGAGGGGTGGGGGAGGGGGAGGTGGAGGGTGTTGAAGGGGTGGAGGGTGGGGTGGGAGGGGAGGATGTGTGTGTGTTTGTGAATTCGGGAGGTGAGGAGGAGGAGGGGAGCGTGGAGGTTGTTGAGGGTGGGTGGGAGGTGCCAGGGGGGGAGGGTGTGGGGGAGGGGGAGGTGGGGGGTGTTGAGGGGGTGGAGGGTAGAATGGATCACAGGACAGCACAGGGCACTGTGGGTCCCTGCCAGCCACCGCATGTGTCTGGGAATGGTGCCCGTCTGGGTGGAGCTACGCCACCCATTGCCACAGACAGGGCCCACGCACATGCCACCACACAGACACCTGGCACCATGTGTGTATGTGGTGGTAGATGCGTACGGGACCTGTATGTGGCAATGGATGGCGTGGTGCAACGCATGCGGGCCCAGGACCGCACCATCTGGTGACTGGCAGGTTCCATTCAGTGGATGGCTGCCGAGAGGCAGCATGTGGTGGGTAGTGGCACTGCATCTCGACAGCCATCCACTGATGGGCGTCCCAGGAGCATGTGATGGCCCCTGTGGCACCCACACACGTGCCCTGTGCTGTCCTGTCTTCCGCAACCTAACATGGGTAAAGGGGGTGGAGGGACAACATCGCCCACAACAGCTGGGTAGAGATGGGCTGGATTGTCCACTGTTGGAAACGGGACACTGGGCTTGATGGACCTTTGTTTGACCCTGTATGGCATATCTGCTGTTCCTATGTTTGAATGTCTATATACCCCTTGTAAATACATATAAATACAGATTTGATAGTACATCACAATGGTCATGTGTCTCCCTTACAGACAGACTGTGGACATAAGCATGGGACATGTGTGTAGATAAGCATGTGTATGCATGGTAGACATGGGTAGCATACATGGACCGTCAACACACACAGTTGTGGGGTCTGTCCATGTGCGTATGCATCTGAGTCCCATGTTGTCCCTGTGATGTGCCAATGTGGAACATGTCCTAAAGTCTTTGGTCACGTGCATGCTGTGTGCAATGTGTGGGAACCATATATGATGCCCCATGCTTGTGTGCCAATGTTCCCTGTAAAATAGTTATCTCCAAGTTATAATGCCCTGTTCAATGTAATTTCAGTTTGTTCAATGTAAACCGCACTGATGCCGAATAGCGCGGTATATAAGAGAATGTAAATAATAATAATAATAATAATAATAGGGGAAATGGCTAGCAGCAGGTTTGTGGCATGGAGGGTACGATGGAATGCTGTACCCAGGAGCTGCTCAGGGATAGCTGTTGAGGGTGACATAGGACAATGCATGTCACAAGGGTGAGTGGTGGGGGACTACAAACGCTAGTGAAGGGTGATCATCTGACCGAAGCAAGCCACCTTTGTCTGCCTGTGCCGCATGCAAGCCTATGTGGGAAGACAGCCACGTAGGCCCTGGTGTGGGCAGGGAGAATGGTCACACATGTGTGTCCAATGATGAAGAGTGTATGGGGTGGAAGAGGGTGGCAGATCCCTACACCAAACATGTACCACCGTGCACACCTTCCTGGGCAACGGGAGAGGACGGGTATTCCCAACACGCATAGGTAGTAGTAGGGTGGCAACCTGCCATAGTCCATGGCTCATAGGGCATGGTATGACCTATGGGCGCTGATAGGTGGCAGTACAGACACCCCACTCCTGAGGGGCATGGGTAAGGCACATGTGGGCAGGGAGACACCAGGAGGTGCAGAGTACATAGGAGGCCACAGTGCCACACATTGGAAATCAAACACATAGGATGTAATATTTTAACATGTTTTATTTGTCATGTTCACCTTCTCCGTGGCCGGCCATGGCAACCACGGCCCAGCCCACCCCTTTGTTGTGGGGCTGCCAGTGCAGCCTCTGGTGCCAGTGCTGGCTGCTGCAATCGTGCCGCCATGGCCTCCTGGGCATTGGCAATGCAGAGAAGCACCCTTGCAATCATGTCTGCTGTTGACTGCAGCTGTTGCAGTCCCTGATTTGTGACCAACAGATCCTGGTGTATGGCCACCAGAGCCTGACGAGTGCCTGTTGGTGGGAAATAAGGTGATATGTGAGATACCTCTTTCAAACCCAAATGTCACACATGCACATGTCAGGCATATCCCACCAGATCAGTCTGCAGAACAATCATGCCTGCCACAACTAGCAACGCATGACCATGTTTAGATCTGTGTCTCCCATGAGCCATCCCCATGTCTGGAAGGGGTCTGGATGAGGGGTCATGAGAATCACAGATCTCACACATGGCACATTGTCCCAGTTTAATATGTCAATGCTTGATCTGCACACTGGTTGTCTGGGATAGGTCAGATGATGTGAGGGGTCATGGAACACACATACATATATCTAGGGGGCCCCCATTTCTATAATGCTGGCGCACAGTGCAGATTATGTTGACAAACTATGCTGCCTAACAATACCCATTGAGAGGTGTCTGTCACGTAGGGTGTCTGGGTGACCTGCGATCGTTGGTTTCCTCTGTGCGCTTACTTGGGGTATATGGCCCTGCACAGTGTGCATGTGTCTGAGCCCCTCACACATGCTGACACCTCAGAAGCCATGCTACAGGAGGTTGAGACACAGAAGGAATAGAACTACCCCCCCCCCCAACATTAGAACACTCTGCTATGTGGGCAACATGCAATCGCCTTGTGGATGTTATGACAAACCCCATGGGGATTGTGGGGTATGCTGTTACCCACCTTCGGCATAGTGCCGTGCTGCGGCAGTGTGGGCCCGCAGATCAGCGAGGATAGTAGCCATGCTTGTCGGAGGGGTGGCTTCTGTCCCTGGCGCCTGCATGGGGTGGCGGTTTCCCTCGAACTCTGAGCCCTCTTGGGCCTGTGTGTGGCTGCCTGTGATGGTGACATCTGGGGACGTGTCCTCTGCCTCGGCCATCATGTGGGTCCCTGGTGTGCGTTCCCCATCACTGGTGCTGCCCCCAGACATTATGGGCTCTGGCTCCGCCACATCCTGGGGCCCTGCCACATCCTCCTCCTCGGGTGCCCCCATGGTTCTGTAGTCACCTGGGTTGTGGAAGAGCATACACAGCACAGATAGGTTTGCACAGTGCACCTATGTACAACTGTGTAATACATCCACCCCACAATCAATGTGTGCTTGGCCGTGCCCTGTACGTGTGCTGCATAGCTACCACTACAGCTCCTGCCACCACTATTAGTCATTTATAGGGCAGTACCAAGCACACGCATCACTGTGTACGTTATCTCACAGAAGGACAATCCCTGCTCAGCGGTACTTAGATTCGACACAGACATAACAATAACAGGTCTGGGAGGGGGTTTGTAGCAGACGTGCAGCGACATGTGCAGGGCAGATATAAAAAGGGATGGTGTTAAAGAAACATGTGGTTGGAGGACTAAAACACACAAAGTAAAAGGGGTGGAATGGGGGACAGCACACTCATGAGGCAAAGGCAGAGGGTAGGAGATGATTCAGGAGACCAGGTATGAGGAGGTGCTAATAAGATGCCTGATGCACATCCAAAGGGCGTTTACTCTATGCGTTGGGAGCAGCAAGGTGTGAGTTGTGTACCTACCTGCCTGGGGATGTGCGGTGTCCAGTGCCTCAGGCAGTCCACACAGGTATATGGGCCCAAGCCGGTCCGCTAACTCCTGCTCCATAGATGTTAGGGTGGGTGCAAAGGGGCCTCCCCCACCAGTGCCCATGGCATGTTGCCGCTCTGCCACCATGTGTGCATGCACACCACGCTTAATATCATTGAAGTGCTTCCTGAGGTTGTTGAGGTCTCTGGTTGGCCCCCTGCCTGTGCGACAGCCTCCTGCACCTCCTCCCACACCTGGGTGTGTGCTGCAACAGTGGTGCTGTTGCTCAGCCGGCCATAGAGAACCTCATAATTCTCCAAGACACTCGCCAGCAGGATGTGGTTCTCCTGCTGGCTGAATCTCACAGCCCTCCTCCATTGCGCAGCTGGCACCGGTATGCGCCTGCGTTTGGCACTGGGAGAGTCCTGTGTGGGCTGGGGCCCACCCGATGTGCCTGCAGCCACCGCCACATGCCCAACACTCCCTGCCATATCTGGGTCCTCCTGAACAGGTGGCTCCCCCTCCCCCTCCACTCCTGCTCTGTCATGTTGCTCCATCTCCCTGCCCTCTGTGCCCTCTCCCTCCCTGTCACACATTCCTGCTCTTGGCCTCCTCAGCTCCACCTCATACTTCCCTCCTCTCCCTGCTGTCTGCTCCTCCACTCTGCTCCTTTCTCACTCACCTGCTCCTTGCCTCCCCTCATCTCTGTCTCCCCTGCTCTGCCACACACCTCTCCTCAACAAACCAGCCTCTACCACTCTCCACCACAACTCACTAACTCTGCTACTCCTCACTAAACACCTGCTTCTCACTCCTACCGACACCACAAACCTTCTCTCACACGCCTACACAAAACCCTCAACGTGCACCAGGTGTGCAGGTTTATTTATAGGTTTCTTTTACGTAGCGCATGTTGTGCATGCGCAGTTGTGCGAGCATGGCGGCTGCGCTCGTTGCACATGCACAGTTGCACGAGCGCAGTGGTTGCGTGCATTGCGCATGTGACACACAGACGAGGGAGATGCGTGCTCGTGACATTGTGTTACACGTGCACTGTGTGTGCATGTGCGGCATGGCGCATGCGCATGTCTCACGCTCACGCATAGCACATGTGCAACACACGCAGCCGCCGAGCTCGCACAACTGCGCATGCGCAACGCACGCTATGTAAAACATACCTATAAATAAACCTGTATACCTGGTTCACTTTGAGGGATTTGTGTAGGTGAGGGAGAGAAGGCGTGCGTTGTCAGTGAAGGAAGGAGAGAGTCAGAAGCAGGTGTATTGTGGAGTGTGGCTGGGTTTGTGAGTGGTGGTGGTTGTATTGTGTGGCTGTGTTTGTGTGTGGTGTGTAAGGTGTGTGACTTGGTTAGTGAAGTGAGTGTCTGTGTTTGAGTGGGTTAGAGGAGTAGGATGGGTGGAGTTTATGGCAGCCTTTGTGGTTGCTGCATCTGCAGTGGGAGGTGAGCAGGCGCTGTGGTTGCCTGACGGGGGAGATGGTGTCTATGGGGCTGTGGCTCAGGGCATGGGTTTAGTCCCGCTGCAAAAACAGACCTGCAGCTGTGGGGGCAGGCCAGGCAGGGGCTGTGCCGGCATGGCGCAGGAGGCGTGCTGAGGTGCAGGCTCGCCAGTCTCGCCTCTACAGGCCCAGGGCCCAGTTCCAGGGCATACGTGAGGACCAGGTCATCTCCCTCTACCACCTGAGCATGGGGGCTATTAGGGAGCTCTATGAGGATCTAAGACCTGACCTTGAGCCCCTGACTGATCGGTCAAATGCCATACCGCGTTTGGTCAAGCTCCTTGGTGCCCTACATTTCCAGTCATCTGTGGCCGCAGTGGGTGGCATGAGCCGCCCCATCTTCTCACGCTGTCTCCACCAAGTACTGCGAGCTATGGTCAGCCAGGTGGGGAATTACATTGCCATTCCCCACACTAGGCAACAGTGGTGGACCCTGAACCAGGCTTTTGAGGCGTTAGCCGGGATACCACTTGTGATGGGAGCTATTGATTGCACACATGTTGCCCTGGTCCCACCTAGAGACAGGGAGGTAGTGTTCCGCAACCGCAAACACTATCATTCCCTGAATGTTCAGGTTGTATGTGATGCAAATATGCATATTCTGAATGTGGTCCCTAGGTTTGCAGGGTCCACCCATGACTCCTATATCCTGCATCACTCGGCACTATTCAGACAATTTGAGGCAGGACAGTATGAGGACTGTATATTGCTGTGTGTGTATTTCTAATTTCTGACATGCACATGGTGTTCATGTGACTAACCGTATGTGCAAATGTCTGTCTTGGAGGTATATCCCTCATTGTGTGTGTGTGCGTCATCAGGCTGTGTGTGATATTAAGGGGGGGGGGGGGGTTGGTGCTCTCCAACTCCACCTTGCTATGGTGCTGTGTGATGATGGTTGAATGGATGCTACTAGCATTTGTGTGGTAGTTACAGATTATGTTGTTTTCAATCCATACACCTACCCCTTGTCTTGTGTGTCTTAACTTCCCACACTGATGCATAGTTGTGATGTCATATGTTTATGTCAGGATGTGTTATGCATTTGTTTTGCACGTATATACCTGTGTCCATTTGGGTGGACATGAGCTTCCGCTTTAATATTCCACATTTATTTCTGCAGGTGATGTAGGATATGGGTGTCGCCCCTGGTTGTTGACTCCCGTGCGTCAACCACGGACACGTGCAGAGAGGAGATACAATGAGGCCCATGCCTCCAGCCGCTCCATCATAGAGCACACCTTTGGCATTTTAAAGAGTCGCTTCAGGTGTCTGGATAGGACAGGCGGGGCCTTACAATACAATCCACAGACTGGCAGAGATCATTATAGCCTGTTGCATCCTGTACAACATTGCTCTCAGGCACAATATCCCTATCGAGATTAATGAGGATCTGGAGGATGATCCGACATGCTCTCCTGTACATGCCTGTGGTGACACATGTGAGGGCACAGCAGTCAGGCGGCGGGTGATTGCAGAGCTCTTCTCATGTAAGTACTGCATATGTTCCCACCTACATTTGTTGGAATATGTTTGCACTGCTAATACTAGTTAACATTTGTATACCAATATCAGTAAGATGCAAAACTGCACTGCCATGTAACAGACACTGTCTGGCCATCCCAACTTCAAATCTAAGCATGACTGAGAACCAAATGATGTGGGCAGGGCACAACAGCGGGTGGTGGTGGCTTTTGTGTGTGGGGAGTTTTAGGCTTGTGGGAGGTGTTGGGGTGACATACCTGGTTTGTGGCTGATTGTGATAGCGGCTGCTGTGCAGCCACAGGTAGTTAGTTTGATGCTTTGGGTGCAGCAAGGTGAAAGGCATGTGGTGTGGAGTTAACAGTGGGAGAGCAGACCATGGTTGGGGCCAGTTGTCCAGCTGTGCATGTTTTTCATTTAGTATTTTGAGCTGATTGTGTGGTTGGTATGCTCTGATGAGCAGGATCTGTTTGTTGTTTTTGTATGGCGCTACATGTGATACGTAGCAATATATACATGATCAGTAGTATTTTTAATACTGGTATTTAATATCCTTAAGGGAAGTTACTGCAACACCACAGTGTGCCTGAATGTATAGGTCATCACGTAGCCCTGACATGGATGCGGGGAAGGATAGGGAACCTGTGCGGTGTCCAGCCAGGGGGAGTATCATTGCCCTTTTTTTTGGGGTGTAGAATAGCCATGCAGTGCAGTGTTGCATATTTACATGCAGACAGAGATGATTCAGGCCAGATCTGCAAGGTGTAGGTTACAGCAGGCAAGCCGAGAGCTGCATGTGGGGGTGGAATTGGATTTTAGTGGTGTTTTCAGGGAGGACAGAGCAAATCTAGCTAATGACATCTAGACAGAAACCACATGACTCAACTACAAGCTATGTAAGTGTGTAGAGGAGGAGAGTGCACTCCAAGACAACAATTACATTGCGGACCATAGAGAAGGAAAGTTATGTCCACACACACAAAGAGGCTCTGATGGGAGGGGAGGTTTTAGGTACACATAAGGCTATCCATGCTTTGCCATTATCACTTTCACACAATGGGATGACATGCAGCCATCAAGGTCAGGTCACAAACAGACATTGGGGTGTGGTTTAGCAGACATAACGCAGACATTGAGATATATATTTGCAACTCATCAGCACACAGCTGTTAATGTTAGTCAAGGTATGAGATATACACACCAAGGAAATGTATATGGACAGAGGATACGGGAGGTGCCCCTGCATATTTCCCTGTGTTACAGGAATTGACAGTGGGGTAGCAGACGACATTGAGACACCAGTACACACAGTGAAGGGGCATTGGGAGCAATATGGGGGATCCAGGATAATACTGTGGCCTTGGAGTGAAGCAGGGACATGGTAGGGAGCACACACTTCTGGTCACCAGTTTGTACGACAACAGAGAGGTGAGGGAGGGGACAGACAGAGTACAGACCCTTGTAGTTTGCCAAAGAAACGTCAGTGATGACTCTCACATGAAAGAGATCTGTACAGTGTGATGGTGAACAGTCAGTCTGTAAAGGATCTTGGGGGGTCTGCAAGCTGAGGACAGGAAGGAGCAGTGTGTGTTGCACAGCTAGAACATTTCATATGTATGTTTCCCTTGTGTTTCCCAATGCACAGGACATACTTGGTGATGTTCCTGGTGCTGTGGTGCATTGGCAGGTGACCGTAGGTCATTCAACATGCAGTGGTCTGGGGTAGGTGTACCTACAGCTACATTGTCTGTGACGGCAGTCAGGGGGAACACATGTCCTCAGTGATCTGTCATATTGTACATATGTTGTGGTTCACCTCTTTTCCCTGCACCTCCATACCCCATATCTTGCTGTTGGCACACATATCCCCATGTGTTCCTGTCCAGTATGTCTTCTGCAACACTGTCTCTGGGACATGTCCAATAGAGCTGCATGTGTGTGGAGGTCCTAGGTGTTTGGGTGGTGGCCTACACGTGCACCCTTCCCCGACATTGTACCATCAGCCAACACCACTGTATCATTGCAGGGCCTTTCTGTTTACAAATCTCCACTTGTGCACATACAAGCCGTATTCTACTGCTGGCATGCTCACCTTAGCATACTGTGTGGGTGCGTGTTTTTGAGTTGGCTGTGTGATGATACAGTGTGCAGGCATTTTACATTATCATGTGGTGTGAGGGGTCTGTGCACCTGGGGGGCGGTGGTGACTGTGCTATCTCTACCTTACTGCTGTTTACCGTATGAACATTATGGACATGTGTTGTGTGTTGGGAGCAGAACTGTGTCTTGTGTTCTGACAAACCACTGTTGACCAGCATTTTTGTATCACAGATATCGCCATAATGTGGACATGCATCAACAGTGGCGTGACATGGTGACATGGTGATTCTACACATTTTGATGACATTGTCTCCCTTCACTGTGACCTGTTGTGGCCTTTGAGTGGCTCAGGGGATTCGAGACATACACTTGATGCACACGCAAGGTAGTTTGCACCTTTGCTCTTTTGTGAATGACATCAGCCTTTACATGTTAATGATTTACTGTTTATTTCATATACATTTCCTGTTGGCTCTCTGTTCACGAACGCTGATGCACATAGGGTGGAGCTGTGAAACGCCTGTGTAACATGGGCATGGACATGACCATATCCATGTGACACCCGTGTCTGCGGTTCCAATTCAAAATGTCCCCAACATGCAGTGTGTTTTGTGTTGTGATCATGTCATGTTTGCCTGTGTGTCTCTTTATTATGTGCATCTTAATGTTTGACTCTCTGCAATTTGTGCTGATGTTGCAAACAGCATACCAATACATTATTTATCCTCTTCTGACACAGGGCAGAGAACAAACCAGACACATGTATTACAGTGCATCCGGCATCGCCATCATCCACCTGTTGGGGGACACAACACCATGGAACTATCCCTGGGAAATGGTGCCATAGGATGTTTGACCTCTGCAAGTGGGACACATGCCTAGGATGGACAGTATTATTGTTGGAGTGCTACTTTGGCCATGACAGACCTGTCCAACACACTGTTGCTGCCGTGCTCTGGCTGGGAGTCGTGCTCATCGCAGGAGACACACATGACCTTTCAAGTACTGTGGCATATTGGGATGTGACACTTGACTATGCATGCCCAGGGTTTCAAGGACAGTCTTAACCTGACCTGTTGGATTGCAGATACACTTTGCACTTTGGACACTGTGTACTGGTCCCCACGTGTGCAGCAGGGACTGACATTGTCACTGTATGTTGTACATTCCTCCAACGTTGTGTTGTTGTTTTGTTTTGGCCATGTGTGTGACATGGTACACAGGATACGCTCATCTGTTTGGTTCGACACAAGCATACAGCCATGCGTGTGGCATAGGGGGAGCAATGGAGAGGTCCTGTTGTCTATGTCCACCTACTCTCCACCTGGACATGATACAGTTTTTGCCACAACACCGCTTTAATGCACACCAACATCTTGGATTGATATTTTCACTCAATAAGGGTGTTTCCGTGCATGTGTGGCATCAGTGTATCATGTTGAAATGTACACGGTGCATGTGCATATGACTGACTATGTTGGGGAAACACAACATGTGGCAATATGGCTTCTGTGTGGTTTATTGTAACATGTTTGCCCTTAAGTTCCATCTCTATATACTGGTTATTGTGTTTGTTTACTGTACAGACGTGATGCTCAACATTGATTGACAAACCTTGCATTGCATGTCTGCACAGCCCTATTTATCCCCTGAGGTAATTGCCCCGTTATATTTGGAGTGTCGCAGTGTGAGTGTCCATTGTCTTCCTTCAATTGTGCGTTCCGTGTACCGTGATATATGTGTACAGACACTGTATACACACCAACCAGTGCAGGGGGACCTCCTGTATAGTGTTATCTCTGCATGTTTCTGCAGGTAGTTTCTTTTGAATTCTCTCTGTGTTCATGTGCCTCTGCTACCTGTTAGCATATCCTCATTGTGCATTTGACGATTGCTTAGGGTTACATTGTTGCAGCTTTGATTCCTATATCAGGCATTATGTGACGGCTGAAACATAACTTTCGATATGTGTTTTTAAACTTACAACGTTTTAACGACATATGCTGTTTTCATTTCTGTGCCTCCTGTGTTGCCAGATAGATATGTTTTGAGGAACAGATCATGATTGATGTGTGTTGGACCCTCATCATGCACCGCCTACTGTCTACATGCACTCATGTGTAAGTAACACATTTAAGGCATGAAGCAGCATGTGGGGGGTGGGGCCTAATGCATACTGTCACCATGCACCTGATGCACATTATGTCTCCTGTCCATCATTTGTAGACGGGCCAGTGACCTTTCTGTAGGATGTGGGTTGCTGCCCTGCTAAATGTGTTTTCCGTCTTTCACCTGGGATCCACTCACCTTGACATTATGATGGCGGCATCTACACTATCTGTGATGATTAACCAAAATAAAAATATGTGTTTGACATACATTTGTCTCTGCCGCTGCTTGATCATGCAATGCAAAATGTGCCTTTGAGTCAGTCCTGACTCCTTGTGACCCAGAAACTCCAGAGATTTCTTGGCAGTGTCACCAGAAGTAGATTGCCAGGCCTTTCTTCCAAGGCAATGGAGGGTTAAGTGACTTGCCCAAGGCCACAAGGAGTGCTAGTGGGAATTGAACCCTGGTTGCTTGGTAACCAAGCCAGTGTTGTAACCACTAGGCTACTCCTCCACTCCTTGATCACACTGACACTTGTATTTACTGATTTCCTGGTCATGTACATGGCCCACCTGTGCTCACATCCTTGTACAGTGGCAGCTGTCTATCTGCCAGCCATTTGCCACATCACTGGGTGTTAGAGGTTCCCATATACACCCTCCCTTTGGGGTACTATTTTTGCATTGTGCTCAGTGTACTCGTTTGGGGTAGTGGTTGCAGACGTGTTATAACCCCATAGGTTGCAGGTTTGATCCCCACATGGGGTTTATTTTTATTTTTTGTTGTGCTAACATGACCATTAGGTACCTGCAGGTTCATCACCTCTGCACACACCCTTCCATCTCTTCACTGTACACCAAGGTGTGCCCTCTGTGCTGCCTATCCATCACATATTAGCTGTTACATATGTCTCTTTCTTTATGGTGTTTACATGGCAGTCCGCAAGGGGGTTTGGCATTGCTGTGGTTCAGCTGGTGTGTGGCACACCTGTTTGCAGGTTCAATTCTCTCCTGTCCTGTTCCAGATTTTGCACCTGCTCCACAGAGCATCCTCTGCTGCCCTTGGGGTTTAGGTTCTTTCATCTTTTGAATGCTGTATCCATTGCATAACATTTCATTGTGTGTGTGCATGTAGTTCTATGTGGCTCTGGTCCCAATTACAGACTGTGATCTGATCTGTACACACCAGATCTGCATGTGTATTTCATCATGGTTACTGTTGGGGGTTTGCCTATCCTGACAGCCAGCAGGCTTCTTGTGTGATGCCCTGCAGTATTTTTGTATGCAGCCTTTGCTAATGAGCTCACGTTGGTGGTGTGGCCTACTGGTTTGTGCATTGCCATTTGTGCTAATGGTCATAGGTTTGATTCCTGTCTGTTCTGTTTCATTTGTATGCATGTCCTGCACAACTACTTTTCATTCCTGTGACAGTCATATCTGTGCAGATCTGTGCTGTTAGCACATTGTACCCTTATCACAGTTGTCAACCATCCTTCTGTCCATCTACATGTGTCTGCCAGCTTTGTGCCATCCTACCCTGATGTGCATGCTGCTACCCCACGTCCTACACTCCTACACATTTCTGCATCGCAGCTCTCCCTGGTTGCCTCTCCTGTGTGTGCTCTGCATAGCATTGCTACTCCACTGTCATCCTGACATTCCACCTATCCTGCCACTTCTACCTCCTCTGCTGGACACGTCTTCCCATCCTCTGCCACACACTGTCATTGTTGCATGGTACATTACCATCACCCTGTGCATCGCTACAGCTGCCCCCGATATGTTTCTCCATTTTTCCAGCTGCCACATGGGCAGGACGCAGATTTGTCTGGTCCATCAGCTCAGATCTACTTCCTTCCATTACTTATGCATTGTCTTTCCTTGTTGCTCTGTGCAGTGTTAGGGTTACATCTGTGTTTGGCCCATACCTCTCTTGCTTTTCAAATTGGGGGACCTTACTGCTCTTGGCTAATGTTTTTGGGTTCACCTATACATCCATGGGGCATCTTATGCCACACCTTAGATTCAGGCAGCTTATGGGGTTCCTACTATGGTGCCTTGGGAGTTGGCAACCTTTCAACATGGCCTCTGGGGCACATTATATCCTGCCTTCGCTGACGTGGTTGTTTAGGATGTGCCTTCTGGTGCACCCTAAAAGGTGCATTAATTTATGGCACTGGGGTGCAGGTATTTTTAGCTGCCAGCACAGATTGCTGTACAGTTGCAAGCAGAAAAAGGAATTGCCTTAGCCAAACTTATTCATTAGGCCTACTGGGGTATCGAACTCGTGACCCCTGTATTAACCATTGTGCTACACCTCTGCTACTATGTTTGCAGCTGAACGCGCCTACTTAAGACTAACGCGCGTTAACGTACGCAGCTCCCTCTATCGCCCAATACTGTGTGCGGCACACTTTATCGCACAATAACGTGTGCTTGCTACGTTTAGACCGGAACGCCCACTCCTTTTATGGCATTCTGCACATTATCGTCGGGCGCACGTTAAGACCGTTTAGTAAACATACCCCTAGGGGACATGCAATGAAACTACAGGGTAAACTATTTAAGACTAATAAAAGAAAATATTTTTTCACTCAACGTGTAATCAAACTCTGGAATTTGTTACCGGAGGATGTAGCAAAGGCTGTTAGTGTAGCTGGGTTTAAAAAAGGTTTGGACAAGTTCCTAGACGAAAGGTCCATAAACCATTATTAAGAAGGGACCCAGGATATCAATGCTTGACCCAATACAAGCATTGTGGAACCTGTGTCTTTCAGGGAAACTGATAGGTACATATGACCTAGATTGGCCACTGTTGGAAACAGGATACTGGGCTTGATGCACCTTGGTCTGACCCAGTATGGCATATCTTATGGTCTTATGTAACTATTTGATAAACTAAACAGTAGCAAATCACCTGGACCAGATGGTATTCACCCAAGAGTGTTGAAAGAACTGAAATATGAGATTGCAGACCTACTATTATTTGTGAAATATCATTAAAATCATCTGTAGTACCTGAAGACTAGTGAATAGCCAACGTAATGCCAATTTTTAAAAAGGATTTCAGGAAACTATGGGCCGGTGAGCCTGACATCAGTACAGGGAAAAATGATAGAAACCATTATAAATAACAAAATTACTGAACATGTAGATAGTCATAGTTTAATGGGAGAAAGCCAATATGGCTTTAGCCAAGGAAGGTCTTGTCTTACTAATCTGTTATATTTTTTGAAGGTGTGGATAAATAGGTAAACAAAGGAGAGCTGGTCAATATAGTGTATCTGGATTTTCAGAAAGCCTTTGACAAGGTCCCTTATGAGAGACACTAGGCGAAATTAAAAAAATCATGGGATAGGAGGCGGTGCAGTTATGTGGATTAGGAAATGGTTAAAAGATAGAAAGCAGTGGGTAGGCCTGAATGGCCAATTTTTACAATGGAGAAAAGGTAAATAGTGGAATGCCCCAGGGATCTCTGCTGGGTCTGCTGCTTGTTAACATATTCGTAAATGACCTGAAAGTGGGAATTACGAGTGAGGTAATCAAATTTGCAGATGACACAAAATTATTCAAAATTGTTTAATCCCAAGAGGATTGTGAAAAATTGCAAGAGGGCCTTGATAAATTGGAAGACTGGGCTTCCAAATGGCAGATGAAATTCAATGTGGACAAGTGCAAAGTTATGCACCTAGGAAAGAACAACTCAAACTATGATTACACAATGCAAGGTACCACCTTAGAAACCACCACACAGGAAAAAGATTTAGGCGTCATCATGGCTAATACATTGAAACCCTCCACCCAGTGTGGAGTGGTGGCCAAGAAGGCAAATAAAATACTAGAAATACAGATTTCTTGCTGGGCAATGGCATCTAGGTCATCCGGTTTGGTCGGTTTTTTGTGAGGTTGTTTACTATCAGTTTGTTGATTGATTTCATTATCAGGTTTGTGTGGTATTCCTTCTTGTGACTGTTTATCATATTATGGTATGCGGCTTGAAGTTCCTTGTATTTTGTCAAGATGTTGTGGTTTTTTGTTCTTCTCCATTGCCTCTCCATTTTCCTTAGGTGTTTCTTGTGTCTGTTGATTTCACTTGAGTACCAGGGGGCGTAGTGTTTTCTTCTGTTGTCATGGTTTGGTTTCTGTGGTGCAATTGCTGCATTATGCAAAGTTTCGTTCCATTTGTCAATGGTGGTATCAAGATCCGATATGCTCTGATCCAGTTCTGGCAGAATTTCATCCAAGAATTTGTCTTTGTGGAAGGTTTGAAATCTCTTTTTCTCCTTGAGATTTGCTCCAGGGGGTCAACTCTTCATGGTCTGGTTTATGGAGAAGTTGATCATATGGTGGTCTGACCAGGGGATTGGGGTGATAATTATGTATGTTATCATGTTGCTGGAGTATTCTGGGTTTGGTGTAAATACCAGGTCGAGGGTGCCACCCATCTTGTGAGTTGTGGTCTTTATAATTTGGATGTATTGCAGATCTTTCATGGTTTCCCTGAAGGTCTCTTGGTTCTGGGTGGAAAGCGATGGGATGTTGGGGTCCCCTAAGACTATGAGTGGCTTGTTTTGGATTGCCATGGAGCAGATCTGTTTCAATATGTTGGAGAGTTCTTCTTTATTTGAGCTTGGGGCTCTGTATAGGAGGCATAGTGCCAGATGTTTATTTGCGACTGCTATTATGTTACTTCCTGTGGTTCGTATGTTGGATGTGGTCTGGAATTGCAGGTGTACTTTTGCAATGACTAGTATGCCACCACCTCTGCGTGTTGGTCTTGTGGAGCTGTGTATTGTATATTGTTGAGAGGCCATCTGATTTATGAGTACATTGTCTGTATCGGAGAGCCATGTTTTGGTTATGCACATGATGTCTATGTCCTGGTTCTGTATGTAGTCCATGATGGTGTGGAACTTGTTCCGTATGGAACGGGCATTGACTAGTGCGCAGGAGAGTGTGGTGTCTTGTGGTAATATGATAGTGGATATTTCTTCATTACTGGTAGAGCTTACTTGTAGTATTCTTCAAGGTCTGTTGTGGTGCTTCGCATATGTAGTAGCCTGTGTCCTGTAGGTTGCATATCTTCCTGTTTGTATAATTGGTATTTAGTACGGTTGAGATGGTAGTTTGGTTTCTCCATGTGTGTGACCGTTTTTGAGGAGTAAGAGAAGAAGTAGTGTGAGTGCTATCCTGTTATCCATTCTACTTGTGTGAGACTAGGGTAGGTTGTACAGCCAGTAATAATTTGATTCTTTTGCTTTTGAAGGGTTGAGGTGGGTGTGGTTGATTTGTTCATCTGGGTGCTGGAAGGTTTTTTACTCACAAGGTTCTTGGCTTGTAGAATCTTAGGGTTTGTGTTATTGGTATTTGGTTTGTGATTGTCGTGAGGTATTCAGCTAGTAATATCGTGGAGATTAGGCATGTGATGGTCAGGAGAGTGAAAATTTTGTTTTGCACTTTGCCTGCAATTTGGGGTTTATTTCATGCTGGGTGTGAGTTGCAAACTGTGAAGTTCTGTTGTCAATCTGCTCCTGCACTCCCCGGAAGTGGTGCGACTGCGGGAATGCGGCCGCGGATCTGAAGGTAGCCCTTGCTATTTAATCAACGCGCCAGTGGTGCTCAAGCCTACAACTGTCTATGCTGAACTTTACTATTGCTTGGATGCTGCCACTGTTACCTCCTGTGCTACTCTTGTGTCTCCACAGGCTGCTGCTCACTGTTGTCAATCTGCTCCTGCCCTCCACAGAAGTGACGCGACTGTGGGAACGCGGCTGAGGATCTGAAGGTAGCCCTCACTATTTAATCAACACGCCGGCGGCACACAGCAGGGGCGCGCACCGAAGGAACGCACCAGTACGACGTGCTCCTTAGGTGCGTTCCTTGGGGTGGATCCTCTGGGGGCGGCCTCATCAGCTTTCTGGGAGCTCTCATCCTCTACCTACTGGTATCATCACTTGGATTTGCTCATTCCCTGTCTCAAGGTTGCCTTCAGCCTCCCTCCACTCAGGTGGGTCCATTGCTCTCCTTTCATGCTTCCTTTCTGAACTCTGCTCCACCTCTCATCAGTTTAGCTATGTCCACTATCCCAGTGCTCTGGGGCAATCGCCCGACTTCATCCTACAGGCCTCCTCATCTCAATAGCTCTTTTTACCGCTCCTCTATGAACCTCCTTCCCTGTACATCCTCCACTCACTCCCACACTTTACCCTCTTCGGCTTCTTCTAGCTCCCCCTGTCTTCGCTTTGGTCTCCTAAATTGCCGTTCTCAAAGGTCCAAAACATTACTTCTCTCGGATCTCGTCTCCCATGAATCTCTCGATATCTTTCTACTCACTGAAACCTGGCTGAAAGATGGGGAAGACGCACTTTTGGCCCGTTGCCTCCCCCCTGGGTTTACTGGCGTTTCTGTTCCCTGTGTTGGTCGTATTGGGGGTGACGTTGCTGCTCTCCTTCGCTCCTCTATTCCTTTCACTACTGTTTCATCTCCTTTACTGCGCTATCCTGAAGCTTTGTTCTTCCAAGTCCATTTGGCCTCTCCTCTGCATCTCCTCCTTATTTATTCCCCTCCAGCTTTACGTCCTGATCTTTGGGATTCTCTTCTGTCAACTATCACTGATCTATCCCTAGTCTTCCCTCGCTTGCTTATCGCAGGTGATTTTAATCTGCACTTGGATTCCCCAGCTTCCACCAGAGACCACTGCTTCGCTTCTCTTCTTCACGATCTGTCTCTTTCTCAGCTTGTCCCTTTACGAACACACACCGCAGCTCATACTCTTGACCTTCTCCTTTCTTCACCTGCCGCTACTTATCGTCTCCAGTCTCTCCGTGCCTTTCCTCTCCCTTGGACTGATCATTACTGCCTCACCTTCCAGTGTCTCCCTTCTCTGCCCATCTCTCCTCCTTCTCCTCCTCCTTCTCTCCTTACCCCCTCCACTATCCCACATTGTACTCGCCGTAAAACCCCTCTGACTCTCCAACAATTTCCTCCTGCAGGTGACCTCCTACCCTCCGGATTTCCCCTTCTTTCACCTAATTCCCAAGCTTCCTCCTGGTTTTCCTCTCTTTCTGCTACTTTTGATCATATAGCCCTCTCGCCCCCGACCGCTTTCCCACTGCCCTTCACAACCTTGGTTTCATAGTCGTCTCTACCTTCTCCGCACCCAGATACACCGCGCTGAGCACCTGTGGCGCAAAGCACCTTCTCCCTCCACACTTTCACATTTCAAAACCAAACACGCCCACTATTGATCCCAGGTCCACAAAGCTAAACAAGATTATTTCTCAACTGCCAACTCTTCAGCACCTAATCAGACCTGTCACCTTTACACTGTCCTCCAGTTTCTTACCTCCCTCCCTCTCCTCCCCCTCTCCCTCTCAGCTAGCAAGCCATTTTAGTACCAAAGTACTTGACCTTACGCAATCCCTGCCCCACTGTCCCCCTCCTATCTCTGATCCATCCCCTTGTTCCCCTCCCCCTGATTCCCAACTTTCCCAAACTTGGCACTCATTCCATTCAATTACCACTTCTGAACTCATTGCCACAGTTTCCTCTTCTAAGAAAACCTTTTGTTCCCTGGACCCCATTCCCTCCACTTGGTTACTCTCTCCCTCTTTAGCTCTTATTCCCCCTATCCTTATTATGATTAACTCCAGCCTCTCCACGGGTGTCTTTCCTCAACCTTGGAAACATGCTTTGGTTCGTCCCATCCTTAAAAAGTCTTCACTCGACCTTAAGATCCCTGCTCACTATCGTCTGGTGTCCAATCTCCCTTTTCTCTCTAAAATTCTAGAAAAGGTTGTATTCTCACAGTTGTCTTCACACCTTGAATCTACTCACTTTCTTCACCCTCGCCAGTCTGGTTTTCAGCCTGGCCACAGTGTGGAAACGGTTCTTCTGGGATTTCTCAACGAAATTCACGTAGCGCATGACCACGGTGACTTCTCGGTGGCGGTGTCCTTAGACCTTTCCACTGCCTTTGATCTCATCGACCACTCCCTTCTCTTGGCCCGCTTATGTGAGGCGGGTCTCTGCAGCACAGTTCTTCATTGGTTTCATTCCTTCCTCTCTTCCAGGTCTTGCTATGTTCTCTCTCTTTCCACCCCAGTATCTTCTTCCAAGCCTTTCCCCCTCCCTTGTGGTGTTCCACAGGGCTCAGTACTGCCCCCGCCCCTCCTCTTTAACATCTTTCTCTCACCTCTTGCTTTACTGGTTCAATAACATGGGATTTCTGCTTTCTATTATGCCGACGATCTGGTTCTCCTGCATCACACTTCTCCACTCCATCCCGATCTCACCCCTCTCAATACTTGCCTTTCTGCAGCTGCTGACTGGCTCACTACCCATTGCCTACATCTTAACCTGATGAAAACTCTCGTAATCCGGTTTACCCACGGTAGCCCATCTCCTCTGGTTGCACCTTCCCTTTCTGGCTCACCTATTCCCCTGGTATCCTCCTTCAGCTACCTGGGTGTTTTCTTCGACTCTGATCTGTCCTTTCGGGATCACATTTCTCATGTCTCCAAAACATCATTTTTCTTCCTCCGTCAAATTCACGCTATCCGCCCCTTTCTCACTCCACAGGCACTCACTACCCTTCTCTTATCCCTGGTTATGTCCCGCATCGATTTCTGTAACTCTGTTCTGGTCAGGCTTTCTTCTTCACAACTTTATCGCTTACAACGTATCCAGAATACCGCTGCTCCGCACTCTTCTCCTCGTGATCACATTACACCTCTTCTTATTCACCTTCATTGGCTCCCTATTAAATTCAGCATTCACTTCAAAGTCTTTTCACTTGTCCACCAGGTTCTCTATACTCACTCTCCCCAATATCTGGCCGACCTTATTCAGTTTCACACCCCTACACGCACCTTACGATCATTGCATCTTAATCGCTTACATCTTCCCTCCCCTTCACGAGTCTATCTTCAGTCCACTCACTCCTCTGTCTTCTTTTTCATTGGTCTCGCCCTTTGGAATTCTTTACCCTCCTCTATCTGGCTTGAACAACAGCACACCACCTTTAAGAGCAGTCTGGAAACCTACCTCTTTACCCTTGCTTTTGACCTCCCCGCCCCCCCTGTGTGATCTTGCTCTTCCTGTTCCCCCTCTTCCTCCTCTCCTCTCTTGTCTCGTTGTATGAATCCACTGCCTTGCTTTCCTATCAATTATTGTAACTTCCTTTCCACTTTCCGCCATTGGCTCTCTGTATTTTAACTTACTGTGAACCGCTTAGATGTTATTGTTTAGTGGTATATAAAGTAAATAAACATAAACATAAACATGCAGAGTGTAATAATTCATTGTGGTTGGTTATTTAGTTAGGTGTTCTAGTGGTGGTGCATGTGCTGTAAATCAAGGTAAGGAAGTGCTGGAGTCGTCTTTATTGGAGAGAACTGTGTGGCCATTCTCGTTGAATAGTGCAGGGCTGCTGTTGTGGTCAGTAGGGCATATAAGATGGTCCCCTAGAAAAGTGTACTGAGGCGTGGAATGAATCTGTATTTAAGAATATTTATATAGAGCAGAGAGTTGTTGTTTCTCACAAGGTGTGGGCAGCTTCAATACGGTCCCCACATAAGGACCACACCAAAGGGCCCCTCTGACAAGGCCCTCAGGTGTGGACCCACCCAGTGCAGGCACACCTGAGCATGCTTTCTGTTTGAAGAAGGCTGCCAGGTCCTGATTGGTGGTAGTGGTGGAGAGCAGGGAGGAGCTCACCTTCCCACTCCCTGCTGCTGCCGCTGATTGGGCTGTTGTATGTCTGGTGATTGGCGCCTGAGCGCACTTTCTGTTTGAAGAAGGCTGCTGGATCCTGATTGGTGGTGGTGGTGGTGGTGGTAGGAGTGGGGAGGAGCTCATCTTCCCACTCCCTGCTGCTGCCACTGATCAGGCTGTTGTGTGTCCAGTGATTGGTGCCTGAGCATGCTTTTTGTTTGAAGGAGGCTGCTGGGTCCCAATTGGTGGGGGTGGTAGGGATCGGGGAAGACCTCACCTTGCTGTTCCCTGCTGCTGCCGCTGATCGGGCTGGAGCATCATTTGTAGTGGCTCCATACAATCCCCATGTTTAGCTGGTCTGGGAGTTTGCACACATTCCAAGGAAATGGACCTATTGGCATGTAGAAATGCAACTGTAGACAGTGCATTGGGGATGGCACGGGTTATTCTGGTGTGTTCTGTGCAGCACCATGTTGGGTGTTTGTCAATAAAGAATAGAAGCATGCATGGTGTTGAGGTGGCTGCACTCACACTGCATAGCTGGTTATGGTTCAATAGGTGGAAAGTAGAGGTAGTTGGGTCTGAAGAATGTACACTAGAGATTGCAGAAGGTCAGCATATTTCAGGACTGAAACTGTGTAACATGTGCACCTGTTGCTCCGCAGCAAATCCTTACAGATTGTGCTCCATAGGCCACTGGGCCACACATTGTGAGTTGGCTAGGGATTCTGAGGTGACCAGCAGTTCACCTTCACAGTGGGGGTTGTGGGGACCCCCTGGTACCAACTACATTCCCACAGCTCATTGTGATTAGGGGTATGTTGCTGGAATATTGTATCAGAGTGTGTGTTCTGTGTGAGGGGCTATATCTGCTGGCATTTTTTCCAATGGTGTCCGACTGGCAGAGTACTGCACATTCAATCAAAAAGTTGACAGCAATAAAGGAGTAGAGATAAAGCTCTGAAATATCCTTACCCAATCGGAAGTTCTGTATGGCCTTCAACTTATCAAGGCAACCAAATACTGCATGGCCACCTGTACTCTGAGTCAGACATAATGGATAGCTGCGGTGGACTTAGCATACTAGTGTGTGCTGCTACAACACACCTCCTCATTCAATGGGGTATAGGAAGCATGCATCAGAGCTGTGAGAGATGAAAGGCTGGCATCGACAAGGTGCTCAAAGACTCTATACAGAGATCATGAGATATTGTATGTCAACTACTGTTTGTTAAGCAGAATACAATAACAGTGAAATCAGAGGGGCATGATGGAAGTAGTGCACTTTTGGTACTGCTATGATCACATTGCTATAGGTAGTATGGCCACACAACTGACCATAAAAGAAATGTAGGTTGAGTCATGTCGGGGTTGTCATAGGTCGCACATATGCAGAGATGAAGAGGTGCGTCAACAGATCATCATTTTTGCATACATATCTCAATAGGTGATAGTGGAAGGCGAAGTACTGTGCAGATGGGGCCCAATATTGGAAGGCCAGTACTTGTTGGCTGTGCGAACATGTCCTATTAGAGATAGTGCGGAGGAGAGGTGCATAAGACAAGTAGATAGAAAACGTGTATTATACTTAAAGCAAAGTCTGTTTGATGATTTGTACTCATCAGTGCAGAGCGAGCACTTGTGCATTGTGCAATAATTCCCTTTAAGTATAATACAGGTTGCAAGGAACTAACACATTGAACATAAAGCCAATTACAGCCCCTGATGAAGGCATAGTGAAACACGGCCTGTTTCGGGCCTTGGCTTTTAAGTGTGTAATAAAGATTCCTTCCTCTGCTATCCACGTTTTCAGTCTGGTAGTAGTCATTGCATGTGGATTTGTGCTCTTTGGTTGGACTAAGACAAGCAGATAGACAGGAACAGAGATAGAGAATATAAGACAAACACATTTATTTATTTATTTAAATGTTTTTATATACCGCCCCTTCCAGTGATCGGGGGCGGTTTACAATGAACAGAACTCATTTACAAAGAACATAGAACACACATGGACTGCATTTACTGTGCTGAGTGCACTGCCAGAGATGTAGCAGCTGATAATACCAACTGTCTGTAGCACTGCATGGCTTAATGCATGCCCTTCTATTATACATGCTCCTGTGCAAGATAGCCATACATAGCAGTTGGATAAAAACATGCCCAATGGTCACATACAGCAATATTGCAATGGATGTTCTGCCTGCAGGGTTACAGTAAGCATCTGTTCATGTGAGAAGCATATACATCTAGACTCATCTTCCTGCTTCTGGCGCAGCTCCTTTAGTACCTATTACAGATATTCAGGGCACTTCCTCCTCAATTCCTGCCCCTTCTTGCATAGATCCTCAAGCTGTCAAGGAAAGAGTACAGAGATGAGTGACATATTTATTTCATGCAGAAACGTTATCTCCTTAGCATGTCCTGGCATAATACTGATCCATTTGATAGTGGAGTATTGAAATCACCCATTATTATTACTGTATTGTAACTTTTGTTAGCTTTCCTGATTTCTTTGAGCATTTCATCATCCATTTGTTCATTCTGGCCAGGCGGTTAGTAGTACAACCCCATTGCCATTGTCTTCTACTTTTTACATGGAATTTCAATCCATAGAGATTCTACTGTGCATTTTGTTTCCTGCAACACTTTAATCCTGTGTGACTCAATGCCCTCGCTTACATAGAGCTCAACCCCGCCACCAATTTGATCTAATGATAGAATAGATCAAATTGGTGAAGATTAGCGAATGGCCAGTGTAATGGCAATTTTTAAAAAGGGTTCCAGGGGTGATCTGGGAAACTACAGGCCAGTGAGCCTGACATCAGTACCGGGCAATAAGGTAGAAACCATTATAAAGAACAAAATTACTAAACACATAGATAGTCATGGTTTAATGGGATAAAGCCAACATGGCTTTAGCCAAGGAAGGCCTTGTCTTACTAATCTGTTATATTGTTTTAAAGATCTGAATAAACAGGTAGACAAAGGTGAGCTGGTCGATAATAGTGTATCTGGATTTTCAGAAAGCCATTGACAAGGTCCCTTATAAGATACTCTTGGCAAAGTTAAAAGTCATGGGATAGGAGGCAGTGTACTATTGTGGATCAGGATCTGGATAAGAGACAGAAGGCAGAGGGTAGGGCTAAATGGCCAATTTTCCCAATGGAGAAAGGTGAATAGTGGAGTACCCCAGGGATCTGTGCTGTGTCCACTGCTTTTTAACATATTCATAAACGACCTGAAAATGGGAATAACGAATGAGGTAGTCAAATTTGCAAATGACACAAAATTATTCAAAGTTGTTAAAACCCAAGAGAATGGGGGGACGTGACGAGTAAGCGTCAGGACGCTCTGAACTGTGAAGCTGCAATACCTGGTTGTACTGGAGCCGGGTTGCCTTTTATTTTTTTTCCTTCCTTGTTAGGATGGGGAGGAGGAAGCGAAAGCAGGTTGCGGATCCTCCTGGGGTGAGCATTCCGCTTCCATCGGCACAGCGAACCTTGGGTGATTGTGACTTCCGATTCGGAGGAGAAGCTGTGTCTTCGGCAGCGCCGGTAGATGGAGCATCGGTGCTGAGTGCGTCGGGGGTTTGGTTATCGCCTGAGATGCGAACTCCCCCACCGCGACCCGGAAGTGTAACACAGTTCGAAGCTGGATCCCTTGCCGGCAGGCTGATGAGCACGCCGAAGGAGGGGACTTCGGGAGGAGTGTCGGCTGATGGTTCTTCCCTTGAGGCGTTGGTTCAGTGGCGGAGAACAACTGAAGCTGGGACAGCAGTAGAAGGAGAGAGGGCTGTGGAAGCTATCCAAGGAGGAGACCTTCCGGGGAAATTTATGCTGGTAAAACCCACGGTTATAACTTTGGAGACACTGTGGGACGGCTTGGCTTCGCTCAGCTTATCCCTTAAGACTATGTTTGGTGCTGTGAATGAAGATTTAGTTGGGGTTAAGACTACTTGTAGAACTCTGACTAGAGCTTTGTCTGGTCAGGAGGAGAGACTATTTAAGCTTGATCAAGAAGTTGTGCATTTGCAAGACCTAGTGAATGCCCAGGCTTTGGATAGGACTGTGCCAGCTAGAAAAATGGAATATTTGGAAAACCAGGTTAGACGCTATAACCTTCGTTTTCTAAATGTTCCACGGTCTCCCTTATTGTCTCCATTAGAGATGGTTAGAAGGTATTTTGGAGAGGTTCTTAAACTTCCCCAGGACCAGTTTCCACCACTGGTTCAGGCACAATACCTTCCCTCTGGGTTTAGGGATGGTGATCCCAACACTTCTATCGTTCTTGCTGGAAAGGGTGACCTAACAGGGTTTTTAGAGTCTTCCCTGGAGGTCATCACTCTACTGGTCACTATGGCGCTGGAATCAGATAAGTTTTTTATTCTTCGAATGTATTTTAAGAATATCAATGTAGATTTCCTGGGCTCAAAAGTACAAGTCTTTCCTGATGTTTCGCGTAGTACGCAGTTGAGAAGGAAAAGTCTTTTGGCTCTTCGCCCTAGGGTATTAGCCCTAGGAGCGACTTTTCAACTGAAATTTCCTGCCAAATGTTGTGTAGTGTATAAGCAAAAAGGTTATGTTTTCTTTGAATCCAGGCAGCTTATTGAGTTCTTGATAGCAAGGGAGGAAATTGTTGTTGAAGTGTCTAAAGCGTCCCATCTGGCTGACACTTAAGTCTTTACCTGTTCACTTGGTATATTTGTTTAGGTCTTGGTGTTGGTTATTTAACCTTTCACCTGGTGTTAATTTCCTAATACTCCCCCTTATATTTCTTCTTTCTTGAGGTCTAAATGATATGGGTGTGATGTTATCTTTGTTAATTTTGTTAAGTTTCTTGATGTTTTTTTATTGATATCTTCAAACCTATTGTTTTCTTTTCATTCAAGTGTTTACCTGGATGTAATAGTTCATATATTGTTATAAATAAAAATTTTTAAAAAAAACCCCAAGAGGATTGTAAAAAATTGCAAGAAGACCTTGACAAATTGGAAGACTGGACATGCAAATGGCAGATGAAATTTAATGTGTACAAGTGCAAAGTTATGCACCTAGGAAAGAACAACCCAAACTATGGTTGCACAATGCAAGATTCCACATTAGGAACCACCACTAAGGAAAAGATTTAGGTGTCATCATAGATAACACATTGAAACCCTCCACCTAGTGTGCAGCGGCAGCCCAGAAGCCAAATAAAATATCAGGAATCATAAGGACATCGCGGCAGCATCCCCCCTCAGGGTCAGTGAGAGGAGTGGACAGGGAAGCCCTTCCCCGCCGCCAACACCAAGGCCAATCAGGCAGCCAGCTCTACTTTTAAAAGACCCGCCGGATCAGGAGAAGGACATCGCGACGGCAGCCCCCAGGTCAGCCAATCAGCGTCGGTGAGAGAAGCGGGCAGGGAAGCCCCTCCCCGCCCCCTACACCAAGGCCAATCAGACAGTCAGCTCTACTTTTAAAAGACCTACCTGATCAGGTATGTCTGAGCCTGAGGGCCTTGCCAGAGAGCCCTTTGGCATGGCCCTTAGGTGTGGAACTTCAGTAGGTACCTATGCTGTTATGTGTTTATTAATACTATAGCATAGCAAAACTATTGCGAAAGAATTGTAAAATAGATCGTTAGTAATAATTTAATTTGCTTTTCCTATTCACTGAGCCTGCACTGTATGCTAATCCTATAATTTACTTTAACATGCCTAGTTCCACTGCCAACGCCTGATAAACTAGTAAGTATGTAGTTATAAGATTTAATGCTCATTGCAATTTTCTAATCCCCTTACTCTGCCAGGTATAATTATAGCCTATCAATTACACCGGGAGATAAGGACTACCCACCTCTGAGCTAATAGTAAGTACCTGCACATCAGGGATACAATCTCCACTACAAGCCTCACCCAATATTCTTAAACCCCATTATATATTGTCACAACCCCATCCCTTTAGCCACGTGCTTAAAGGTCAGGGTGGACATTATTGTTGTATTGAAGGTAGAAACTTTTGTTAGCCCAGAAGCCTTCTGATACTAGTAGTCCCTTTCTTCATAATGAATAGTTGTGTAAGCCATGTGAATGGTAAAGTATAGGGTTTTCTTCCCTTAATGCACAAAAGGTTCAAACGAAGACAACAGGATTTCCACCTTGTTCAGGATTTTCACATAAGGTATTTACATAGGACAAAAACTTGGATATGCTTCACAGTCTTTGTTAGTTATGCAGGGTTCACACAAAACAGGTTATACAAACAAAAGCAATGCTTCTTCTTTCAGCTTGTCAAACAAAACTGTGTTTCAAAAGTATATCCTGCATGCTATATTTCTCTCAAGGATTCTAAACTCCAAGTACAACAAAACGTACAGTCCATAGGGCATTCAGTTAGCAAAGAGTCAGGTTCAGCAGGGTCTATCTGCATAGCCTTTTGTTCTGCTGAGATATCTGTGGCCACTAAGTTTTCCCCATATATTCCTGGTTTTACTTCAGAACTTCTTTCTAAGGCTCTCCAGCCTGGCTGTACCCGGTCTGGCAAATATGCAACAGGATTTTTGGTAAGCACTCTTTCTATAGGTTCCCAAACCTTTCTCCAGCTGCCTTGGCTGCTCTTACGGCTCCCTGGCTTCCAGGCCTTTCTGTGACCCGGCCTCAGTTCCTGGTTCAGATCTGTGTCTCAGACTCCTGGGCTGAGTTTAGTTCACCCACCTCTGAACTCCTTGGGGCTCACATACAGGGGAAGAAGCATGAAGGTATCTCTGAACTCTTGGGTCTGTGTCTCTGGTATTCTCCCTACCAGGCACTCTCCCGGTTTTCCTTCTGTCCTTCCTGAAGACTTCCTTCTGGAGTTTCCCAGCCTGAAACTGGCTCTCCTGGAACTTGTTCCTTTCCTGTAAGGGCTGCAAGTTCAGCTGCCTTTTCTCCTCTCTTTGGAGTCATCTCCTTTCTCTTTCTTTTCTATCAGCAGCTGCTGCGGCTCGTGCCGCTCCTCTCCCCTCTGGCTTGTCTATGCTTTGCTTATAAAGCTGTTTCTTAGGTAAGGATTCTGTCCCTCTGACCAGGTGTATCTGATTATGCTTTGAATTAGTTCTTGCATCATCCCAACCTGGGCGTGTCAGCCTACCTTCTGAATCTCCGTGCATACTCCCTCTAGCTGCACTTCTCACTAACTGCACTTTATGTATATCATTTCCTTTAAAGAGATCAGTGTTTTCTTCTACCTCCATGGGTTTACTGGCGTCTGCTTCATCACATATCCCCCCCCCTTAAGATATTACGGACTGGCATTTTCTCGTCTGCACAGCTCGTAATCCTAGACATGGTGTAGCAGCAGAGCGCAGACAAACCAATAATACCAGGAGTCTGTTCAGAAGGTCCAAATCATTTATTTGTGCACAAGACTCAAGCAGAATCACATTCAAAATGGCTGAGCAATGGTTTCTAGCAAAACAACAACTTTTATAGCTTTCTTTCCCATTCTAGACATAGGCAAACTTTTCATTGGTCCCGGTAATCCCTTTCACCCCATCTATTGGTCCCGGTACCAATACGTAGCTCCAATGAGGACCTTGGTCTGGGCTTAGCACCTGCTTACCCCCCTTAAAGTCCTCATTACAATGATCATTTCTTAGGCTCTTGATACAATTCTCCTCCAAGGTCAACTGGCTAACTAAAACATGTGGGAAAGCAGGGCACTGTAACTTTTCTTTCAGCAGAGTTAATTAATTCCATAGAAGCTTCACACTCTTATCAATACCAATTAAACTTGTTTTTCTATATTCTCTAAGTTTTGATTCTGCTTAGCTGTACTTAATTGTGCTCTGTTAAGTTTTCGATTCTATGGTAGCAGCATTTGGGGAAATGTGTAATTCCTATGGGCCTCTCCACAGGCTTCATTTACAGGTCAAGCTGTTTAGGCTCCCTGCTTATTTCAGACACCATGGATCACAGGCCTTCGCCTACCACATTCCCCCCTTTGATTAATCTCACCCGAATGTTAATAAGGTGTGAGATATAAATCACTAAATTACACTGGAGTTGGGTTTTTACCAACGGTTCCAAGGAGTAGTTTGCCATAAGGCCAAAATCTTAGTAGCAGTTTTGCGTTCTACAGTATTTTCAATAACACTATTAATAGAGCGCATACAACATGGGATTATACATGGTAAGAGTAGAAACAATGCTAGAAAAAGCAATATCAGCATAGCAAAGGTAGTAAGTCCTCCCAAACCAGAGAAGATAGATTTGAACCAATTGGGCATCTGAAGACCATGCCAAGTCTGTACTGTCACATAAGCTTGCTTGCGCATGTTTTCAGCAATGTTTTCAACTACTTGACCTTTATCATCTATCTTCAAGCAACAATTTGTGAGATTTAGCTTACCACAGACTCCTCCTTCAGCAGCTAATAAGTAATCTAATGCTAAACGAGTTTGATATATTGCAGTACGCATTTGTGTACTCTGTCTAGCTAGAAGTGTGAGCGCTTGGCTAGTTTCATTAGTGATAATTTCAACTACTGCTTGCAAACGTATAATTCTATTTAACATATAAATTGGGGTACGATATCCCCACATGCCATCTTCCTCCCAAGTGGCAGGGCCATAATAGGCAATGATTCGCTCCGGTGGCCAATCATCCCCATCCCATTTCTGCCACTTGCCTATCTGTAAAGCTGCTCTCTTTTGTCTCTTTGAATAGACTGGATAGCCTAATTGTTCTCCATGTTCTGTGGGCAACAGAAAGAAAGAAGGTCGGATAGTTCCTAAGACACATGCCCCTCCCCAGTGAATAGGGAGTCGAGCATATGCTCGGGTTCCACAAATCCAATACAGACCAGGTGGGGCTTGCCAGACATGGGCAAGATTATTCCATAAATCGGCAAGCTCAGGAAACTGCTAATGGGTTGGCAGGTTCAGGCATATTAGTTCCTGACCACCAGGATGTCTGTTTCGTGGTGTCATTATAGAATTTCTGGCTGAGACAGATAAGCTGTCCCACTTTCAAATTGAACTGTGGTCCAGTTCGGGCATAACAGAGTCGTCCGACTATTGGGTGTGCCAATACCCATTCACTTGTGGTCTTATGCAATTCAGTGTGGTTATAGGTTACTGAGTAATCCAATTCTTGGGCCTCCCAGGGCCACTGATCACCCATTCTAGTTCCACCACAAAAGTAACAATTTGAAATATGGAGGCTGGAGACCACTGCTCCAGCTAACTCTAAGAACAAGTTCTGAGAAGGGTGAGGGATATCAAACTTGTTTATATGCATAGTCTCATAAAAGGTGTTATGTATATGGTACTTAGATGATTGATGGGCTTGGGTATTTAGTTTAATGTACACAATAGTTCCTGGATCTGATCCGGAACCTGCAATACGTAGGCCAAACTTATATCCTTGTTTCCATGCGCTAGGATTGCGTATAAATAACTCTAGTGGGTTACAGGCACCTTTCTTACAATTCTCTAAATTCTTCACATATGGCATAGTTAAGGCAGCCATTCGATTGTCTCTGGTATTTTCTATCATACCAGTTTTCCATGTGGCATAGAAAACACATTCCCACTTTGGGCAATAGTAATCCTGAATCGGGGCTGTACTATATTCATTGGCCAGAGTTCGTTTACCTGTACATGCCCCCCATCCAGTGGTTCCTTCTGGACACATATATTTATCATTATGAGCATACGTTTTCTCCCAATTGGCACATTTAGAGCGACTATCCCTATTTATGGCATCACAAGCATCAAAATACAAAACAGCATACTCTGTGGGATCAGTAAGTGGGGGTGTAGCATTAAGTAAAGCTCCATCCGCATCATTCCATCTTATTTCTAGGGTATAATATGATGGGTTCTGATGTGGGTTAAAACAAACTTTAGTAGTTCCCTTGGTACAAACATTCAGTTCAGTGGTGTTATAAATACACCGGCTTACCGTACCAGTACAGGTATAGTAAGAATGATAAAGCAAAGTCTGTGTTACTTTCATTCCAGTCCGAGTGGAAGTAATGCAGGCAGTACATGGGGGTAGAGCACAGGTCAGTTCAAGGCTCCCCAGGCAGGCAACCAAAGCAAAATAGAAACAAAGATGCATGTTGATTGTAGTTCTTCTGAATCCTCGCTGGAAAATCTTGACCTCGACGTCCTCTTCTTCTTGGCACAATGCTGACCCGTTTGCTAATGAAGCAATTCAACGGGTGTCGATGTTGATTGAAGATCCTCAAATGTCCCGCTGTGATGCCAACTTACCAACTGTAGTTGGCTCGACGTAAGTTTATAGAAGCACAGTTATCCGATGAAGAGAAACAAATGTCTTGGCTGTATTAGAAACAGCAATCCTCTTCGAAAGACTTGTCTACTGTAGGAAAGGAGTTCTAGGTCGCTGGTTGCCGCCTCAGGGTGAGTCGCAAAGGGATATCAGGATGTGGCTCTGCTGTCCACTGGTCCGGATCTGGAACTGCTGCTGGCTTGACTCTGCTGTGATGGATCCAGGATTCGATCTCTGCTACCTTTACTGCAGTTGGGGTAGACAGGATGACGGTGTATGGTCCCTTCCAATGAGGTTCCAACGGTGTCTTCCAATCTTTGATCCACACCGAGGTACCCGGCTTGTAGGGATGCAGGGGTTCCGTCAAATTGATAGGCAACTGGTCCTGTATCCACATGTGAAGAGTCTGCAGAACAGAACTAAGAGCTAGAAGTTCTTATCTGGTTATTTCTGAACCGATCTGTGGCAAACTACCTTTAATGCCCTGCACTATTGGGGGAGGTCTGCCGTACACTACTTCAAAAGGGGAAAATCCTGATGACTTCACAGGAGATGAGCGTATTCTAAGTAATGCTATTGGGAGAACCTGGGGCCACTTTAGGTGGGTCTCCTGACATAGCTTGGACATCTAAGATTTCAAAGTTCTATTCATTCGCTCAACTTTCCCTGAACTTTGGGGTCTGTATGCAGTGTGTAACTTCCATTGTATCTGTAAGGCACTCGCTAACTGTTGGGTAATTTGAGATACAAAGGAGGGTCCATTGTCTGACCCTATTACTGCTGAAATTCCAAATCTGGGGATAATTTCTCTTAACAAAACTTTGGTAACTTCTCGGGCTTTCTCAGTCCTGGTGGGGAAAGCTTCCACCTACCCAGAGAAGGTACAGACTAATACTAACAAGTAACGGTATCCATTGGCCTTTGGCATTTCAGTAAAGTCTATTTGCAGGTGGTGCATGGGGGTGACACCTCCTGACTGAACTTGAGGTGGTGGCGTGGGACCCTGTTTGGCGTTATTCTTGGCACAAATTAGACACTGACGGGCTGTTGAAGCTGACAGGGCTCCCAATAAAGCGATACAAAAATGTGGTTTGAGTGCTTTCTCCATAGCACTCTTCCCATAATGTGTGGCTTGATGAAAGGACTTGACAAAGGCTGGCCCCAACAATTCAGGGATCACTATTCGTCCTGGGGGTTGACTGCCCTCAGGTGGTGGCAGCTCAATCCATCCATCTTTCAGCACTCCCTCTTCCTTATTACAGTAGTAATCCAATTCTTTGGTGGTATATCGTGGTGTCCATAAATTAAGGGGTACTGGAAACAATGCTGCTTGTATTGGTGTGGCCTGTGGTGAAATTTGGCCTGTCATGGCTGCTTTACGTGCTGAGGCAGCAGCGAATCTGTTTCCTTGGGCAACTTCTCCTTTTCCTGCTTGGTGTCCTCGACAATGCATGACAGCAACACGTGCAGGGGCCCATACTGCATCTAATAGCATCAATATTTCGGGGCCATATTTGACTGATTTACCTCCTGAGGTGATAAGCCCTCGTTCTTTGTAGAGAGCTCCATGTGCATGCAAAGTAGTGAAGGCATATTTTGAATCGGTGTATACATTCAACAAAAGTCCTGCACCCAACACTAGTGCTCTGGTGAGTGCTATTAATTCTGCTTTCTGGGCTGATGTGCCTGATGCAAGAGCTGACGATTCAATGACTTCCTCCCGGGTGACTACTGCATACCCGGCACAACGTCGTCCATTGATAATGAGACTGCTTCCATCCACAAAATAAGTTTGATCAGGATTCTCTAGGGGCACATCTGTCAGATCAGGTCGACTTGAGAATACAGTGTCCATGACTTCTATACAGTCATGCTCTGGAGGGTCTTCGCTGATTGGTATCAGGGCAGCTGGGTTCAAGGCATGGCTCACTTCCAGTTGTATTTGTGGATTTTCACATAGCATGCTTTGGTATTTCAGCATTCGGGAATTGGTGAGCCAGTGATTTGCTTTCTGTTCCATAAGGGCAAGTACCGCATGTGGTACTGTGACGCGTAGATTCTGTCCCAATGTGAGCTTGTCTGCTTCACTCACTAATAATGCTGTAGCTGCAATTGCTCTCAAACATGGTGGCCATCCTTTGGCCACAGTGTCCAACTGTTTCGATAGGTACGCTACGGGTCGCTCCCAATGTCCCAATTTCTGAGTCAACATGCCAAGAGCATTTCCGTGCATCTCGTGCACAAATAGATGGAAAGGCTTGTGGACATCTGGCAACCCGAGTGCTGGTGACGACATCAATTCTTCCTTCAGGGTTTTGAAAGCTGTGTCCTGCTCAAGTCCCCACTCTAGTGGTGACTTTTCTTCTCCCTTGGTGGCTTCATTTAGTGGTTTAGCAATCTGAGCAAAGTTAGGTATCCATATCCGGCAGTATCCTGCTGCTCCCAGAAAGGCTCTGACTTGCTTTCTGGTAGTTGGGGTTGGGATACTGCACACGGCTTCTTTTCTCTCGCGTCCCAATTGTCGGCTTCCTTTGGTTAGACGAAAGCCCAAGTATTTTACTTCTTTTTGGCATAGCTGTGCTTTTGCTCTGGAAACTTTGTATCCAGCTTCATCCAATAGTTGCAAGAGGTCAGTAGTGGCTTGTATACATTCACTTTCTGATGTGGCGGCTACCAGTAGGTCATCTATGTATTGGAGGAGTACTCTTCTTTCAGGGGCCACTGGATAGCTCAAAAGATCTTGGTTTAGTGCAGCACTGAAAATGGTAGGTGAGTTCTTGAATCCTTGAGGTAATCGTGTCCAAGTGAGTTGGCCCTGCCTCCCTGAGACAGGGTCCTGCCATTCAAAGGCAAACAGCAATTGGCTAATTGGGGCCAATCTTATGCAGAAGAATGCATCTTTCAAATCCAAAACGGTAAAGTGAGTGGCTTCAGCAGGAATCAATCCTAGGAGTGTGTAAGGATTTGGCACAACTGGATGTATGGTCTCAACGGCTTCATTCACTCTCCTTAGATCTTGCACTGGGCGGTAGTCACCTGTCCCAGGCTTCTTTACTGGCAGGAGAGGTGTATTCCATGGTGACTGACAAACTTTGAGTAGGCCATACTCCAGTAGCCTTAACAAGTGGCGATGGATGCCTTCAATTGCTGCTCTTGGAAGTGGGTATTGCTTGACATGTACTGGCTGTGCACTAGGCTTGAGATTCACAATTATTGGAGCTATGTGTTTGGCCAGGCCTGGTGGATTGCCCCCTGCCCATACTCCAGGAGGGGCATCAATGCTTTTCAAAGTAGGTTCAAAATAGGTATCAATGATTGGCTCAGTACTTGGCTCAGTACTATAATATCTCCATTCTTCTTCTCGAGGAATAGTAAGTGTAACCCGAAGGGTTAGAATGTATTTTGTTAAAGAAATGTGTTAACCCTTCCCTTGGGAAGTGATAGAGACCTTTTGATTGGTGGAAGCATAGAGAGCTTCTAATTGGCTGCAAGGGCTATAGCAGGCCAAGGGAGGAGCCGGGGCCTAGATTTGAGGGTACCCAGGCGAGAGTTCCAGGGGTTTAGATAGAAAGTTACCCGGAAAGTTGTGAGACCCAGGAAGATTTGGAGATCCTGTGAACTCAGAAAAAGGGTCTACTTTATGTAAAGGGGATCTGAAAACATCAATTGTGGGGTTAGAATTAGGAAATTTTGTTGTTTAAGGGTTTAATTTTGCAGGGTTAGGCATTGAAGGGGTTAAAATTATTAGAAGGATACAAATTTGGGCTCAAATTAAATTGGGGATTATAAATAAAATAAGTAAGTGGGTTTTTAGTTGTTAAAAGTACATTTAGTATGGAATTTTAGAGTAAATGAACTTTGTGTTTTGGGGGGGCTATCAAAATTGAATATTGAATTACATTCGATGTGAAGGATACCTGGAAGTATAAACTAATTTTTGAAATAGTTTGGGATAGGTTAGGAAATTTACTTTGTTTCATATTTAAGAGAAATCTGCAGCATATTTGTCCATGGCCCAAATTTAAATTCTAAAACCACTGTGAGGTAGCTGCTGAGTTCCTGATTAAGGGGATGTTAATGTTTTGATGATACTGAAATATATTGATACAGTTTAGGGAAGGAAAAGGGAATTCCCATAGAAAGTAATGTAAAAAGAGTAGTTTAAAATGGAGATCAAGGGAACATTCTGATAGTAAACAACCTGTAGAATTCCCAGAACACAGCGCATGATAGGTTAGAGTCAGTCATATGAACTGAATGGAATCCCTGTTTCCAAGGAAACCAGAAGCTTTTCTGTTAAACAGAAAAAAAGAAAGAAAGAGGGTTTTACCTGGAGAAGATGTACTTTACTGCTTGTCCAGAGCAAGTTAGAGAAAAGCAGTTAAAAACCAGAGTTAAAGGGCTGAGATAAGTAAAGTAACTGAGTAGTGCCTATTGATATCCTCAGGGAAGAATTTAAAGATAAGTTATAAGAATAAGCCAGTCCTTGTTAGTGTGCAGATAAATTGAATCTGGCTAATTGAGTTAAAGAGAAGTTTTACTCTGTAGTTTCTCTGAAAGGTACAATTGCAGATGAATGAAAGGAAACTTACTAAGGTCAGAGAAGTGTTTGCCTGAAATTGAGATTATTCTTAACTGGTTCTGTTTTAGCAAAAACAGCTATGCAGAGCAGAGAATTCTGATGTTCTGTGTTTGTTAAATGTTGCTGCTTTCTTTGAAAAGATACACAGTATTTCTGTAATATTATTCTTGTCACAAAAGAAAGTTATATGCTGACCCTGACTTAGGTCAGAAACAAGGTGCTTATAAGAAAAGTGCTATTTCAAGGTGAGATACCAGCATTAAAAGGCTCAGTATGTATAAGTGCATAATTCCTCAAAATAGAGTGTGACTGAAGCAAATGAAAATTACCTTTTGCAACTGAAGATGCTAAAGCAGTAAGGCTTTACAAGAGATAAGAGTTGTTCTGGACAGTCAAAAGAACCAAGCTCTCATAGTGTGCTATAAATGCATATAGGAAAAAAGACTGAGCAAAGGAAAATTAGCAGGGAACTTGAATTATCCTTTTATTTTACCCTGAAGTTAGTGCCCACAAGTACACCAAAGTTGTCCCAGAAAAATACCTTTGAAGATACTCAGGGAGAGAGAAGGTTTTCCTTCCTTTTGATTTTTTTAAGATAGGTGAGGGAGAAGAAAAACCAAGAACTACTCAACAAGGGCCCCAACTGCGCATACAGAAGGAGCACAGCGCTGAATACTCACCTACCAACCGGGAAGAGGATTCAGCTAAGTATAGACTGCCGCAGTGGACTTTGTGTCTTTGTGCCAGAAATAAAGAATAAGTTTTAAAGGGAATGATTTTATAAATGTTTTAATGTTGAATTGAATAAATGTGTTTTCTCTTACTTCGCAACCGACTTGAGTGCCTTAAGTTACACAAATGTGTATGCTAAAGTAGCGCTGTGTCAGAATCGTACAAACCCCGACTTTTATGCGCCCTGCTGTGAATACTAGGGGGGATGTGTGGCCCGGCTCTTGGGGAATAACAACTGGCCTGCTACCATGATCGGCAGCCGACAGCCCCTGTCGGCCGCTGCTAAGTCAGAGCCCGGGGCCAGCGCGGAACCCCGAGGGGGTCACAGGAGGTGCGGTTTGGCGTCACGGACAGGATTTTTCGCTTTTTTTTTTAAAAAAGGGGTTATTCCACGATTCTTGTTGTAAGTAGCTACAGCGGCTACACGATATTGTTGTTTCTAAGTGACACTTCTGTTGGCTGGAGGAGATTGAGTGCATTAGCGTCATGGAAGACTGGGCTCAGAGATGAATGGCGATCATACAAAACCAGGATGGAACTGCAGGAGGAAGAATTGAGGAGGAGAGAAGAAGCTGTGGTGAGAATGCAGGAGGAGCAACGGAGAGAACGGCAGATTCTGGAGAGATTCATAGAAGGCCCTAGGATGCCGACAGCCATGTATATTCCCAGGGATAAAAAGATACTTGATTTCACAGGTATGCCAGAGAAACATGGAGATTATACGGTGGAAGACTGGATAGAAAGGACAAAAGCAGCACTAAAAGTTCTCAGAATACCTCCGGAAGATCAACTGGAAATTGTTAAAGACCATTTAATTGGACAAGCTAGAGACACCGCTCGTTTTGTTCCACCGGATACGCAAAATACGGTAGAAGACTTGTTTGATGTACTAAAAATCGTTTATGGTGATAAAGTTCCTGTGAGTATACGAATCAAGGAATTTTATGACAGAAGGCAGGAACTGGGTGAAGATATGCGCACTTATGCATATACGCTACAAGGAAAGTTAAGTAGGATTGAAGCTATTGATCCTGATTGTTTTAGGTATCCTCAGAAGATACTAAAAGAAAGATTTGTATTAGGAATAAGAGAAGAAAGTTTGCGAAGAGAAATGAAGAAAAGATTGGAGAGAGTTCCAGAAATAACTTTTGCATCCTTATTGCAAGAAGCGGTTAAGTGGTCTGAAGAAGATGTATCATGTGATTGGAGAGAGGGAAACGTGAAAATTCTGTCGAGAGGTCGTAATGAAGCTACAGTAAGAGGAGCTACTGTGGAAACAAATTATGAAATGGAAATTAATGAATTGAAGCACATGATGACTGAGTTACTTCAAGAGAAAAGACAGCGACAGGAACCAAGTTATTACTCACGACGTATCTGGAATGGTAATAATCCGTCGTATGGATCTGACTATGAGAGAACTGCATACAGGGCAGTGGGTCAGAGACGGCCAGAATATGTTGAAAGATACCCAACACGAAGGGCACCACTAAGAAACGAGAGAGGAGACCTAGTGTGTTATCGATGCTTTGAATCGGGACATGTGGCAAGACAATGTAGGAGTGAGCGAGTATGGACTCCAGAAGTGACTCAGACTGATGTTCCTGGTGATTCGTCTGATACTGCACTAGACACCTCAAGAATAAAAGATAACGCTAGAATAAATACGAGTGGTACAGTGCCAGTTAATCTGGATAGTAATCAACGGAAACAGGTTAAGCCTCCAGTTCAGACTCCAGTGAGAGCAGATCTTACCCAGTTACCCTCCTCATCTACTATTCGAGCACTGCGAGTAAGTTCCCTTGGAAAGGAGGATGAAAACCAGAAAATATTTGGAAAAAGTCCGATATTAGAAGTTACAATGGCTGGAGTACCAGTAAGGTGTTGTATAGACACTGGGTCAGAAGTAACGACCTTAGCAGAAAGTTACTTCCAACAACATCTGAAGGACTGTAACCAAATGCAAGAAGCAAGTCTAATAAAGTTATCCGCTGTGAATGGTGTAAACATTCCAATAGTGGGATGTGTGGAAGTGGATATGACGTGCCTTGGACAAGAAATAAAGCATTGTGGCGTACTCATAGTAAAAGATGATATGGCCTACAGAAAAGTTAACATGACACCCGGAATTTTGGGCATGAACGTACTGCAAGAATTGAATTGGGATGCAGTATCCAATAGCTGGCTTAAGGGAGGAGAGATTTACAAAATATGGAGACAAGTTCAGAATAACAAAAATGAAAAAATTGGATTTGTCAAGCTGATTGGAAGAAAAACGGTGACACTTCCTCCACTTTCTGAGACTATGGGGCATGTTTACTAAAGTCCGCAAATCTGCGCGCCGCAAAATAGCGCACGGCAACTCGGCATTTAAATGCGCAGAAACGCGTTTAAATGCCCCGCACACGTGCGTGTCACCCCCGCACAGGTACGCGGCACACTAACGGGCCCCGTACAAGTGCGGGCCCGCAAATGTCCGATAGAGGCGTGGAACGGCTAAAAGAGGGCGGAGGAAGGCTCCGGAGGGGCGGAGGGACGGGGTCAATAGGTGGAGAGTGGGAGGGGAGAGGCTCCCCGCACAGTATCGGGCCCGAATTTCCATGTAAAAATTAGCGCGAGTGAAACCCTCGCGGTAGAGGGCATTTAAAGGGAAGAGAAACCATTTCCGTCAGCAATGTACAGGAACACCGGGGAAACCTAAAAACGTGAGCAGTGTGATATATGTGCACAGAACAAAATTGCAAATAGAACCTGAAAATGACCACAACAAAACTATTATAAATAGTAATCCAGCTGGGGAACAGTTATAGTGATGGGCAAATATACAAAACACACCCAGCAAAGCTCCAGAAAAAAGAGATGAATATTGGAAGGGTCTACGGAGCGGAGACTCTTCCGAAAAACATTTCCGTTTTTGGAGCTTTCCTCGGAGTGTTTGCTATGGTTGCCCATTAATACCACTGTCGCCCAGCGTGGTGATATTTTGTCCCCCATTTTCCCGTGGTCATTTCTGGTGCACGTTTGTCACCAGACAGGGTGCATATGCCCACAGTAAAAATGAGTAGAGCAGGGTTTGTGACTCCATCCTACCAGGCTTACTGCCTCCAGGGGCTGCACTGTCTCTGTGGCCAAAGTGTGGTACAGCAGACAGAGTCATTACCTCTAGGACCAGAGGGCAGAGGTTCAAAACCCAGCTGGGGCACCTGCCAGCCCAGTCCCTATATTTTACCCACCACTAAATAAAGATAGCGCAGACACCCCTGTAGTGCAGGGAACATAAGCATGGGGAAAACACCCATATTTTACCCAACACCGCACACACACCACAACAATGGGCATTACCTACAGCCAAGTCCCCCAAATGCAGTCCCGTACTGCCACATTGCAATCAGGTCAACTGCTTTTTCTGAGAGAAGTTCATGCCAGCATGTTGGCGGACAAGTACATGTGGTGCAGGGGGCAGTGGCTGCTAACCACAGAAGACAGAGGCCTAGCCATGTGCAGGCTGGCACAGTCCACTGCAACAGACAGGCCCTGCCGGATCCACAGTCATGGACAGTCCAGGGAATCCAACCAATCTGTGGCTACACAGTGGTGCAGTGCACACAGACAGTGCATGCAAGAACAGAAGGTCACAGGTTCAAAGCCCAGCTGGGGCTACTGCCAATCCTGCCCACATATTTTTCCCACAACTAAACAGTGATAGTAAGGACACACCTTTCATGGCGGGGACATATGCAATGGTAAGACATCTATCTTTTACCCCACTGAGCACAGACACCATGAACAGGGGCAGTACCTAGAGCAGAATCACCCAAATGCAGTCCTGGTGGGCCACACACCAGTCAGGTTCCATGCTGACACTCATACAAATGCCTGTGCTGTATATCTATGCACCACCCCCATGGCATGTAGATGTAGCCCATGCATATTCATGAGGGATAGCAGGAAAACCCGAACAGTGTGATGCAAACCTGGACTGGAGTTGGGAATCTGTGCCGTAAAGCAGCAGCCATCAAGGGCAGACACACCCACACCCACACCCACAGGCCCCATTGGCCAATGTCTCCTGGAAAGGCAGAACATTGGACCGTGCATGCAGCACCCAAAACGAGCACTTGCATAACTTACCAATGTCACCCTACACCTGAGGTATACGGTACACAGCTCTGAGACGTTTGCTAGGAGCACAGGCAGGCAGATATCCATACGTTACGTACATACTGCTAGTTGACCCCATCCAAACAATTTGTTAGGTGTTTGCGGGGCATGCTCCAGGCCTGGCCTCTGACGGTGTTTACCACCCTGGGGAGTGACCACCAGCTGTAATGCGTACCATATCCATGCCTTGCCGTGCTCAGGACCGGTTTGGTGGGCAAGGCTACTTACCCCCTCAATCGTAGCACCATGATGGCAGAGGTGTGGAAGTGTGTGTCTGTCTATACAGTGGGTGTTGGCTGCAAGCCCCTTCAACAGCCCACACTGCCAGCACTGTTGCCAGTATTGGCCAGCCAATGTGCATAATGAGGTGCAAGGTACCATGGGTATAGCCAGGGCAGGGTGGCGTGGCCAGGATGCATCTGCACTGGGCATAGGGCCCTGGCAGGGACATTGGCTGGGATATTGTAGTGTCCGGCCACCACCTACACAGACAGGGTGGCCAAAGCATGTCCTTCTGGGGGATCACGCTCACCCTGACTGTGCAGTGACCACAGCATGGCTAGGCCCCCCCCTCCCCCTCCCCCTCTCCCTCTCCCCCCTCCTATAGTGCTGTATAGTAGTTCTCTCATGTGATAGATATGGGTTTCTCTTTGGGGCCCAGTCACTGATCTATCTGCTTGCTGTGTATGCATCTCCATTGGGAACATGCACTATGGACTAACCAGCAGACTGTTTGTAGCTGGTAAATGTCTTGCTATAATGGCTTGCAGGGTGCAGTGGCTGTTGGCTTGCTGCAGGGGAATATCTGGTGGTGGAGTGCAGCTTACCATACCCTGGGCTTATGTCTGTCTGCTATTGTGTTATGGCTGTGTATGGAGCTGCCTGCCTGGTGGGGGGTGGTGTTCCTCAGCAGGACTGGGGTTGATGTTGCCCTCTACTGCCACCTTTGCAGGGAGGTAGAGTGTGGATCCCTTGATGGGGACCATGTTTGCCACTGGGGGGGGGGGGGGGATAGCGGCAGACAGGGATATCCATGGTGTTTGTGCAGAAACTAGCTATCTTACACATTAACACTGCTTTGGAAAGCCCGCTTGGCCTCCATCAGCCATGGCAGGTGTTGATGACCTGGTCCTGGCCACCTCATTGCACACTCAGGGTGAGCACAGTACCCGCACGATGTAACGGTGTGTGGCTACTCTGTGCCAGTAAAACACCCGGTCAGTGCCCCCTACTAGGCCAAGGTGCTGTGTGGGTGCACCCGGTCACTTCCCCCAACAGGGCCGAGGTGCTGTGGGGGTGCATTCCCCATCTTGTGTCCATCTGCGGACAGCTAATTTGCATGTGCAGTGCATCATGGGTACGGGTGGCCTAACCCTATCCTGTTGACACCAGCAGACTGTCTGTGAGGTGACGTGTAGGCTATCTGCAGCCAGCCAGGGGCCTGCTTACAGCTATGGAGCTGTAGCGCAATGGTTACATCACTGCCTGTGCAGCTAGAGGTCATGGGTTCAAACCCACAGTGGGTCCCTTTGGTAGGGCTGTCCACAGCTTTATTTTTATTTACTGTACATATGTCTATGCCGGCAAGACCACCCTCAGCTTACTATACCCATTAGGTGCCTCTGAGGGTGCTTCATAGGGCGCCCTGTAGGCCACCTTATGGTTGCCATCCCTATAGGGTGCACTATACATTATCCTGTGTCGCAACATACATGCTGCCCTATAGGGGACATTCAAGGGTGCCTTGGCGAACAGTGCACTGTAACATGTGCCTTATGGGCCGCCGTATGTTAACATGCTGGGAGAGTGCGTTTGCTAGTAGTGATAACAAAATAAAATTATACAGCCTCCTACAGCACTCCACAACATAATACATACTGCCTCAGCAGGCATTTTTCACTGGGCATTGTGAGGAGTTGAACCCCTGATCCCTGCACCATTGGTCAGTGTTTTAACCATTGTGCTGTGGCTCTGTTCCTGTCCTTGTGCATCAGCGCGCCGCCTTGTGCCTATCAGCGCGCCGCCTTCTGCCACCCAAGGGGACCAGTGCGCCACCTTCTGCTGCCCAAAAATAACTGTGCGCCACCTTATGCCGCCCAAAAAGCACTGTGCGCCGCCTTATGCCGCCCAAAAATAACTGTGCGCCGCCTTATGCCGTCCCAAATTAATTTGCCTCCTAAAACAATTTTAATCATTACAGTTACTGCCTCAGCTGACCTTTGTTGTTGCGCACACTGGGGTATTGAACCCATGGCCCCTGCACCATTGGTCAGTGTCTTCACTGTTGTACTACGGCTCTGTTGTTTTGTATACTCAGCAGCGCGCCACTTTGCCTTTCCACGCGCTAATGTCGACCCCCGCACATTAGCGCGACGCGCACACGTCCGGTTGCTTACTACCGTTTTTTTTCTATTTTCTGCCTGAACCGCCCACTCCTTATATGGCACAGGCACACTAGCGCGGCCCCGCACGTTAGGAATGTTTAGTAAACATGCCCCTATGTTACTAGGAAGCTGTACTAAGTTGAGAGAATATGCAGCAACGCCAGTGGTAGTGTCAAGCACAGAAACAGCTATTTTACCTACTGATTTATGTGTAGCCAATACATTGGTTATACCGAACAAAGACAAGATAATAGTACGTGTGTTAAATGCTGGCCAAAAACCTGTTAGCTTGCCTTCCAGATATTCACTTAATCAGGAAGAGGTAGTGGAAGGAGGAATAAAATCTGAGGATTCCTTACTCAAGATTAAAGAAGTGCGGGAAAGGCTGTGGCCTAATGCAGAAAATGCGATAGAACCTCGTGAAATAATGTGTGCTAGACAAATTCTAAGTTGTTCCAGATTAGAGTTACAACAGAGACAGAGTGAAGACTCGGACTTACAAAAAGTCCTGTCCCATCTTGAAAAAGACCCTGTTGATATCCGCAGCTGGACCTGTAATCAAAAGAAGCTATGGAGAGAGTGAAGCCGATTACACTGCGAAAGAAGTTTGTGGTATCGGAAACTGATTGATCCCCGAGATAATATGGAAATCATGCAATTCATAACTCCGGAAAAGTTACGCAAAGAAACCTTCCAAGCGAAGCATGATAATGCGGGACATCCAAATGAAGAAATTACGCTAAAAAATATACGAAAAGACTATTATTGGGCAAACATGAACCGAGATATAAAGATATGGATCAGACAGTGTTCACGATGTATTTTTGCTAAAGATTTGTTTCCTAAAGAGAGAGCTCAATATAAAAACTTTCAAGCAAGTTACCCGCTGGAAATTTTGGCTATAGACTATATCACTTTAGAAGCTAGTACTAATGGGATGGAACATGTGCTAGTATTAACAGACATGTTTACTCGATATGCAGTGGCTGTGCCTACAAGGAATCAAACGGCTCAGACAACGGCCAAAGCAATAGTGCATCACTGGATAAATTATTATGGGTGTCCAGCGCAAATACACTCAGATCAAGGTAGAAATTTTGAGTCTGCTACTATCCGTGAACTTTGCAACGTTTATAATATGAGGAAAAGTCATACCACTCCTTATCACCCACAAGGTAACGCACAATGTGAGAGATTTAACCGCACTTTGTTGAACATGCTAAGAACCCTGACAGGTGAAAAAAAGAAAAGATGGGCTGAATATGTACCGGAATTAGTATTGGCCTACAACAGCAGCGTACATAGCTCGACTGGATATTCACCCTTTTATTTGTTGTTTGGTAGAGATTCCAGATTGCCGTACGATCTACAAACAAAGACTTCGGAAAACAGAGCGGAAAAACTTGATGATTGGGTTGAACAGCATCATCAAAGACTCCGGAAAACTTTCCTGGTGGCACAACAAGAATCTGCACGAAGGGCAGCAGTTAGGAAGCGACGCTTCGACCGTTATTCGAGAGGTGCACTCATCTCGGAAGGGGATAGAGTGTTGCTTAGAAACAACAAGAGTAGGGGAAAGCGCAAACTCAAAGACAAATGGGAGATTTCACCTTATGAAGTGTTATACGTGTTTGAACCAGGGGGAAGCACATATAAAATTAAAGATAAGTTTGGGAATTGTAAAGTAGTACATAGAAATAATATTAGGTTACTGCCAAATCCATTATGGAGTACCTGTATAGTTCCAGAGTTGTCTGAAGTAAATGTGGCAGCAGGAGAAGCTGCAGAGCAAAATTGTGTGACGCCAGAGCCCACAGAAACTGTTTGGTTTCTGGAAGCCAGACCTGAAGGTAATCATGATTCTGACCAAATAGGAGAGAACACTAATGAATGCATAGAACCTGAGGTAGAGGTAATGGAAGAGAGTGAGGTACCATGTTTGAGACGCTCTGTAAGACCCAATAAAGGACAAAAGCCTACTTATTTAAAAGAGTTTGTGGTGTTTTAGGGTTTTTTTGTTAAAAAATGGGATAGGTGTTGCAAATGTCGGGTCGACATTTCACTTAGCAAGGGTGAATGTAACCCGAAGGGTTAGAATGTATTTTGTTAAAGAAATGTGTTAACCCTTCCCTTGGCCTTGCCTTTAACCTTTCCCGGCATTCGCGGCTTCATTGCAACAGCCGCCAGCGGGAAGGTAAAGGTTCTTCATGCTGGCGGGCTGTGCAGAGGGAGCCGGGGCCTCGCGCGGGCTTCCCCGGCTCCCTCTGCAGCCCCTTAGACAGCACGGGGCTCTTCGGGGGGGCGGCTAGGACTGGATGGGCTGTGATGGGGGGGGGGGAACGGACTGGAAATGGGCTGTGATGGTGGGGGGGGGGAGAACGGACTGGAAATGGGCTGTGTTGGGGGGGGAAAAAGACTGGAAATGGGCTGTGATGGTGGGGGGGGGGAAATGGACTGGAAATGGGCTGTGATGGGGGGAAACAGACTCGAAATAGCCAGAGAAGGTGGGGGGGTGACAACGGACTTGAAAGGGGCAGTGATGGGGGGAGTACTGCAAATGGTCTGTGATGGGGGGGGGGATAGGACTGGAAATGGGCTGTGATGGGGGGAGGACTGCAAACGGTCTGTGATGGTGGGGGGGATAGGACTGGAAATGGGCTGTGATGGTGGGGACGGACGGACTGAAAATGGGCTGGGATAGGGGAAACAGACTGGAAATGGGCTGTGATGTGGGGGGGGGGGGAACAGACTGGAAATGGGCTGTGATGGGGGGGACGGACAAATTGGGCTGGGATGGGGGGAAACAGACTGGAAATGGGCTGTGGTGGGGGGGGGAGAACAGACTGGAAATGGGCTGTGGTGGGGGAACGGACTACAATTGGGCTGTGATGGGGGGAGGACTGCAAATGGGCTGTGATGGTGGGGGGAATGGACGAAATGGGCTGTGATGGGGGGGAACTTGGACTGGAAATGGGCTGATGAAGGGCTGGATTAGGACTGTGTAAATGTGTTTGAAATTGAGAATTGCAACAACAAAGCTATCTCCTGACTTTGATGCCTTAACAAAAACAGGGAGACCAACAACACTGTTCACACTAAAATTGAAGGTACTATTTTATGAAAGAAATACATTGCATAAAAGTTTTGTAAAATAACTCTTTTTATGCTTTTCTACCTTAAATTAATCTAAACATTTAATGTTACAAATTTAAATTTAATTTATATTAATTCACACATACACACCGTCCATCTACTCTTGGTCCGGCCCCCGGGTCCAATATATGAACCCATTGCGGCCCTCGAGTCAAAAAGTTTGCCCACCCCTGAAATAGAGTGTGACTGAAGCAAATGAAAATTACCTTTTGCAACTGAAGATGCTAAAGCAGTAAGGCTTTACAAGAGATAAGAGTTGTTCTGGACAGTCAAAAGAACCAAGCTCTCATAGTGTGCTATAAATGCATATAGGAAAAAAGACTGAGCAAAGGAAAATTAGCAGGGAACTTGAATTATCCTTTTATTTTACCCTGAAGTTAGTGCCCACAAGTACACCAAAGTTGTCCCAGAAAAATACCTTTGAAGATACTCAGGGAGAGAGAAGGTTTTCCTTCCTTTTGATTTTTTTAAGATAGGTGAGGGAGAAGAAAAACCAAGAACTACTCAACAAGGGCCCCAACTGCACATACAGAAGGAGCACAGCGCTGAATACTCACCTACCAACCGGGAAGAGGATTCAGCTAAGTATAGACTGCCGCAGTGGACTTTGTGTCTTTGTGCCAGAAATAAAGAATAAGTTTTAAAGGGAATGATTTTATAAATGTTTTAATGTTGAATTGAATAAATGTGTTTTCTCTTACTTCGCAACCGACTTGAGTGCCTTAAGTTACACAAATGTGTATGCTAAAGTAGCGCTGTGTCAGAATCGTTCAAACCCCGACTTTTATGCACCCTGCTGTGAATACTAGGGGGGATGTGTGGCCCGGCTCTTGGGGAATAACAACTGGCCTGCTACCGTGATCGGCAGCCAACAGCCCCTGTCGGCCGCTGCTAAGTCAGAGCCTGGGGCCAGCGCGGAACCCCGAGGGGGTCACATAAGCACCATCAATCCAGCAGGTTTGGACTGGGAATTTACTGTCATTTGCATTTCTCCTTTCTCAGTAAAGGATATTTGGGCCTGCAGCTTGGCTAGCATATCTTGTCCCAGTAATGGCACTGGGCACTCAGGCATATAAAGGAATTGGTGCGTTATTTGCTGCCCTCCTAAATTACATATGCGGTTTTGAAGAAAAGGCTTTGTGGCTTTAGCGCCAGTCGCTCCCACAATGGTGACTGCTCTTGTAGAAAAAGGGGCTATTTGTTTATCTACTACAGAATGTTCTGCTCCAGTATCAACCATAAAGTCCATAAATTGGTCTCCTATTTGTATACTGACCATAGGCTCCTGCAGACCTAAAGCGAATTCGGAGCCCGGTCTGTCCTAATCTGCTTCATCTAAATCATAGGCTGTTGCGGCTGCCACTCCCTGAATGGCCTCCGCTCGTTCCCGTTGAAAGTGTTCTCGATTGGTTCCTCTGCGATTCTGAGGTCGGCCTCTCTCTCTTTCCCTCCAAGGGGCGTGTTCCCCTTCATCCTGGGAGGCCTCTTCGAGTCACGGGCATGCACTTCTCCAATGTCCTTCTTCCTTGCAATAAGCGCATTGGTTCGCGCCTAATGGGAGCCGGTCATCTCCTCGGCCCCGCCCTCTTCCTCTGCTCCTTCGACTAGGGACACCTCCCCTTTTCTGTTCCACTATGGCCGCAGCCAAAAAGTCTGCTTTCTTCTTCATCCTTCGATCACTTTCTTTCTGTCTTTCATTATCACGATTCACATACACCTTATGTGCGACTCCCAGTAACTGTGTTGCATTCATGCCCGCAAACCCTTCTAATTTCTGTAGCTTACGTCTAATATCTGGTTGTGACTGGTTTACAAAAGCAGAATTCACCATGCATAGGCTTCCTGGGGCATCTGGGTCATAGAGAGTATACATCCTGTACGCTTCAGTCAATCTCTCATAGAATACTGCTGGGCTTTCATATATGCCCTGATTGACTTCGGTCACTTTAGAGAGATTCATGGCTTTCTGACCCCCCTTTTTCAGACCTTGCATGAGGCCTTGGCGGAACCGTGATAGGGCCCTGGATCCTCTATCAGTATTCGGTAGGCTGGGGGTCTTCATTAGGGAATTCCTTATGAGCTGCTTCGCGATTGTCTATTCCTGCTCCTACCACTCCCTCTGTCAAGGGATTGTCGGCTAGCCAATCAATAGCTGCTCGCTTAATTCGTGTCAGCTCCTCAGTAGTAAATAAAGTAGACAGGAGCTGACGGCAATCTGCCCAAGTGGGTTGGTGAGTCTCCATAATAGTATGCATCAACTCCGTTAATTCTTGGGGCTTATCAGTGTAAGAAGCATAATGCAATTTCCAGTTCAACAAATCAGCAGTGGAGAAAGGCACATATACTAGACTCAGGGGTCCCGCTACTATCTGGTCATGCTCATCTCGCACGGGCAGTCCCGGGACTTGCCGTAGTGGCATCAGTTTCTTGACAGAAGTTTTCTGTAGCCTAACAGAAACTTTCTTGACAGGGGCTTTCTTTTGCACAGTGCGCTTAGTCTGGGACGCTTCACTTGTTACAGATGAGCTTGCACTGACAATTGATTTTACGCTATCATCCTCGCCCTGAGAGGTCTCTCCCTCTTCTTCTTCCTCTGATTCAGCTTTTTCTTCAGTCTCGGGCGAGCCATCATCCTCATCAAGAGGGGGATCATCTATCTGCCCTTCTAGGTCTGGGTCTTGCTCTGGGGACGGGTGCCGCCGTCGCCATGGTGCTGCCGCGGGACGCGGAGGTACTCTCACTGGGTGCTGGGCTTGGGGCTGTCTAGTTACAACTTCCGGGGACTCAGGATCTACAAGAACAGGTTTCTGACTAGGTTTCTCGACTGTCCATGTCTTCTGGGTCTGGTCTGTTACTGCTAACATTATTCTGCACTGTTCTTCATAACAGCGCTTTGCCCAAGGGGGCGGATTCTCACAAATACTTAACCAAGAGTCTATATAGGGGTACTGATCGGGGTGCGCTACTCGCACCTTCCGATGAACTGACTGAATAATTCCTAGGTTAAACGTTCCTTCTTTGGGCCACATGGAGTCTATAACGGGCCACTCCCTGGTACATAAAAGCTGTAATCGTGAGGCAGTCATCTTTACTCCATAATCTCCTGTATATCCTTTATTGAAATACTTGATCATACATTCTAACGGAGTGTTCCTAGTAGACCCCGCCCCTCCCATATCGATGTGTGCGCGCAACGACAAACAGGAGGGAAAAGGAAGGCGGACCGTGGGTAAGGGGTCCTCATGGCCCTAGAAACATTTAAGGGAAACAAATAACAAGACAAGACGACGATCGCTTCCTCCTTTTTACGACCTGGACGCGGTCTCCCAGCCAGGAAATGCGTTACTCAGGAATCCGCCTTCGCTTGGTCCGTGCTGCCAGACCTCTCGTTCACACTTCATTCACACAATCATGCTAGCAACGTATCCCAAAAACAGCCCAATCCTGTCTCTGCTGACTAGGCTATATCAAATTCCGAAATCAAAATCAAAAAGACGATAGTTTCACCCCGCGCATACTCATGCGGGGTTAGTCAGACCGTCTTGAGAGGTGATCAAGCTCTCTTACCAAATACCAAATTCCAAAGTTTCAAAGTTCAAACAACAGTTCTGCTCTGACTCATCTGTCTAGTCAAATCAAAACTATACTCACCGGATCCGGTCCCCGTTCCCAAGCAAGCGCATGAGTTGGACCTCGGACTCCCCCCACGGGTTCGAGGTGTTGGCTCCGTCCGGGTCCGGCACCCACCGAGGTCCGGCCCAACTCCCTCCGATACAACTGGACCAGTGGCGCCTGGGAGCCGAGCCCACGTCGGGAGGGCACGATCCCGGCAGGACCAAACCTGTAGAGGCGGAAAGTCGTGGTATATTGTCCTGTATACCCTCTATTACCACACCTTCCCGGCCAACGCACCAAGAATATGTAGCAGCAGAGCGCAGACAAACCAATAATACCAGGAGTCTGTTCAGAAGGTCCAAATCATTTATTTGTGCATAAGACTCAAGCAGAATCACATTCAAAATGGCTGAGCAATGGTTTCTAGCAAAACAACAACTTTTATAGCTTTCTTTCCCATTCTAGACATAGGCAAACTTTTCATTGGTCCCGGTAACCCCTTTCACCCCATCTATTGGTCCCGGTACCAATACGTAGCTCCAATGAGGACCTTGGTCTGGACTTAGCACCTGCTTACCCCCCTTACAGTCCTCATTACAATGATCATTTCTTAGGCTCTTGATACAATTCTCCTCCAAGGTCAACTGGCTAACTAAAACATGTGGGAAAGCAGGGCACTGTAACTTTTCTTTCAGCAGAGTTAATTAATTCCATAGAAGCTTCACACTCTTATCAATACCAATTAAACTTGTTTTTCTATATTCTCTAAGTTTTGATTCTGCTTAGCTGTACTTAATTGTGCTCTGTTAAGTTTCGATTCTATGGTAGCAGCATTTGGGGAAATGTGTAATTCCTATGGGCCTCTCCACAGGCTTCATTTACAGGTCAAGCTGTTTAGGCTCCCTGCTTATTTCAGACACCATGGATCACAGGCCTTCGCCTACCACAATGGGGTCTGCATTGTGGTGCAATTTTCCCACTCTGTGCTCTATCTTATAATCGCACGGCTGTAATTTCTCCTCCCTCAGCCCTATTTCGGCTGAGGTGACCAAGGCCGTTCGCTCTTGCCAGGGTCTGAGTACGTTAATGTGATATACTTGCTGGTGACCGCTCTTGTTCTCTATCATACATGACACTGGACCAAGCTGCTTAACCACTTTATATGGTCCTCTCCACTGGCATTCAAATTTGGAGGCAGCCCCTGTCACCATCACTATCACTTTCTCTCCTACTGATAGTTGTCGTGGCTTTGTGTCCCTATCATAATACTTTTTCTGTCGCCCTTGACTGGCCTTTAATTTCTCCTCTGCGAATTGGGAGGTCCTATGCAGTCATTCCCACAAGTTTCGCAGAAACTGGGGTACTCCTATTTCTTTTTCACCCGGTTCCACCCATTGTTCGTGCAGTATGTCCAAAATCCCTCGTGGGGCATGTCCATACATCAACTCGTAGGAAGAAGTCCCCAAAGAAGCTTGCATCCGCTCCCGGCAAGCATATAATACAAACAGGAGCATGGTATCCCATTCAGCCATTTCTCCATCTAAGGCACGTCTCAACATCTGCTTTAGGGTTTGGTTTAGTCTTTCTACTAACCCATTACATTGGGGGTGATAGGCGGCTGTCCTGACGTGTCGTACGCCAAAGGCGTCCCACACTTGGGCCAAATACTTCAACATAAAGTTATTGCCCCGATCAGTTAGCACCTCCTGTGGAAAACCTATTTCACAGAATAACTTTATTATCTCCGAGGCTATAGTCTTGGCGGATATGTTCTTTAGGGGAATAGCCCACGGAAATCTTGTGGCTTGGTCGACCATAACTAGCATGTATTGAAAACCTTGAGGCGTCTTCAACAAGGGTCCCACTATATCCATGGCTATTCTACGGATTGGTTCCGATATAACGGGCATCGGGAGCAAAGGCGCCTCGGCTGGCCGGACAGAGGTCACTCGCTGGCAGGAAGAACAGGATTCGCAAAATCGCGAGGTCTCCCTAAAGACGCCTGGCCAGTAAAACCGGGCCAATATTTGGTCTAAGGTTCCCTGTACCCCTTTATGGCCCCCTATTGGGTGGTCATGAGCCAGACTGAAAACTAGGGACTTGAAAGCAGCGGGTACCACCAATTGTTTATGGATTGTTCTGGTTTGGGGATCTAAACTTTCCCTGTAGAGCACCCCTTTATCGAAAAGGAATCTTGGGAAGGTATGCTTTTCCACCTGGGCATACTCAAGTGCCCGAGCGAGTGTGGTATCAGCTCTCTGCTCTTTGGGGAAAGATGGGAACCTCTCTACTAAATCAGCTGGGACCCAGGGCAATCCTTGTCCCGCCTCTAACTCAACTCTTCATTGAGAGCGGCACCGCCTTTCTTTGCGTTTTTCCGCCTTGCCCTTCCTACTCCTTTCGGGCGGGGCGGTTATTAGGTCGTCATGTGAGGGCAACCCTGCTAGCGTTTCATCCTGGGGTTCAGATGTTTCCCCTAGACTCTTGGACTGGGTTTGGGTAGACACAAGGGCTTCACAGGGATATAGGCCCTTCTCCAACCCTTTTCTAAATTGGGGCCAGTCCCTACCTAGCACCAAGTCATATGGTAGCTTTGGAACTAGGGCTACCAATGTTTTCTTTTCTATCCCTAATCCTTTTACTAACAGCTTATATACACGATAGAAAGATGAGGCTCCATGAATGCATCTTATTCTCACTTTTCCCTCTGCTCGGTTCGGTACTGACTCAGACTGATCTGCTATGGTACGCCATAGTTTCTTGGAGATCATGCTCTGATCTGCACCCGAATCGAGTAGAGCACTTGTGGTAATACCCTGCACCTTAACCTCTAAAAGAAAACCTTCTCTTGTCATTTCTGTATTTTCAGTTATTAGTGCGGTATGTGCTTTACATTCACTTTGCACATGCCCCAGTTTCCCACAATGAAAACACCTTTTTTTTTCAAAGTGACTTCTTAGCATAGGCATACCAGTTTTTAAACCTTCTAGTTTAGAACTTGGCCCCCTTTCTGATGACTGCACACTAGCCCCTGCTGCCATTTTGGAAGCTTCGCCATCTTTGTGAATAGCCAATTCTGCTTCAAAATACCTTTCCGTTAGGAGGATTGCTTCCTCCGTGGTACGGCAGTTTTGCAGTATCAGGAAGGTCTGCACTTCTCTAGGCACAGCAGCCATAAACTGTTCTAGTACAATAGTATTGACTGTGGTATCTATGGTCTTACCCTCGGGTATCAACCATTTCATTGTCAGGCTCTTAACCCTTTGACCTAGAGCTTTTGGTGTCTCCCCAGCTTTAAGTCGGATTGCTCTTAACATCCGGTTATACACCATAGGAGTTAACCCAAGGCAATCTCTAATAGCCTTTGTTACTTCTATATAATTATTGGCAAGAGCTGCAGGCATAGCCCTATAGGCAGACAACGCCTCTCTGGTGAGCAAGGTTGCCAGGCTTATGGCCCACTGCTCCTTTGGCCAGCCTATCGTATGGGCTATCCTATCAAAGGATTCAAGAAAATCATCTATATCATCATTAGGTGATAATTTCCCCAATGTCAATGTCTCAGAAGACCATGGTCCTACCATACAATTGTTAGCTAGAGCATCTAGTCCCTGAGGAGACGAAGCTGCATCCTGCGTCTTCCTCTGGTTGGCCAACCATGCTTCCATTAGTTCAAGCACGGGCTTTTGCTGAGCCTGCATAGCTTGCACTGCTTGTTCCTGCGCGTGGAAGGCCATCTCTCTTTGCTTGTCAAACTGCGCAGCCATCCATTGTAGGACCTCCTTCGGCTCCATAGTAGCCACTTTTCCTACAGAGAGAGAGACAAAAAAAAAAACCAAGTGCGGTACTGGCAACTCTTTGTCAGTCCCCCTTTTATCTGGACTCTTAATACTTCTTGCACCTGAATCCACCAAAGGTTATGCCTAATCACTCATTACCTGCATCAGGCGTTGACTCATGCTTTTAAAAAAGATGTGTCTGCTGGTCCTCCACCGTTCCACCAGTGCTGGCAGCGAATCTTCACGTAGGGTTTTTTTTTTTTTCTTTTTTTAATCCCAAACTTGGCAGCATTTTCTTCCTGAACCGGTGTAGTCTTCTTTTGCTTCGCAAGAAGAAAATTCTAAAAACTACGCCACTATGTCACAACCCCATCCCTTTAGCCACGTGCTTAAAGGTCAGGGTGGACATTATTGTTGTATTGAAGGTAGAAACTTTTGTTAGCCCAGAAGCCTTCTGGTACTAGTAGTCCCTTTCTTCATAATGAATAGTTGTGTAAGCCATGTGAATGGTAAAGTATAGGGTTTTCTTCCCTTAATGCACAAAAGGTTCAAACGAAGACAACAGGATTTCCACCTTGTTCAGGATTTTCACATAAGGTATTTACATAGGACAAAAACTTGGATATGCTTCACAGTCTTTGTTAGTTATGCAGGGTTCACACAAAACAAGTTATACAAACAAAAGCAATGCTTCTTCTTTCAGCTTGTCAAACAAAACTGTGTTTCAAAAGTATATCCTGCATGCTATATTTCTCTAAAGGATTCTAAACTCCCAGTACAACAAAATGTACAGTCCATAGGGCATTCAGTTAGCAAAGGGTCAGGTTCAGCAGGGTCTATCTGCATAGCCTCTTGTTCTGCTGAGATATCTGTGGCCCCTAGGTTTTCCCCATATATTCCTGGTTTTACTTCAAAACTTCTTTCTAAGGCTCTCCAGCCTGGCTGTACCCGGTCTGGCAAATATGCAACAGGATTTTTGGTAAGCACTCTTTCTATAGGTTCCCAAACCTTTCTCCAGCTGCCCTGGCTGCTCTTACGGCTCCCTGGCTTCCAGGTCTTTCTGTGACCCAGCCTCAGTTCCTGGTTCAGATCTGTGTCTCTTAGACTCCTGGGCTGAGTCTGGTTCACCCACCTCTGAACTCCTTGGGGCTCACATACAGGGGAAGAAGCATGAAGGTACCTCTGAACACTTGGGTCTGTGTCTCTGGTATTCTCCCTACCAGGCACTCTCCCGGTTCTCCTTCTGTCCTTCCTGAAGACTTCCTTCTGGAGCTTCCCAGCCTGAAACTAGCTCTCTTGGAACTTGTTCCTTTCCTGTAAGGGCTGCAAGTTCAACTGCCTTTTCTCCTCTCTTTGGAGCCATCTCCTTTCTCTTTCTTCTCTATCAGCAGCTGCTGCAGCTCGTGCCGCTCCTCTCCCCTCTGGCTTGTCTATGCTTTGCTTATAAAGCTGTTTCTTAGGTAAGGATTCTGTCCCTCTGACCAGGTGTATCTGATTATGCTTTGAATTAGTTCTTGCATCATCCCAACCTGGGCGTGTAAGCCTACCTTCTGAATCTCCGTGCATACTCCCTCTAGCTGCACTTCTCACTAACTGCACTTTATGTATATCATTTCCTTTAAAGAGATCACTGTTTTCTTCTACCTCCATGGATTTACTGGCGTCTGCTTCATCACAATATCTTCACTGTGTGTACAAGACCTTTATCAATAGAGAACAGGATACGTTTATTAGGCATTATACTCTTGCTAGTTATACACACCCTAATAGCACAAAGCCTTTCCTATACATCAATTGAAGCACAATACCATCATATTCCAATTATTCATGATCATTGGAGGCACAACATATTCTTTCTGCCTCATAAATATCACTACCACTCTAAGCAACCCCAACAGAGACTTATTTACATTAACCCTCAAAATCTCTACTCAACCCATACAACCCACAGATCATTTGATCCTAATTAATTGCATACTCTTGAATGCAAGATCCATTAGAAATAAAATACCAATTATAACTGACCTTGTTAAGGACAACAACAACCCTGATATATTATGCATTACTGAAACATAGTTATCTGACCCAGATATCATGTTACTCAACCAATTAAACCTAAATGGATACAGTTTATTCCAATGCCCCAGACAATCCAAGCGAGGAGGATGTGTCCTCATATTGATAAAGCTTCCCTCTGCCTATTGTGATGAAGAGGATGCTAGTGAGCCTATGGAGATAGGAAAAACTAGTGAATGTACCTTTAAAGAACGTGACAGGTCTGCAATACACACACTGCAGAGTGCAGCTATTGGAGAAGGATTCAAGTATAAGAGTGCAAGAGTCCAGGCAGTCAAAATAAAAGTCTGGCAAAAAAGCTGAGTGGTACCGCACTTGGTGGTTGTGTTTCTCTTTTTCTTCTACAGGAAACTGCTACGATGGATCCGAAGGACGTTCTACAGTGGATGGCGTCACAGTTTGAAAAGCAGCGCGAAATGGCATTCCAGGCGCAGGAACAGGCTGCAGCGGCATTACAAGCTCAGCAGAAGCCTGTACTCGATATGATGGAGGCCTGGCTGGCTAAGCAAAGAATGCCAATGGGAGCAGTATCTACCCCACCAGTACTTGATGGGTCAGCTAGTAATTGTATGGTAGGACCACTGACCTGTGGGACATTGACATTCGGAAAATTGTCTCCGGACAATGACATAGATGATTTCTTAGAATCGTTCGATAGAGTGGCACATATTGTAGGTTGGCCGAGGGAGCAATGAGCTGTACGCCTGGCCACGTCTTTCACAGGAGTGGCGTTGGCGGCATACAGGGCCATGCCAGCGGCCACAGATTATGTAGAATTAACAAAGGCTATCAGAGATCGCCTAGGGCTGACTCCGATGGTATATCACCATATGTTAAGGGCTACCAGATTAAAAGCTGGTGAGACACCAAAAGCTCTCTGCCAGAGGGTCAGAAGCTTAATGATGAAGTGGTTGGCCCCAGAGGGAAAGACCCTGGAGGCGGTGATAGATACTATTGTGTTGGAACAGTTTATGGCCGTTGTTGGACAAGGGTTACCATGGGCCCCGGCCGAGTTAGTCGAGAAGTTCCCGTCCTTCCCCAAGGAGCAACAGGCAGATCCAGCGCTTACACGCGCCTTTGAATATGCCCAGGAAGAAAGGGGTACCCTCCCCAGATTCCTCCTAGATAAGGGTGTATTATACAGAGAGAGTCTACATCCCCAGGCAGGAATAGTGCGCAAGCAGCTGATAGTGCCTACCGCTTTTAAGATGCTGGTCTTGAGGCTGGCTCACAACCATCCAGTAGGAGGCCACAAAGGGGTACAAGGGACTCTAAACCAGATACTAGCTCGGTTTTATTGGCCGGGCGTTTTCAAGGAAACCTCACAATTTTGTGAGTCTTGCCCTTCATGTCAGCGAGTGACCGCTGTCCGTCCTCCCGGAGTACCCATGATCCCAATGCCTATAATATCAGAGCCCATTCATAGAGTCGCCATGGATATAGTGGGACCCCTGCTAAAGACACCCCGGGGTTTCCAGTATATGTTAGTTATAGTGGATCAAGCCACTAGGTTCCCATGGGCCTTTCCCTTATGTAACATATCTGCTAAGACGATAGACTCGGAGGTAATAAAGCTATTTTGCAAGATGGGTTTTCCTCAGGAGGTGCTGACGGACCAGGGAAGTAATTTTATGTCTAAGTATTTGGCCCGAGTATGGGACGCTTTCGGCTTACAACATATTTATTTATTTATTTATTTATCACAATCTCTTCTATACCGCGCTATTCGGCATCAGTGCGGTTTACAAATAACAACAACTTACACATCTCATTAGCTGATTTGTGTTTACATTGAACAAGATGCAAAAACTTGGATAACAAGAGGTAAACTATGTACATCTATGTGACAGATCTGTGTCAGTTATAAGGTCAGTTATAAAAACAGCCGCCTATCACCCCCAGTGTAATGGACTGGTGGAAAGACTAAACCAAACATTGAAGCAAATGTTAAGATGAAGCTTAGACAGTGACATGGCTGAGTGGGATATTATGCTCCCCTTTGTCCTATACGCTTGCTGAGAGCAGACGCAGGTGTCCTTGGGGGCATCTCCCTATGAATTGATGTATGGACGTGCCCCGCGAGGAATTTTAGACATATTGCGGGAGTGGTGGGTCGAACCTGAGATAGAAGAAACAGGAGTACCCCATTTTCTACGAGATTTGAGGCGACGGTTGCGTAGAACCTCCCAAGTGGCGGAGGAAAAACTAAGGAACAGCCAGATGCACCAGAAGAAGTATTATGATCAGCGCACGAAGCCCCGCCAATTAACTTTAGGTGAGAAAGTGATAGTAATGGTGGCCGGGGCTAGTCCGAAATTTGAGGTCCAGTGGAAAGGACCATATAGAGTTGTTAAACAGGTTGGTCCAGTATCGTACATGGTAGAAAACAGAAAGGGTCGCCAACAGGTTTATCACATAAATGTTCTTAGGCCCTGGCATGAAAGGACAGTGCTAGCCAATCTAGCCAAAGTAGAACATAGAGCGGGAAAGCTGCACCAGAATGCGGATGCCCTGTCCAGGATTACGAGCTGTGCGGGTGAAGTATCGCCAGCCCGTAATATCTTAAGGGGGGGGATATGTGATGAAGAGGATGCTAGTGAGCCTATGGAGATAGGAAAAACTAGTGAATGTACCTTTAAAGAACGTGACAGGTCTGCAATACACACACTGCAGAGTGCAGCTAGAGGGAGTAAGCACAGAGAGTCTGAAGTTAGGTTGCCACACCCAAGCTATCCTGAGGTAGTTACAAACTTAGGGGATGATCACACACACCTGAGGGGAGTGAGAGAGACCCTGACAGAGAAGCAGCTTTATAATTTAATTTAATTTAATTTAATTAGCGAGTTTTTATATACCGCATCTTCCATTGATCAGTTGCGGTTTACATGGAACAACAGTAAACAGGCAAAGCTGCTTTTACAGATAACATTGTGAAACTACAAAGAAGTTTAATTTTACAATTAACAGTTTGTTAAAGAGTTTTATAATGTATCCGGCATTGAATCGGGAGCCAGTGTAGATTCTCTAAAATAGGTGTTATATGTTGGAATGGTGGAGCATTCATGATAGTCCTTGCTGCTGCGTTTTGTGCTAGTTGGAGTTTTTTTAGATTTTGTTTTGTTATGCCTAGTAGGGTTATAAGCCTTGCTTAGAAGGAGAGAGAGGGAAGAAGAAGAGGGAGAAGGCGACGAAGCAACACGAGGAAAGGCAGCCAGAGGGGCTGTTGTTGCAGGATAAGAGAAAGTTCCAAAGAGGCCAGCAGTTCCAAGGTGGAGAGCTCCAAGGAGAAACCATCAGGAGAGGTACCAGGAAGGCACAGCTCAGGGAGAGAGAGCATAAAAGTCTTCCTACGTCTATGCCGGACTGGAAGTCTCAAGGTGTTCAGAGGTGGGTGCCCAGGGCTCAAGCTAGGAGGCAGAAGAACCCCACCTGGAACAGGGACCCAGCGATTAACACCAGAGAGGAACTTAAGCAAGGAGGCCAGGAACTGTTTAACCGCTGCTGGAGAGAGGTTTGTGAACCTAGCCAGAAAGAGATAGCTCAAACCCCAGATACCTGTCTTCCATACCAGGTAGACCACTGCTGCAGGGAATTACAGAGATCCCCCGAGAAAGTATATCCTGGGAGATACGAAGAAAGCTCAGAGCAAGGTGATGTTTCTTCAGAGCAGGAAGAAGTGCAGATAGATCCTAGCGAACAGGATTCCTTACTGCCTGAGTTTCCCATGGATTGCACATTGTGTTTGGCTGGAAGCAGGGAGTCCTTAACTGAAGAATAGCTTTCAGGATGTGCGCATTTGGGTAACAGAGTAAAGAAGTCTGACCTTGTTGAAGGTATGGGTTGAAAACTATCCTCAGCACTGAAGCATGTTGGGAGTTGTAGTTTCCCTTTTAAAAGTATAGCCGTGACAACCCAGTATGAAGGTAAATGATAAAGATTTTATTTCCCCAATGTCACAAGGTTCAACATAAAGCATCAGGATATTCTCTCCAGTTAGTATTTCCAAAGATATTTACAAAACTCAGGTTGAAGGTGTTTCACAGTCACTACTTCTGTTCAGGGTTTTTAATCCAAAACATAGCAGATAAAACAAAACACAAGCTTCTTCATTCAGCTTAGTAAAAATGTTCTCTTTTATCCTTTCCTTCTTTAGTAACACCAAGCACAGGTGCTAGGCAATATTCCTTTGGTTAAACAAGCTCTTTTATGAAGGACATAATGTCCACCCTAGCTCTTTAGGCACGTTGCCAGGGGGCAGGGGTGTGACACTATCTAACAATTTAGATGAAATGGACACACATAAAATTGAGAACAAAAGTCTTTCAATCTGCCTAATATATAGACCACCCTCTTCAAATCCAGACAACATCACCTCAGTATTGGAAACTGCCTGTAATTCTTCCTTTAAAAAGCCTCAGATTATGCAACCTATCATCTCTTCACTATACGCAAGCTGCATCATTCCTCATTTCGATGTCCGATATGGGCTACCAGCAAATAGTACAGACACCTACCCACGATAAAGGTAATACCCTAGAATTAATATTCAGACCCACCAACCCCTTAATATATGACCTCCACTCAACCCCAAAAATAACCCAGGTCCCCTGGACCAACCATTATATAATAGAGTTCAATTTAGCATCACCTCCCTCTCCACACTTAACTCAAAATTCTGCATCACATAAAAAGAGGTTCAAATCCTTTGATAAGGAAGCCATTCTGAATGAGACACTACTACAGATAGATTTGACACTACCTGATCTGGATGAAATATTAAATATTAAATAATTGGAATACCTCAATTACTAAAGCTGCATCTGGATCTAATTCACACTGCAGAACCTTACCAAAACACACTGAAAAATGGTACACAAAAGAACTAAGAAAGTTAAAACAAAAAGTAAAGAAACTTGAGCACAGATGGAGATCAACTAAATTGGAAAATGACAAAGTACTCTATATGAATGCTCTCCAATCATACAAAGTATCTATTAACAATACAAAAAAAGAATACCACAGTATGATACTCAATAAATCACTTAATTGTCCAAGGGAACTTTTCAAATCATAAAAACCCTTACTCAAATGCCTAACCCAGAAGCAAACAATATCAGCATAAAGCCACAAATCCTTGCCGGCAAGATTCTGGAGATATCCTCTGCTTACACAATGAAAATGACCTGCCAAACATAAATGATTTACATAGCTCAGTTGCAGTATTTCCCTTCAGTGATAAAAGAATTACACCTACTTTGACAAGGTCCCTCATCAGAGACTTTTGGCAAAACTAAAAAATCATGGGATAGGAGGCAGTGTACTATTGTGGATCAGGAACTGGTTAAAAGATAGAAAGCAGAGGGTAGGGCTAAATGGCCAATTTTCCCAATGGAGAAAGGTGAATAGTGGCGTACCCCAGGAATCTGTGCTGGTCCGCTGCTTTTTGACATATTTATAAATGACTTGGAAAAGCGAATAACGAGTGAGGTTATCAAATTTGCAGATGACACAAAACTATTTAAAGTTGTCAAAAACCATGAGGATTGTGGAAAATTGCAAGAGGATTTTGATAAATTGGAAGACTGGGCATCCAAATTGCAGATGAAATTTAATGTGGACAAGTGCAAAGTTATGCACCTAGGAAAGAACAACCCAAACTATGGTTACACGATGCAAGTTTCCACATGAGGAACCACCACCCAGGAAAAAGATTTAGGCGTCATCGTGGACAGCATGTTAAAACTCTCCTCCCAGTGTGCAGCGGCGGCCAAGAGAGCAAATAGAATGCTAGGTATCATAAGGAAAGGAATGGAAAATAAAACAAAGATTATTATAATGCCTCTGTATCTTTCCATGGTGCGACCGCATCTTGAATATTGTGTGCAATTCTGGTTACCATATCTTAGCGTTATTAGAAAAGGTACAGAGAAGAGCCATCAAAATTGTAAAGAAGAATGGAAGGATACACCTATGAAGAGAGGCTAAAAAGGTTAGAGCTCTTCAACCTGGAAAAGAGACGGCTGAGGGAAAATATGATAGAGGTCTATAAATTAATGAGTGGAGTGGAACGGGTAAAAGTGGATCGATTGTTTACGTCATCATCATATAGAAAGGCTAGGGGACATGCAATGAAGCTACAGGGTAACCTATTTAAGACTAATAAGAGAAAATATTTTTTCACTCAACGTGCAATCAAACTCTGGAATTTGTTACCGGAGGATGTTGTAAAAACTGTTAGTGTAGTTGGGTTTAAAAAAGGTTTGGACAAGTTCCTTGAGGAAAGGTCCATAAACCAAAGGGGACTCGGGAAATCCACTGGTTGCCCCAGTACAAGCATTGTGGAACCTGTGTCTTTTGGGGAAATTGCTAGGCACTTATGACCTAGATTGGCCACTGTTGGAAACAGGATACTGGGCTTGATGGACCTTGGTCTGACCCAATAAGGCGTATTTTATGTTCTTATACACTGACTAACATTTTCAATGCCTCAAAGAGTCGGGAGTGATGCCAAAGGACTGGAGAATGGCTACACAAAAGCAGAAGTAAGGATGTGGTTGAAAACTACAGGCCAGTTAGTTTAACTTTGGTGGTGAGTAAATTATTAGAAACGCTGCTGAAAGAGAAAATAGTCAGTTTCTGGAGTCCAGCGGATTTCAGGATCCAAGAGCATTGATTCAATAGAGGCAAGTCTTGTCAGACAAATCTGATTGATTTCTTTGGCTGGGTGACCAGGGAGTTGGACCGAGGGAGAGCCCTAGATATGGTGTATTTAGATTTCAGTAAAGCCTTTGACTCTGTTCCTCACAGGCACCTTATAAACAAACTGAGCACCCTGGGGATGGACCCTAAAGTTACTGTTTGGGTTAGAAATTGGTTGAGTGTGAGGCGACAAAGGGTACAGGTAAATGGAGCTCACTCTGAGGAGAAGGAAGTTATCAGTGGTGTGCCCCAGGGATCTGTCCTTGGTCCGATTCTTTTTAACATCTTTGTTAGTGATATAGCGGAAGGGCTGTCGGGTAAGGTTTGCCTCTTTGAGGATGATACCAAAATCTGCAATAGAGTAGACATCAAGGAAGGTGTAGATAACATGAGGAGGGATCTAGCTAAGCTTGAAGAATGGTCTAGAATTTGGCAGCTGGGATTTAATGTTAAAAAATGCAAGGTCATGCATTTGGGCTGCAGCAATCCAAGGGAGCAATATAATATAAGGGGGTGAAGTACTTTTGTCCACTAAAGAAGAGCGGGACCTAGGCGTGGTTGTGTCTGATGATCTTAAAGTAGCTAAACAGGTAGAAAAGGCGAACGGCATAAGCTAGAAGGATGCTTGGGTGCATATGGAGAGGAATGGCTAGCAGAAAAAAGGAGGTGATAGTGCCTCTGTATAAGTCTTTGGTGCGACCTCATTTGGAGTATTGAGTACAATTCTGGAGACCGCACCTTCAAAAGGATGTGAACAGGATGGAGTCGGTGCAGAGGGTGGCTACTAAAATAGTTAGTGGTCTTCATTATAAAATATATGACGACAGACTTAAGGATCTTAATATGTACACCTTAGAGGAAAGGCGGGATAGAGGTGATATGATTGAGACGTTTAAATACCTCCATGGCATAAATGCACAGGAGGAGATCCTCTTTCGATTGAAAGCAAGTTCTGTTATGAGGAGACATGGGATGAGGGTGAAAGGGGATAGATTCAGGAGTGATATGCAGAAATATTTCTTAACGGAAAGAGTGGTGGATCCGTGGAATAGTCTCCCAGTGGAGGTGGTAGAGATGAGGACAGTATCTGAATTCAAAAAAGCATGGGACAAACACAGAGGATCTCTAAAGGGAAAAAGGTGGACTGTTGTAGTTGTTGATATGGAAGGACAGAATAGATAGGCCAGGTGGTCTTTTTCTGTCATCATTTTTCTATGTTTCTATATATTGTATAATGGCAGGGAGGCCATTAGTGTAACTTCCCTCAGGAGTCCACACCAGAGTAGGCCAGGGCATGATCCAGGGCATGTTGTGACAGAAGTATAGCCATTATTACAATGGCCAGGCTCCTATAGTAGCCATTTGAAGCACTCTTCAAGCACATTAGGCAAATGTCTTGTCTGTTACATCCTTGTGGTCCAAGGACACATAGGCCCTGCTATGTGTCAGCAGTACTACTGCTCATCCCAGGATACTATCACATTCCAGATACTCTGGGGCCCACACAGTCAGCTGTTGGCCTAGGTAGGTGGATGATTAAAAATGGCACTGGCGTTGCTGAACATCCACCGAGCACACTGGATGTGCTTTAGAGAAACCCAAAGCTTCCATCCACACACCCTCCTTCAAGCATGTCACTGCACTACACTGGGATTGGAGCAGATGCCACTTTCCATAATCTCAAAATAAGCATATTCTTTGAGACAGCACACATGGCTCTCACAACAAACAGACATGTATGACGTGTTGAGCTGCACAGGTGCTGCTCGATTCCCTCTGGCTGCAGCTTGCTATGTCAAAGTTGGCAAGTGACACAATCGCAGCAGTGTGAGTTTGTGGCACCCCTGTTGTCATAGTACTGTAGCAGCAGATAAGCATGCAATAAATAAAACCAGGAGTCATTTCAAGGATCCAAGCCAGTTTAATGTGCACATGGCTCAAGCAATAAGCAATTTCAAAATGGCTGAGCAATGGCTTCTAGTAAAACAACAACTTTTATAGCTTTCTTGTCCATTCTAAGCATAGGCAAACTTTTCATTGGTCCCAGTACCCCTCTCACCCATCTATTGGTCCCGGTACTGATATGGCTACCCAATCGGGATTCTGGTCTGGGCTCAGCACCTGGTTGCCCCCCTTCTAGTCCCAATTACAATGGTCAGTGTCTCTAACTTGTTACATCTCTCCTCCAAGGTCGCTTAGCTTGTTAAAACATATGGGAAGCAGGGCACTGTAACCTTGCTTTTTGCAGAGTTAATTAATTCCATAGAAGCTGTGCTCTCTTATCAGTACCAATTAGAGCTGTTTTCTGTCTTTTATAAGTTTCGTTTCTGCTTAGCTATGTTCAGTTAAACTGAGTTAAGTTTCAATTCTATGGTGTCATCATTCAGGGGGATTTTCATTCCTCTGGGCCTAACTACAGGCTTCAGTTACAGGTCAAGCTGCTCAGGCCTGTCTGCTTAGTTCAATTAGCATGGATCATAGGCCGTCGCCTACCACATTCCCCCCTTTGATTATTCTCACCCGCATGTTAATAAGGTGTGAGAATCAAATCACATAATACTAGGTAAAGGTATCACTCTGTGGTATAGGGTAGTAAGTTCACATAGCTAGCATCTTTGTAGCTGTCACGCTCTACAGTGTTATTAATAACTGAAGTTATCATTTGCAAGCAAAATGGCAAGAAACAAGGGAGCAACAAGCAGATAGTCAAAGTCCATAGTTTGGCAAGAGTGGGAAAAAGAACTAAAGGATTAGAAGGTTCAGTTGCATCTTTGTTGTGCTGTCGTAAAGCTTCTGATTTAGACAGACCAGCTGTCCATCCTTCGTAGTAGATTGTGGTCCAGTCTGAACAAAACACAAACTGTCAACAATGGGGTGGGCCAATACCCACTCACTAGTAGTATTATGTAAATCAGTCTGATTGTATAGGATAGAATAGTTCAGTTCTTGCGTCTCCCAGGGCCACTGATCTCCCATCTTAGTTCCTCCACAATAGAAACAGTCAGAAGTGTGGAGACTAGATGCTATTGCTCCAGCAAGTTCAAGAAACAAGTTCTGGTGGTGGCATGAGGAATTGCAACGGTGGCTTGCGTAGCCTTGTAGAAAGTCAAGATCTAGAACAACTTTTGGATTGGAGAGTATACCAATGCAAGTATAGGAAGAATGATAAAACAAGGTCTGAGTGACCTTCGGTCCAGTTCATGTTGTACTTATACAGGCTGCCCAGGGAGATAAGGCAAAAGTCATTTCAAAGCACTCCAAAACTGTTGCCAGAATAAAGCAATAATAATAATTCATAATGGGCATAGTCTCTGGAAAATTGGTGGAACTGTCGACTTCCACAACAGATAACAGATGTAGGGTTGATTGTAGATCCTCAAGCTTCTGCCGTACGTAGACCTACCAACTTTTTGGCAGGAGTAGGGCTGTAGATTCCAAAGTATCACTGTCCTCTGGGATGTCTCAATTCCTTAAAATATCATAGCATAGTCTCTTAGGCTATTATTGCTTCCTTAGAGCAGTTCACTCTTTAGGAGATCAAAACAGTCTTTTCAGAGTATTTAAACACAGTCTCTTAGAAGATTCAATTTCTTAACACAACACAGTCTCTTTCTGATGATTGCAGTTTTTTTCCAGATGCGAGGCTTACCTTCAGATAAACAAACAGTCTTGAAATAGTGCAGTTTCTGAGGGACCAATAAGTCTTAGGTCCGTGGTTGTTGTCGTAGGGTGAGGTGCAATGGAGTCTCAGGATGCTATACAGTAGTCCAGTGATCAGGTTCAAGAGCAGCTGCTGGCTTCACTTGATTATGATGGGTCCAAGGTTCAAATTCTGCGACTTTTACTGCAGTTGGAGTTGACAGGATGACAACATAGGGTCCCCTCCAATGCAGGGCTAACAGTCTCTTTCTCCACTCTTTGATCCACACCGAGACTCCAGGCTTGAAAGGATGCAGGGGTGCAGACAAATTGATGAGTAATCGATTTTGTACTCAGGTATGAAGACTCCTGCAAAACAGAACTTAAAACCAATAGTTCATGTCTAATAATTTCAGATCCTATCTGTCTCATATCTCCTTTTATTTCCTATACAATAGGCAGGGGTTGCCTATACAGAATCTCAAAAGGGGAAACTCCTAAAGACTTAGCAGGGGCTAAGTATATCCTAAGAAGGGCTATGGGAAGAACCTGGGGCCACTTTAGATAAGCCTCTTGGCAAAGTTTGGACAACTGAGATTTCAGGGTTCTATTCATACATTCTACTTTTCCTAAATTCTGAGATCTATAGGCAGTATGTATCTATTAATATCAATATCTTGGGGCTATACTTAATGGACTTGCTTCCTAAGGTTATCCACCCTCATTCTTTGTACAGGGCCCCATATGCATGCAAGGTTGTAAGGGCATACTTGAAATCTGGGTACACATTTAGACAGGGCTCTTTTCCTATTGTTAGTGCTCTGGTGAGGACTATCAGTTCAGCTTTCTGTGGTGAAGTTTCTAGGGCCAGGGCTGAGGACTCAACTACCAAATCAGGGGTCACCACTGCATATCTAGCACAACAATGTCCATTGATGATGAAACTGCCTTCAGCCACAAAGAAAGTCTGTTCAGGGTTCTCCATAGGGACATCAGTCAAATCCAGGTGGCTTGAGAATACAGTGTCCATAATTTCTAAACAGTCATGATCAGGGGATCAAGACTAACTGATAACATAGCAGGATTGAAAGCTTGACTGACCCTTCAGTTGTATCTGGGGTTTTCACACAACATACTCTAATACTTCAACATTCATAGATTTGTTAGCTAGTAATTTCCTTTGTGTTTCATAATGGTTAGAACAGAGTGTGGTACAGTAACTTGAAGATTCTATCTCAAAGTGATTTTTCTTTTAGTTTTTGCTTACTAGGAAGGCTGTAGCTGTAACAGCTTCTCAAATAAGGTCCAAGAGATTGAGTCAACACTCCCAGAACATTTCCTTGCGACTCATGAACATAGAGACTGCAAGGTTTTCTGGACATCGGGTAGACCCAGAACTGGTGATAACATCAGAGCGGTTTTCAAAGATCAAAAGACTGCATTCCTATTCAAGTCCCCATTCCAATGGAGACTTTTTCATTCCTTTGGTAGCTTGATACAATGTGATACAATGGTTTTGCTAGCAGCGCAAAATTGGGGATCCATATACAACAGTACCCTGTGGCACCCAAGAAGGCTCTCACTTGCCTCCTGGTGGTTGGAGTAGGAATACTGCATACAGCTGCTTTGCGTTCTGGTAAGGGTTCCAGGCGTCGAATTCCGCTGGACAACTGGAATCCTAGGTATTTAACTTGTTTGACATTATTATGCTTTGGCTCTTGAGACTTTGTATCCAGCCTCATTAAAAAGGTGCAAGAGTTCACTGGTGGCTGGTGGACATTCACTTTCTGAGTTGGTGGTTATGAGCAAGTTGTCCACATATTGAAGTAGAATTTTTTCTTTTTTTTTTCTGGAGTTTCTGGATAACTTGTCAAATCTTTTGCTGAGTGAGGCGAGTTCTTGAATTCTTGAGGTAATCTTGTCCAGATGAGTTGGCCCTCCCCCCTCCTTGTAGTGGGGTCTTGGGCTAAGCGTATGCAGAAAAAGGCATCTTTTTAAGTCCAGAATGATGAAATGTATAGCTTCAGCAGAGATCAGTTCCAAGAGAATATAAGGATTTTGGTACCACTGGTTGTATAGTTTCAGCTGCATCATTCATTCTTCTTAGATCCTGCACTGGGCGGTAATCACCTGTCCCAGGCTTCTTAACAGGAAGAAGGGGAGTGTTCCAAGGTGACTGACATTCCTTTGCAAAAGTCCATACTTCAATAGTTTCATTTTTTTCCCCCCTTCAACAAAGGATATCTGTGCTTGAAGCTTTGCAAGCAGGTCTCGGCCCAAAAATGGAATAGGGCATTCAGGCATATACAGGAACTGGTACATTATTATTATTTTTTTTTTTAGTTCACACATGCGGTTCTGCAGAAAAGGCTTTGCGAGAAAAACACAGGGGCTACTGGCTTTAGTATTCTGCTCCTGTATCCCCCATAAAAGTCCATATATTGGTCCCCTATTTTTCAGACTGACTCCTGGGGACCCAGGGAAACTGGAGAGTCTGGTCTGGCCTAGTCTTCATCCATGCTGTAGCCCTCTCAGGCTGCCACTCACGCTATAGCTGCTGCTCCACTCTCGTGCTGAAACACTGTGCTTGGTTTTATTCTGTCTATGATTCTACAATCAAGTACTCCCTCCTGGGGTGGAGTCAAGATACGGGCATTCACTTCTCTAATGTCCTTCTTTTTCTATAATGGGCGTACTCACACCCAGTTTTTCACTTCCTCTGTTCCTTCGATTAGGATAACCTCCTCACATCATTCAACTAAAATATCATTCACTTTCTCTGTTACATTTATTTTCACAATTCACACACCCTCTGATTAACTTTCATTTAACCATTATGCCCGCAAATTCATCCAGTTCTTTGCAATTTCCGTTCATTAGTTCAATCAAGTCCTAAAACTTCTCAGTGTATAATGCAGTTTTTTCAGTTCTAAACAAGTCTGGTCAGCTGACTTTCACTTCTAGTCCGGAGGGGGTGGACATTCCCCTGTTGCAGAGGTGGCTAGCAAACTACTTGGGAATCTGTAGTCCCCCCCCCCCCCTCTCCTGGATTCTGTTTCTCCTAGCAATGCTCTATCCAGGAGGTTGATTTTTTTTTTTTTTAAGGATCCACTTCTCTGCTGTGGGCACATTAGTTCACGCCCACCGGGGGGGGGGGGGGGGGGGGGGGTTGACATCATCGGTGGACTGGGCTCCATCTCCCCCTTAAGCACTCTGAACAGAACTACTTACAGAGAGAGAGAGAGACGAGACAGGATATCTAGAAATTCTGGGGCAAAATCCTGATTGGGACAGAGACATTTCATAATCTTCAGTAAATCCCTTACTGAAATTTTTGATCATACTTGAAAAGACACTTATTATTTCTGTAAACATAGGGCAGGCAGGAAACACTTAGATTGAGCACATACATCCATTATGCTTCTTATAGAGAGAACTATAGCTATCTGTCAGCATGTCTCTGCAAAAGAAATTATTTTTTAGTTCAGGAAGCAAATATTCAAAAGACATTCCGGATATTTTTCATAAAATACAGTACACCTTTCCTTTTTTTTTTAATTACAGAAAAACAGATTAATTTATCTTAAAAGCCAATATTGTAAAGGTCAGTGTAGCTAACTGATTTGTTCATTAGTAACCAGCACAGAGGGGAAGCATGCATTCAAATGACTTATACTCATTCATAAAAAGATAAACTTTGTTTTTAAAACTTTTGGTTAAACAGAGCTAGTGAAACCAGAGAAAAAACTAATTATAAATTCATCACGCTTCGATTAAATGAAGAGACTTTTCAAATCGGGAGTCCCTTTTCATTCCTAGGAGAAATCTCCTGCAGTCTCCAGCAGTCTCTCCAGAACCCTTTTTTTTTTTTTTTTTCTGCAGGCTATGTGGAAGCCACACCCCTCGGCTCGCTGGGGCTTAACTGTGCTCAGGACTTCTCATTCACACACACAGAGAGATGCCAGAAAAAAAACAATTAAACACTTTCCTAAACAATTAACATAGAAATACACCCTTATACATAATACTTTATAAGGTATTCGCTATAATATATAAGATCCCCTCTTATTCAACAAGCATATTCAATCAAAACCAGACATAGCAGAAACAAAATTTCAATCATTACAGTATTTACTGAGGGTGGAACATAGATAATACAAAACAAAGCTAAGCTCATAAATACATTGTGCCTATAGCCCTACAGGAATTCTCCTCACTTGGTCCGGTACAGGAACTCGAAAGGGGTTAATAAGAACGCAACCCTTTCCAGGTTAAGCCCAAAGCTATCGGGATCCACAATCCTGACTAAACATTCTTATTAAATGATAAATAAATGATATATATTACATAACCACAGCAGAAGGAACAAAAACATATTAAATAAAACAGGTAAAATTTGCCTGAAATAAGCACAAACTACCAGCATTGAGATTTAAGCCTGCATAGGATTAAAAAGACGACACTATACATTCTTTCCTTCAGACACGCGGGCCGTCGCCTACCACAGTACATTATAAAACAATATTCTATTTCATGCCCCTGATATTGCAGGTTGGAATAATAGCTGCATGTCCCCCTAATGCCAAAGAATGAGAATCTCAGCGATCCTGGACTGGCACATAATATGATTTTTAGAACTGGTTAACTCAGGTGCTCTGGACAAATCCAGAAGTCAGACCAGGAGTCACAGTGCCATCACTATGGAGTATGTTTTTTGTTGTCCTGGCTCATATACATGTACATGTAAACCAAGAGCTCCACATGGACCTTGATATTATGAGTGTCATGGTTGGCTGAATTACTTCAGGTAAGCCACCAATGGAAACTCCCAGGTTACAGAGAAAATATATACATTTTTTTCTACAATGCACTTTTCAGTTTCATGAACCTCAAATTTAAATCAGAACTTAAAAGGGATGAGAACTCTCCCACAATGAATCACTTAAACACATTTTACTTGGGGGCAATGCCTGGCGCTACAGTCAGAAGCATGCTGTGAGAGCTCCTACATTCAGCAGGATAAAACTATTAAATATTGACTTCTGATTTTTAATTATTCAATGCTTAATTACTATAACATGTCAGAAAACAAAGGTAACAGAGCAGAATTGACTGTGACCCTTGGAACTGGTAATAAAATACCAAAAACAACTCCTCCAACTCCAAAAAAGGCTTCACCTCAGGACAAGGCCTCTTTCCAGGATTAGATTATGCATGAAATTCATCTGTTAAAAGACATGCTTAAAACTTAATTGAACTTACTAGAGAACTTCAAGACTGAAAGCCTAAACAAGTTTACCCTTTCACAAGATAAAATTGCAGACTTAGAATGCCGAACATCTACTTTTGAAACTCACATGGACACCATTAAACAAAATGAATGAAAAATTTAAAAAATGTGCAATGACCTTGAGGACCTCTCCAACAGGAATCTACAAAATAATATTCGTATTTTGGGTATACCTGAAGGGGCTGAAGGTTCTGATATGCTTCAGTTCATACCACTCTTCCTCACCAAGCTTCTGGATCTCTCTTTCCAATCTGCTTTGGAAATTGAAAGAGGTCTTCGAACACCATCCAGACCCCTCTCAAATAGTAAATATCCAAGACCTGTAATCAACAAACTGCTGCGCCATCATCCGGTCTTGCAAATTCTGGCAACCGCCAAAGCCAAAAAGCATCTTCTTTATGAATGTAGAAAATATTGATCGTGCCAGATCTCACCAAAACCACTGTGCTTAAGCGCAAATCTTTCTTAAAATGAGACAAGACCTTAAAGATATAAGTGAAATTCAGCTTACTTTACCCAGCCAGAATGATTGTCACATATGCAAATAAAACCACTACCTATACTGATCCTGACCAGCTTCAGGATTTCATAGACAAGTACAAGATGCAGTGACTCTATCTTTGACTATATCCTTATCTCTGCACTACTTTATTCAGTATTAATTTCAATGCTGCTTCTATGGATTTACCTAACTAACTGGAAATAAGCATAGATCTGGTTGGCAACAAAGATGTTTGCTCTTGTGGATCTTGTGTGTTGTGGTGTCTGCTATGATCGCTCGTGGACTCCTTGCTATATGGTTTTGTCCACTGGATTTATACTCAATATTTCTCTTTTGACTCTTCAAGTTTATGACACCAGACCAATGCACTATGTTGTGACTATTTGTTTGCTGTAGCACATTAGGGCCTTGTACTAGAGTTGAGTACAAGCACTCTATGTTCCTGAGGCTACCTTACTGATCATTAGTTTTTTGCTCAAAATTTTATGTTTTATGTTTATGCAATTTCTTGATATACCACCCAGGCTGATGGGCATCAGAGCGGTTTACAATCATTACAAGCAGGTACTGGATACTGAAGCACTCCATTTAATTTATTATTTTCTATACTTTACTAAGCATTGTGTTGTCACATATATATCTCAAAGGTTGCTTTCTATATGCTGTAAGTCAGCCAAGTTCTGCCTGATGCAACATGAATGCAATGTGTGCCTTTGAGTCAGTCCTGACTCCTACTGACCCAGAAGCTCCTGAGTTTTCTTGGCAGTGTCACTGGAAGTAGATTGCCAGGCCTTTCTTCTGAGGCAATGGAGGGTTAAGTGACTTGCCCAAGGTGTGCTAGTGGGAATCAAACGCTGGTTGCTTGGTTACCAAGCCAGTGTTCTAACCACTTGGCTACTCCTCCACTCCATATGTTTGTTAAAAGTTTTGCTTGTTTGACATATTCTTATTGACCATGGATCTTACTTTGCTTTGTTTATATTAAATATCTATTCTTTAACCTAATCTTTCTTTCTTTTTCTTTTTAGGCCCCTATTGCTATCTGATTTAGTTTCACATGTTGTTTAATGATCAGAATTCTTTCATTGCTTGCTTTCCCTGCTCTGATTCTTAGATGGCGCTACACTCCCCTCCTAATGGTCACACTACTTGACTGTAGGTTCCCTTTTCCTACTTACAGATTTCTGTTTCTCTTATAGTGAGACAGTGCATTGCTATTATTGTGGAGACTACTTTGAATTATTAACAGTATCCCCTTTATTCTGATATCATTTAAACTGTTATCTCTGAACATCGATGGGATTATTCATTCCATCAAACACAAAAAAATCTTAATTTATCTTAAGAAAGAAAAATCTGGCATTGTCTTTATACAAGAAAGTCATTTACCACATATGGAATGCCTTAAATTTAAAGATAAATTTTATACCTATCATTTTTTTCACCTGCGCTTTACAAAAAAGCAGGTGTTTCAACCCTCTTCTGCAATACTATTCACTTTCAATTGGAAAGATAACGTTCAGATACTCAAGGAAGATGACTTATACTTGCTGGCCATCTTCTTAATACAAAAATTATGCTATTATCTTTATGCACCCAATGAAGATGACCCAACTTTCTTTCAAACTCTATCTCAAAATCTTCTTGAATTTTGGGACTATCAAAAAATTATTGTAGGTAACTTTAACTCACCACTAGATTACATTTTAGACAGAAATTCTACCTGTTGACCTTCCAAAACCAGTTCATGGAAAATGTTGTATAATATGGGGGGGGGGGGGGGGGGGGGGGGTTCACGTGATGACGGGGAGCTGAGTGGACGCTCTTCAGCCAACAGCCAAGCTCCACTCCTGGTGCACCAAAACTGCTAAATAAAACGATAGCGAAATTGGACACGCATAGCCTCACACCCTCCCAGTGGATCCCGGAGGCGTAGCTGAGTGAGAGGGCTGAGTGATCAAGTAGTGAGAAGCTGCGGTATACCCGTAAAACTCCAAAACTGGTCAGAGAATGGGCTCCCAAGATGACAACGGACAAATAGTCCCCACCAAGTATCACGACCCATGATGAGGTTGTCCAAGATCACATGCATGTTCACGCCTGTGTTAGATGAGCACTTGGCCCGACTCCACATCTCACTGGAGGACTTAAGGGGCAGTCTGGAAGCCCAGACCCAGTAGGTGCAGCAGATGAAAGACCATATCACAACGCAGGAGTGGAGACTCGAGGCCCTGGAAGAACAGGTAGGGCAATTGGAGCAAACCAAGCAGGAACTGATTAACCAGGTTGATGACCTAGTAAACCACAGACGAAGGAATAATATACGTTTAATAAGACTGCCAGAGACTTACAAGGACAGTGATGTCTGGGACATTATGGAGACCTGGCTACCGTGACATCTCGGCATGCAAATGGCCAGAAATTGACTGTGGAGGGTTTACACCTCTTGGGGCCATGGTGGGAAAATTCGGAGAGACTGCGACCCATCATAGCTCAGATTCTGAGTTTCACTGACAAAGACAAGTTGATGGGGAGATATCTCATCCAGTGTCAGCTAGAGTACCAGGGTCACAAAATATTATTATTTAAGGACTACCCCGCGAGGGTTGTGGCATGCAGGAGTGTTATGGCTCCGCCATGTTCTGTGCTGGCGACAAGGGGAATAAAATTTTCGCTACAGTTCCCTACAAGAGTCAGAGTTCAGCACGGAAACCAGATGACATAATACTATACCCCCGCAACCCTGCATTTGTGAGCAACCAAGATCTTAGAGACGGCAGAAAATATGCTGGCATATGCCAAGCTGGACATTCAGCCTCAGGGCCAATGGGTGTTTTTCATTTTGGATAGCCATTATTACCCCAATAGCGATGACACATTTGAATAGAGAACTTTGGACTATAAAGATCCATCACATCTGACTAAGGCCCTTTTAAGGATGTGATGGCCCTTATTCTCCCACCCTTCCTAGTGACTGCATATTGCACACGACATGGGATTGAAACAGCTGACTGGGAAGAGGTGGGAGAGAAGACTCAGGAAACGCAATTGAGAGTATGCTTCAAATGCAACTAACAATGCAGATATGGGCCCAAGGAGAGGTGCTGTTAGCGGGGGTAGGGGGAGCGGGGAGAGGGGCTTATGGGACAAATAATAGCAATTGTTTTGCTGCAGGATGATCCTTTCTCACTACCCCCCGATACCCCCCCATTACCCCTTGATACTCCTTTGCCTATAGGGGATGGCTTTGCTGAGAGGGGTGAGGGTATGAGTGAGTGTTGGCTGATTGTAAGGAAAGCATGATGAATAGAACGAAGGGGGGTGTGAGGAGTATGATGATACTATGACAGGCCGAGGGGAAAGAGGTTGCTGGATGACCGGGAGGGTGGGGAATGAAGCAGGAAGTGCGCCAGAGAGGGGAGCAGGTGGGAATGGGAGCTAAAGGAAGGGAGAGGAAATATCGATACATCGGGAAGATGTCTTACAACTATTAGATAAACTGAAGAGTAGCAAATCACCTGGGCCGGATGGTATACATCCAAGGGTGTTGAAAGAACTGAAATATGAGATTGCAGACCTGCTATCAGTAATCTGTGAACTATCATTAAAATCATCTCTAATACCTGAAGATTGGAGGATCACCAATGTAACACCAATTTTTAAAAAGGGTTCCAGGGGTGATCCGGGAAACTACAGACCGGTGAGCCTGACCTCAGTACCAGGAAAAATGGTAGAAACCATCATAAAGAATAAAATTACTCAGCATGTAGATAGTCACAACCTAATGGGAGACAGCCAACATGGCTTTAGACAAGGAAGATCTTGTCTTACTAATCTGTTATGTTTTTTTGAAGGAGTGAATAAACAGGTGGACAAAGGTGAGTCAGTTGATATTGTGTATCTGGACTTTCAGAAAGCCTTTGACAAGGTCCCTCATGAGAGACTTTTGGCAAAACTAAAGAGTCATGGGATAGGAGGCAGTGTACTATTGTGGATCAGGAACTGGTTAAAAGATAGAAAGCAGAGGGTAGGGCTAAATGACCAATTTTCTCAATGGAGAAAGGTGAATAGTGGTGTACCCCTGGGATCTGTGCTGGGTCCACTGCTTTTTGACATATTCATAAATGACCTGGAAAAGTGAATAACGAGTGAGGTTATCAAATTTGCAGATGACACAAAACTATTTAAAGTTGTTAAAACCCAAGAGGATTGTGGAAAATTGCAAGAGGATCTTGATAAATTGGAAGACTGGGCATCAAAATGGCAGATGAAATTTAATGTGGACAAGTGCAAGGTTATGCACCTAGGGAAGAACAACCCAAACTATGGTTACACAATGCAAGGTTCCACATTAGGAACCACCACCCAGGAAAAAGATTTAGGCGTCATTGTGGATACCATGTTAAAACCCTCGGCCCAGTGTGCAGCGGCGGCCAAGAGAGCAAATAGAATGCTAGGTATGATAAGGAAAGGAATGGAAAATAAAACAAAAGATATTATAATGCCTCTATATCGTTCCATGGTGAGACCGCACCTTGAATATTGTGTGCAATTCTGGTTGCCGTATCTTAAAAAGGATATAGCGATTTTAGAAAAGGTTCAGAGAAGAGCCACCAAAATGGTAAAGGGGATGGAAGGATACTCCTATGAAGAAAGGCTAAAAAGGTTAGGGCTCTTTAACCTGGAAAAGAGACAGCTGAGGGGAGTTATGATAGAAGTCTATAAATTAATGAACGGAGTGGAACGGGTAAACGTAGATCGATTGTTTACGTTATCAGAATATAGAAAGACTAGGGGACATGCAATGAAGTTACAGGGTAAACTATTTAAGACTAATAAAAGAAAATATTTTTTCACTCAACGTGTAATCAAACTCTGGAATTTGTTACCGGAGGATGTAGTAAAGGCTGTTAGTGTAGCTGGGTTTAAAAAAGGTTTGGACAAGTTCCTGGAGGAAAGGTCCATAAACCATTATTAAGAAGTGACCGAAGATATCAATGCTTGACCCAGTACAAGCATTGTGGAATTTTTGTCTCTTGGGGAAACTGCTAGGTACATATGACCTAGATTGGCCACTGTTGGAAACAGAATACTGGGCTTGATGGACCTTGGTCTGACCCAGTATGGCATATCTTATGTTCCTATGTTCTTATGAGAGAGGAGACGCATTGGGAAGGGGGAGAGAAGGGCTAGGGAGAGAGGGGAAAGAGGTAGGGACATTTTGGGAGGATTGGAGGCTCCGGGACAGGGGGGTCAGATCAGCTGGGAGGTGGACACCTCTGAGGAACATATAGCTACATGCGCGAGACCACATACGTTTGACCGCCAGGGTGTTGGATATGATAAAGATCATCACACTAAACACTGAGAGGATCTATTTGCCAATTAAACACACCAAAATTCTTAACTACCTCCACAAGGAAAATGTAAATGTAGTCTTGCTGCAAGAGACGCATCTAACTGACAGAGAACATGGGAAACTACAGCAAAGGTAGGTGGGAGAGGTGGGCCGCCAAAGAGGAGTGGTGATCTTGATAAATTGTGGTTTACCCTTTACCCACCACAATAGCGTGGTAGACATAGAGGGACGTTACCATATCATGAGTGATGAGATAGAGGGGAGGCAGATAATTTTCTGCAATGTATATGCACCTAGTGTGTATAATCATAGTTTCTTCATTAACCTCAGTGCGCAATTACTCTCGTTCAGAGAGTACCAGATGGTCATTGGGGGGGACTTAAATCTACCCCGTGACGGGACCATAGACTGCAAACCCCAAAGGGGTATAGCTGCATGTACACAGGGGAAAGGGGTAGACTTTTTGCTGACAGAGCTATAGCTTATTGACACCTGCAGGGTCCTCCATCCTGAGGAAGCAGACCATACATTTTATTTGCATCCGCATAAGAGCTATGCTAGGCTCAATTACCTCTTAGTTATGGAGCCTCTATTCTGGACACTAACTGGGCAGAGATCGGGAGTGCAGGATTATTGGACCACGAACTGGTGTGGATAGAAGGGAGATGGGGGGAGGGACGGGGGAAAGAGGAATCCTCCTGGTGGATGAATCCCACACTGTACGAAGATCAGAAATTTCAGGAACACCTATGTAAAGCTTGGCGGCTATAATGAAGTGAAAATAGTATGGAGGGTATGGACCCCCTCAAGCTATGGGAAGCAGTGAAAACCACCATAAGGGGGATAATAATTAACTATATGGCAGGGAAGTGAAAGGCACAGCATACATGCCTGCTAGATGTATCCAAGCAAATGCAAAACTTCTGCAGGCAACATATGAATAGTGAGGATCGGGGGAGATATATGAAAATACAAAAAGAGATTAATACTTTGCTGGATCAAAGGGCAAAGAGAAACATTAGGTTGTATAAGTACTAGCTTCATAAATGGGACAATAAATGTGGATGGATGTTGGCCCATATAGTTAGCCCTGCAAAATGAAAGGCAGTGGTGTGGGGGATAAAGACGTCACAGGGAATGCTGGAAGAGGATGAAGGTATTCACCGGCAATTCCAGTGTTTCTATAGCTCCCTATATGACCAGAGCCCAATCGATGCTGAGGGGAGGGATGTTTTTTTAGGGACCTATCATTGTCCCAGGTGAATGTCGAAGAGAGGGAGATGCTACATAGGCCCTTTGGCGCAGTAGAGATACTAGATACCATCAAAGAGCTGAAGCTGCAAAGGCCCCTTGCAAAGATGGGTTGGGAGGGGTATTCTTTAAGATATTGGGAGAGCTAGTGGTGGAGCCCTTCCAGGCCCAATGTGCAGAGACACTAGTGCGGGGAGACTTGGGGGGCCGACAGACTTGGGCGTCCACAGTAGTCCTTTCCCAAACCTGGTACAGATGTCATTCAAGTACGTTCATACAGACCCATCTCTCTTATCAATCAGGATGTAAAAATTATTGCATTAACACTGGCAAGATTGGCGTGGGTCATCCCACAGTTGATCCACCCAGATCAGGTAGAGTTTCTCCTGGGGCGTTTTGCATCAGTACACCTGCTCAGAATGCTGGCGGTCCTGCAACGAGGGGCAGGACAAGAGGGAGATGACATTATTGCCAGCCTTGATGCCGAAAAGGCCTTTGACAATGTATCATGGATATACCTCGGTGATTGAGAGCTTTGGGGTAGGGTTCCCTTTTTTTGAACTGGGTGAGTGGGCTATACCATAAACCCTGGACCCAAATCATGGTTAATGAGGGACTCTCGGAGAGTTTCCAGCTCAGGATGGACACGAGACAGGTCTGCCTACTCTCACCGATGCTCTTTCTTCTATCCCTAGAATCCCTGGCTGAGAAGATCAGAACAACGATAAAGTGGTCGGGGATTAGCATAGGAATGACTACGTGCAAGATTAACCTTTTTGCAGATGATAGGTTACTCTTCATCAGCAGGGCCAGCGAGCATATTGGCAACTTGATGAGTGTAATAGCAGCATTTGGGTTGTTTGCAGGGCTAAAAGTGAATTGGTCTAAATCAGAGGCCATGCTGGTGCAAGTTATTTGTGAAAGCATGGGCGGGGTACACAATGAAATATTTGGGTAAACACCTATGCTCAAATAAATACCTCTTGTACCAGAAGAATGCAAGTGATAAATTAGTCTAAATACATGTTTGGTGCACAAAGTAGCGCAATCTCCTTCTATCTCTGCAAGGTAGGATAGCGCTGGTAAAGATGGTACTCTTGCCCGGGTGCTGTATCCACTACAGGTGCTGCCTCTTTGGGTTAAAGGGTTGGAGGAGAAGCTCTATAGGTGGGTGATTTCCTGTGGAGAGGGCGCCCAGCACGCATTAGCTATGCTAAACTAGTGGCGGAGAGAAACGGGGGGCTTCAACTTACCAGATCTCTGCCTATATAACATAACTGCGCTATTGTGATGGATATACAAACTGCATGAAGGGGGAGGGGGGGCACTATGCCCCATTGGGATTCCTGGACAAGGGATGCACCCCATACACATTTTTTAGCATCCTGCAACTAAATCAATAATGGCGACAAAGGGCTCGGGGTTTCATTGTTTCTTAGAACCTCTGTGGAGGGCATGGAGATGGTGGCTGGAGAAGGTGGGAGGCCCCATTTAGGACATTACTGGGAAGCCTTGATTTCTCCCCGGGTTTTGATAATGTGGCCTTCCGCAGCTGGGGCAAACAAGGATATCATTATGTGGGACAGATACTGGATCTGTGCAAGAGGGTGTTTCCTACCTTTGAGCAACTCAAGAATAAGTGGCAACTCCCCAACAAGTACCCAACGGCCTATTTGCAATGTCAGCACAACACCACAGCCAAGAAGGGACCGAATCAGTTCACCTTTATGCAACTAGAGAGGATGTTTTTAGCAACCCCCCTAAATTAAACAAAGTGGCGTATTGGTACAGAACAGGAAGGGACATGAAACTGTGAGAGTGGCCAACATCTTTGGGGGAGGTCTAGTCTAGAGAACTCGGGGAGGAGTTCAACTCACATACTCTGGAACGACTCCTGGTGGGGATTTTCAAACTGACACCAAATGTAGCTTTACAGGAGATGCAGTATAAAATTATCCACAGGGGTTACTTGACAAGAGAAAGGGAGGGCCAAATGCACCTCTGGGATGACCCAATGTGTCTGCACTGCCGGGTCTTCAAAGGTACCTGGACAAACATATTTATACAAAGCCCTAAGCTACAGATATATTGGGGGAAAGTGCTGAAAGAAATTACAGAATTCATTGGGGCTATGTTAGCGTGGATGTATTCTGCTCTTCTGCTGAGAGATGGGAAGCCATTTCAGAAAGCGTTGAGAAACCCCCTGGAGAAAAAATTTGGGCAAGTGTCACTTTTGCTGGCTTGAAAAGTAATAGTAAACTATTGGAAAGAGGACAAAGCTCCAGCTCCTGAACAGTGGGTGAGGGGAATGCAAGATATAGCTAAATGACAATTGCGAGAGCTATAGTCAAAGGGATCCCTGGTGAGGCAACGATACTGGTCGATATGGGAACAATGCCTCAGGTGCCCGTAGTCTCTACCAGGGGAGAGAGGAGGGGGAAGGGGGAAGAGGTAGAGGGGGAAGGGTAGAGGAAGGATAGGACTAGAGGGGAGAGTTAAGGAAAGGGGGGGGGGGAGAAAAGTAGAAAAAAGTGACTGCCCCACCTGAGCAAGAAGGGGCAAACGAGTAACGAGTAACGAGTAATAAGTAGCAACTGGACAATTAGAGGGAACCTGGTGTAGAGGTTCTATGTACAGAAGTGCATCTTCAGATAAGGACTCAGAGTCTTGCAGCATCATCTTTATGTTATGATATCATGTTGTTACCAGTAGTCATGAGTAGCTAGATAGATTGAGTTGGGGGGAAGAGCTCTTTTTCCTCCCCAACCTCATGGATACAGACATTTTATTTGTTTATGTTGTTATGTAACTGTTGACATGTGAAACAAAACCAAAATCTAAACCCAGTTAGAATAACTGACTTCTTCATCCTCAAAAAGTGATTTTTGTTTCTTCAACTGAGCTAATTGCTCATCCATATATGCAAACGTGGTTTTGGTTCTTTTTGACCTGGTTTTGGGTTTGGTTTGGTGTTCTTTTCAGTATTTTTTACCTATACCTATGGCTTCAGCAGGAGCTCGCAACGCACATGCGTGAAGCGTTCCGCATGCGCAATGCACGGGCGTTCTGCATGCACAACGCGCATTGCGCATGCGTAACACGTGTAAGACCGCACCCTAGACAACTATAAAGGCGCATCATCCTGCACATGCCGCCGAGGGTGTATAGTAGGAGCAGAAGTGAAGGAGGTGTATTGTAGGAGCAGAATTGAAGGAGCAAGCAAAATGAGTGAGGATGACCAAGGCAGCCAGCAGCCCCCAGTGTCCACCACCACACAAGAGCCTGAGGGTGAGGAGGCAGGCCCATCCAGGGTGTCCCGGCCCATATGGGACCAGCTGGAAGGTGCACCAGTGGCAAAGAGGAGGCAGAGGCCCGTGCCCGAGGATGCCAGGAAGAGGGCAGTCAGATTCACACAGGAGGAGAATGACCTCTTCCTGGCAAGTGTCCTCGAACTATGAGGTGCTATACGGGCGTCAGAGCAACACCACCACCATCAGCACACATACCATGGCATCAGAGGCAGTGCAGTCAGCTGTGGCAGAGGCAGGAGGCCCACACCAGGACCTTGAGAGCATCCGCAAATGGTACAGTGATATCAAGCGGGGGGTACGGACGCACCTGACTGAAGAGAGGCACCATGCACAGGCCACAGGTGGGGGTGGACCCAGAAGACTCGCCCTCTCACCGCTGGAGCAGTGCCTGGTGGAAAGACTGGGGCCCGTGTATCTTCATGGCCTGCCCCCCACGCTGGATACCTCGCATCCACATGCAGGTAGGATGGAGATATGTAGTCCAGGGAAAGCTAATGTAACCTAAGGTTTAAATATGAAAAAAAAAGATTTTTTTTTTGTTTTTACTTGAGGGGAGTCAGCTGCGAGGATCAGGGTCTGGCGGGGTTTATTTCACTGCTAAAAAATGTATGAATTTAAATTTGGAAATAATAGAGTATTTAAGTTAGATAAGCTGAATAAGATTATAGATTTTGGACTATTTTGGAAAGTCTTTAATGTGTAAAACTTCCAAGCTAAGGCTTTGCCATTCACTTTAATAGGAAAATACAGTTGAAAAGAAAACTGATTTTTGCAGAATTCTAAACATGCTTTAATGCCTCATTTGCATATTCCTAAAGCATGCCTGTGATTGGTTAGCGGCTCTGGAATGCAAATAGGTGATGTCAGAAGAGTCACTGTAACCTTGGCAACACGCAAAAATATAGTTGTAGAAGAGCTTGGACAGTGAAAGAAAGCAGAAGTGTGTTGTGCTGTGTCTGAAAAGATGTACAATTTTTGCCAGTAAAAAGGTACCAATATGTGAGAAATTGTTTTTGAGAGTGGAATTGCTGTTAGGACGATATGAAAATCAGGCTAAGTAAATGATAACACTGATTTTGTGTGGTACTAGACAGTACTGATTGAGAAGTATTGCCAGGTAGTGAAGCAAGTAACATTGGTTGAAGATTCCATGAGAGCTCTCTAAAAGAAAGAGACTGAGAGGAAGTGGAAGTGTCATTTGAGGAGTGCTTTGCTATTAAGTAGCCTATAGTATGTTGTGCCTGAAACCTTAAAGTGAAAGGATACTTGCACAGTAAGTGACTGACGTCATTGATGATGAGAAATATGCCTGAAGCCATGTAATGAGATTGATGAATGAGTGCATTGTCTTGGGAAGTGAATTCTTAAATGAAGCTCTGTTAGTAGTTAGGGAAAACAGTAAAGAATAGGCTTCATTATTTAGGGACATTAATTATACTTTGTTTTTATTTAGTCAGTTAGGGAATTTTAAATCTGTACTGAATAGTTCTACAGTGATTGTTCGCTGGTTTGTAAGATAGATAGGGTTTTCTATTTTTGGTTTATTTAAAGCTTAAGTAGTAAGTGGGTGTTCGGGAACTACCGTCAGCTGAGCAACACCGGCGTTTACATCAACAAGAGCTCCCACGAAAGGAATACCAAAGTCATCAAATCTATCAAGAAAGTTCTACAGCTACAGATACCAACAACTACTGCAACTACGGAGAGTTAAGTGCTCATAGAGACTCTGTTTTGTGAGAGGAAGGAAAATAAATACATACCTGTGAATAGAAGTTGATAGAAGTTCTGTACAAAGTTTTCTGTAAAGATAAAAGTTATATAAACGTTCAGGTATTTTTATTTATTTATTTATTATTTATTTAACATCTCTTATATACCGCACTATTATCATCAGCGCGGTTTACATGGAACCAAACATATACATACAGAAAAACTGTAGTGCATTTTACAAGTAACAGGAATTTGAACTTGGTAATAAAGGGAAACTATGTACATTATGTAACTATATACAGTAGTCTATACACATTGGTCACAGTTGAAGTTGTCTTGACCTGAGTATGGATGTAGTAAAAAGAAAAGAAACCAAACAAGTAAATTGTTATTTAGAAAATATTAAGGAACGAAGAAAGTAAATACTACTACTTATCTGATATGTTGTTCCATAGATGTTAACCTTTGATCGACGAATCTCATACTTGACTTTTGTTTATTGCATTTAATAGTGAAATGTTCTATAGTAAAATAAATAATAGTAAAAAAAAGAGAAAAAGATTCTGAATGCAATGAAAATTAAATCTGTTATTAGGTATAACCATCTATAATAACAAATAAAATTGTTATACTTATCACTTGAAACTTGAGCTCAAGAAATCCTTTTAGTTTATTTCCTTCATTTTGCTCTGAGCAGTGAACAAGGTTAGTTTATTTGTGCCTTGTTGTCTGGGTTTGTGTTACTTCTTGGCCACGACTACCACCATCATATCTAGAGGTGAAGGTGAACTCAGACACAGCAAGGTTATAAATTTTTGGCGTCACGGGCAGGATTTTCTGACAAGCTTCAGGCTTAAGAACAGGGTAAATAAGTAGTTGAATTTGGTACTAGGTATTAAAGACTCAGAATTTTTGGTTAAAGACATTTATTATACAGTGATTAATCAACATTGAAAGTTTCAGCAGACACTGAGGAGCAGTGAAATAAAAAAAATTGGATTGTATTGTGTTTGAAGTTTTATTCTTAGTGGGAAAGAGTGGGGAAAATTTTGTTTGGTAAGCATACTTATCTCCTGAGGTGAAAAGAAGAAGTAATTGAACAATGGAAGCGAAAGCCGGAAATGGTGGAATGAGGCCTCAGATAATTACGAATACAGTGGTGATCCCGCAAGATAAGATGATCCCAGAATTTTCGGGGTTTCAGAAGGAGATGTCAGATCTGAATGTAGAAGATTGGATTGAGAAAGTGAGAATTAGAATGAGAATTCTAAAGATCTCACCAGAGGACCAAGTGAATGTGATTCGTGACCATTTAAAAGGCTTGGCGGCGGACACAGTTAAATATTCCTTACCGAGAGAATGTACGGTGGATGAAATTTTTGATATGCTATGCTAAGTGTATGGAGATAAGGTGGCATTGGGATTGAGGATTCAAGAATTCTACAATGCAAAACAAGATAAGGAGTGTACGGATATAAATTACAGCAGAAAATGGACATTATATTAAAGAGAGATAGAAGAAGAATGGGAACACCAGAAGAGACATTGAAAGAGCAGTTCATTTTGGGATTAAGGGATGCTGCACTCCGAAGAGAAATAACAAAGAGGCATGAGGATAATCCGAATATGGGATTCGTGGATTTGTTACAAGCTGCCATAAGGTGGGCCAGAGAGGAGAGAGTCCCAACAATGATAGAACCTAAGAAAATACTACAGAGACTGAGGGAGATGCAGGAGATGGAACAGCGGGTGGAGATACAGCTGCAGCTATGATTGGGCAGTTAACAAGATTATTTACACAGTGGACAAAAAGGCAAGAACGCGAATGGGAAATGCAGAGACGGGAAAGGTGGAATAGGGATTTATTTATTTATTTATTTAGACAGTTTTGTATACCGCCTTATCCTTCAATCAAAGTGGTTACAACACAGTTGGGGATACATTTTTAACACGTGGGGATATGAGACACATACACTAATACTTACAGGGAACATGGGCAATGGAGGGTTAAGTGGCTTGCCCAAGACCACAAGGAGCATCTGTGGGACTAGAAACCCCAGTCCTTCCGGCCCAAGGTTGCTGTCCTCTAGTGGGATTTGATCCTCCGACCTTCCGGCCTGAAGTACCTTGCCCCAACCACTAGGCTACTCCTCCCTATGTGAGAAGCGAATATAATGGCAACGGAAATATCAGTTATAGAGAGAACAGAGGTGAATTCCTGGCTAGAGAAGCTTCTAGTAGTTTATCGACAGGACAAAAAATATGTTTCAAATGTCATGAATCAGGACACATTGCCCGTTATTGAAGGAATGAAAAATTTCCTCGTACAGCTCCATCAGACAGTGGAAATAGTAGTTGCAGTAATGTTAATACGCAAAGTGGTAATAATGAATCTCTTCGGAGAAGTCATTTAGGTGAAGCTGCAGAAAGAGAAACTGAAAGGAAGGCTACCGTGAGAAGACAAATGACAGAACGTAAGGGAGATGGGCATGAAGACAAATTATTTGGAGAAAAGGCTGTGGGATCTAGTCCATCGGTAAAAGTAAAAATCAATGGAATTGAAGTAACCTGTACGCTGGATACGGGATCAAGCGTATCAACAAGATTGACTAGATTTTATTACAAAAATTTTCCGAGCCAAAATCAATTGCAAGATGCCTCCCAACTAAAATTGATGGCAGTGAATGGTACGGAACTACCAATATTAGGATATATAGATGCGACTGTGCAGTGTCTTGGACAAGTAATATCACAACGATGCATTTTTGTGGTGCAAGATAACTTTAAAGAAGGAAGAATGGAAGAAAGTGCTGCCCAAGGAATAGTGGGTATGAATGTTTTGACACACCTAGAGGGGTTATTCCGAGACTTATCCTGTTTCCAGGGGCGGCCCAAGGGGGGTGCGGGGCCATGTGCGGAGACTCGGTGCGGGGCCTCATTTGCATAAGTGGCCTTATTTGCATAAATATTTGCATAATGTTACCATACACTAACTTTTAGTAAACATGTCTCTTAATGAGGGTATGGATAAAGAAAGACTAAAAGATTTCTACATTACTATAATCCAGTGCCAACCGCCAGGCACATTAGGAACTACTACAAACGCTGCCCATTTAGAACCCATAGCAAACCCGCCATATCCTGACAGCATTACCAGGACTCACAAAGCACCATACCCTACCTATCAAAAGGCAACACTGCAAATATTAAACCAATACATTTCAGAGAATACTGGGGAAAGAGAACAAGTGGCAATGTCAAATAGGAATTACATAAACAGAATACCTCAGCTCAGTTACACATGCAGAACATAGACCATCATCAAACAAGGAATCACAATTTAGAAACAGGAAGGCAATAATTAAACTGGGAACCCCAAAAGCCAAACTTGGAATGTACAACACTGTAGAAATAAAACTATAAATTAATTTCCTCTTGTACCAAACAAAGCGCAGACGTTAATGATGCACATTTCCCAGAGCTTTCATATTCCAGTTAATAAATTCAAAATAAAGAGATATCTTTCTACCTTTTGTGCATTTTTTTTCAGTTGCAATTGCTCCAGCCACTTTCTTCTGGTTTCTTCATGTTTTCTGCTAACTTTCCGTCGTCTGCTGTCCATTTGTTCTTTCTTCTCTCTTCTAGTTTTTTTTTTCCATTCTCTCTCTCTACATCTGCTTTAACATACTAATCTTTCTCCTTTTGCTCTTTCCTCATTCCTATTTCATCCACACAAATTTTACCCCTCCATCCTCAATCCCCACTTACTCTCCCAATAACCGGCCAATTGTAGATTTTTCATCCCTCCCACACAAAATATTTTTTCCCTCTCCATTTTACTCTCCCAGCCCCATCCCATTCTAATCCTCCCCCAACATCAGCTCCCTTCTAGTTCCAATCTCACCCAGCATCCATTCCCTTCTAGTCCCTGCATCAGCCCATTTCCAGTCCTACCCCCCATCAACCCATTTCCGGTCCTAGCTCCCCCATCCATTTTCAGTCTGAGTCCCTTCATCAGCTCATTTCCAATCCTAGCCCCCCATCAGCCCATTTCTAGTCATTTCCTAGCCCCACCATCAGCCCATGTCAAATCCTAGCTCCCCTCCACTCAGCCCAATTCCAGTCCAAGCCCCCCATGAGCCTACTTCCAGTTCTAGCCCCTCCATGAGCCCATTTCAATTCAAGCCCCCACCACTGCCCATTTCCAATCTTAGCTCCCCCCAACAGCCCATTTCCAGTACCAGTCCTAGCCCCCCATCAACCCACTTCCCTTCCTAACCCCCCATCACCCCATTTTCAGTTTAAGCCCCCCCTATAACCCATTACCAGTCCTAACCCCCCATCAGCCCACTTCCAGTCTTAACCCCATCAGCCCATTTCCAGCCAGCCCCCCATAGCCCACTGCCAGTCCTAACCCCCCCCCATCAGCCCACAGCCCATTACCAGTCCTAACCACATCAGCCCACCTCAAGTCCTAACCCCTCCCCATCAGCCCATGTCCTGTCCTAGCCCCCCCATAGCCCATTATCAGTCCTAATCCCCCCATAGCCCATTACTAGTCCTAACCCCCCATCACCCCATTTCCAGACAGCCGCCATCAGCCCACAGCCCATTACCAGTCTTAACCCCCCCCCCCCAGCCCATTACCAGCCCTAACCCCCATCACCCCATTTCCAGACAGCCCCCATCAGCCCACAGCCCATTACCAGTCTTAACCCCCCCATAGCCCATTACCAGTCCTAACCCCCCCAACAGCTCACAGCCCATTACCAGTCCTAACCCCTCCCCATCAGCCCATTTCCAGTCCTAGCCCCCCCATAGCCCATTATCAGTCTTAACCCCCCCATAGCCCATTACCAGTCCTAACCCCCCATCACCCCATTTCCAAACAGCCCCCATCAGCCCAAAGCCCATTACCAGTCCTAACCCCCCAACAGCTCACAGCCCATTACCAGTCCTAGCCCCCCCCAGCCCATTACCAGTCTTAACCCCCCATCACCCCATTTCCAGACAGCCCCCATCAGCCCACAGCCCATTACCAGTCTTAACCCCCCCGCAGCCCATTACCAGTCTTAACACCCCCCCCAGCCCATTACCAGTCTTAACACCCCCTCAGCCCAGCCCAGCCCAGCCCAGCCCATTACCAATCTTAACACCCCCCCAGCCCAGCCCAGCCCAGCCCAGCCCATTACCAGTCTTAACACCCCCCCAGCCCAGCCCAGCCCAGCCCCAGTCTTAACACCCCCCCCAGCCAAGCCCAGCCCAGCCCAGCCCATTACTAGTCTTAACACCCCCCCAGCCCAGCCCAGCCCAGCACCAGTCTAAACACCCCCCGCCCAGCCCAGCCCAGCCCAGCCCCGCCCAGCCCATCTTAACACCCCCCCGCCCAGCCCAGCCCCGCCCAACCCCGCCCGTCTTAACCCCCCCGCCCAGCCCAGCCCCACCCCGCCCGTCTTAACACCCCCCCACCCAGCCCAGCCCCGCCCCAGTCTTAACACCCCCCCAGCCCAGCCCAGCCCCGCCCCAGTCTTAACACCCCCCCAGCCCAGCCCAGCACCAGTCTTAACAGCCCAGCCCAGCCCAGCCCAGTCCCGCCCCAGTCTTAACACCCCCCCAGCCCAGCACCAGTCTTAACACCCCCACCCCAGCCCCCCCCAGCCCCGCCCCATTATTAACCCCCCCCCCCCCCCCCGGCTTATGGCAAATTTAAAATGAAAAAAAAAACCTGGCTCTGGCTGCTGCCGCTGCCGCCGCGGCAGAATTGAGTGTCCCGCGGGGCCCCCCTCTCCTCGCTGAGCCTCTCTGCAAGGGCTTTCACATTCGCGAAGGACGAGTGTCTCCCTCGCGTCTCTGTGAAGCCCGCAGGGGCTAAGGGGAAATTTCCCATCAGCCCCTCGCGTCTAAAGGGGCAGATGGGAAATTTCCTATTAGCCCCTGCGGGCTTAACAGAGACGCGAGGGAGATACTCTCCCTTCGCGAATCTGAAAGCCCTTGCAGAGAGGCTCAGCGAGGAGAGGGGGCCCCGCGGGACACTCCATTTTGCCGCGGAGGCCGCGGCAGCAGCCAGAGCCAGCTTTTTTTTTTTTTTTTAATATAATTTTAAAAAAAAGCAGAATGTTCTTTGCGCGGGGCCCCCTGAAACGCGGGGCCCTGTGCAAAGAACATTCTTGCTCAATGGACGGGCCGGCCCTGCCTGTTTCACTCTTGAACCGGTGAAAATTTTAAGAGTAATAACGGAGATATGCGCACAGAAGAAACAAATAGAGCCTAATGTGGGTTTTGTCAAAGTCTTGGGAAGGGTAGGACAGCTGGTACCCGCATGTTCTGAAATATTATCCTATTGAGATGTAATAGTGTTAGGAAATGGGATGGCCCATTGGTAGTAACAGCTACTCTGACTGCAAGTATCCCGAACAAACTGATGGTGGCTGAAGTTTTGATGCAATTCAAAATGATTGCGTCCCTCCAGATATATTAAGAACTAGCCCTATTAACTTCGCGAAATCATCTACTGATTCAGATTGGAATATTTCTAATAAATTCATAAAATGATCTTAATGAAATTTGTGGTCTCAGACTTTAACTGGCAATGCTCTGGGTATTCCACCCCTGAGTAATGTGCCGTTTCGCACTGTTGTTCTTAATTATTGTGTAGATTTCTGCATTGACATAATCATCGAGTCTTATCTTAATAATTATTCACATTCTCAAATTTATGAAGATTGTGCTTATCTCAAAAATTCTTGCGCTATTCCCCAACGTCACCGTTCAGGTACCGTCTTCGCGTTTCAATTCTTCATCAGGGGGTTGATCTTAACCCAGCACTATCTGTCAAAACAACACGAAGATGATACCTGAATTGGAGGGTGATCGTTTGGATATTGGCATGGAAATAGTCTGCCAGGGTCTGGGCACAAAGGGAGGGAGGGATCAGATGCGGAGGCACCTTGAGGAGAGAGCAGAGAGTTGCAAAGAGATGGCGAAGGCCAGCAGCAACAGAGTCAGTCAGATGGACATAATAGTCCTGTTTGGCAAGAGCTATGGCTGAAATGAAAGAGACAAGCATGTACCTGAGGTATAGAAGGTCCCCAGGGCAGCGGGATATGAGCTAAGCAGGCTCAGCGGAGCGAGCACAGGAATGTAGATAGCGGGTAGTGGATGAATGACAGGGCTGGGGTGCAGAGGGCCCACAGGACATGGCATAGGAGGAGCGAGGGCATCCAGAGCAGAGGTGAGTGTGGTGGTATAGGACATGACTGCATCGACAACAGACCTAGATGACATAGTGGAGGAAAGAGATGAGGAAACAGTGGAAGAGGGAACCAAAGGATCAATAGCATGAGGATATCTGAATAGGTTGGAGGAGATAGGACGAGAATGAGGCAGCGGGTGATGAGGATTGAAGCATAAAAGGTGACAGTCAGATAAGGGAGGAACTAAGCTACAGAGGTTCAAGAGTAAGCAACGTGGGAAATCTCCCAGGTCAAGGCAGTGGCCATGCTGATGAGTGGGAGCAGTGGAACAAAGCAGGAGGACAAATGTGGAGGTAGGAGAGAGGATCCCCAAAGCATAGGGGACAGAGGGGTTATCAGCATGAATGTCAGGACCCCTGAGAACATGAGTGGGGGAAGAGGACTCCAGAAAGAAAGAAAGCCATGAATCAGTGGCAGTGAGAACAGTAGAAGCAGACCTGACAGGAGGTCGGTAAATAACAGCTACCTGGAGAGGAGGCGGAGTGAAAAGACGGATGGAGGGAACAGCAAAAGAGGGTAAGGGGTGAGACTGGACCAGCAGGAGGGGTTGTAACAGGCAGGAGGGAGAGTGTAGGAGCCCACCACCACCACAGCCAGAGGGACAAGGCGTATGGGGGAAGCGATAGCCCCCATGACAGAGAGCAGCAATAGATGCAGTATCATCTGGGAGAAGCCAGGTCTCAGTTAGAGCAAGACAAGGTAGACCATTGGAGATAAGGAAATCATGAGTAAAAGCAGGTGTATGGGAGACAGAGTGTGCAGTCCACAAGGCAATTGAGAAAGGGAGAGTGGAAGGGGAAAGGAGAGAGATATGGATAAGAGTAGACATGTTGCGTGAAGATCTCTTCTCTGAGTGTGACAGAGGTCGGGTGGGGGGGGGCCATAGTTGGGGCTGACGTATCTGGATGAGAAAAGATGAAGTAGTAGTAGAGTGCGGGGCAGGGAGGAGACAGTACGGCGGAACCGAGGGCAAGGCTGCCTTAGTGAGAGGGAAGATGGATGAATCAGAGGCAGAAAGCGGTAACGCATAGGAGCTGATGATAGGGTAGAGGACAGACTGGGGGGGATGTGAGGATGGTAAATAGGAGGAAGGGAGGGGTGGGGTGAGGGTGCAGGTAGGAAGGAAGACAGTTAGGGGGTTAAAAGGAGGACAACAATGTGATGAGGAACCATAGTGCAGGAGTAGAGAGGAAAACAAAGGTCAGAGGATATAGAATGTGGGAGAGACAAATATTGGCCATACTTGTGTGTGCGGTAGGCGATGAGCAGATGACAGCTATAAGAGACAGTGAGCCACAGGGTGGGTGGGTAGAGGGGAGGGGGGAGGGGTATTGGTTCGGCAGCTGAGAAAGCTGAGCAAAAGGTGCAACAATAGATAAGGGGCAGAGTACTTAGGGAGCACACTCTGACCCAATGATAGTTGGGTGGCACCGGCCGCACAGAGAGGGGTAGCATAGACCGCCCACATGCACCCCCATCTGTCCCCCCCTTACCCACACACTGCTGGACACCTGCCCAGCCACTCCCCATGGCAGATGCCAATGGGGCCGTTTCCCTGCCTGGCAGGCTACCTGGCACAGCAGGCCCAACGCATACCCATGTGGCTGACACCCACCCATGTATCCTCTCCGCGCACCCACCCAATGACTAGCACCATTCACGGTGCTGGGGCCCCCCACCACTCCGGGGCATGCACTCATGCACACAAATAACAGGGCCCCCCACAGGGCACACCTATCCCAGCCCACAGTAGGCCCATCACATCCAGCCCAACCCCCACAGGCATACCTGTCAATGTGGAGCACCCTCATATGCGTGGAGACATGACCTGTCACAGTCCCATGCACGGGCCTACCCCCCACCCTGCCCAATGGGCATGCTCAGTGCCGGCGGAGGGCTATCCCACTTGTGCCCTGTGACAGCATGCTAGGGTGCTAGAGTTGGTTCCACCACATCCGCACTTTTCCACCAACACCAAGGTGTTCCGCAGGGCTCCTCCTTATCCGCGCTGCTGTTCAATGTCTACATGCAGCCGATATGTGACATCATTCGCTCCTTCAATATCTCCACTCTAATCTATGCAGATGACGTCCTGTTGTTTACACCATTCAAAGTCAAACAACCAGACTTCTCCAGCCTTATCAATTGTTTCAACGCCATCACTGACTGGTTACTATCTCAAAATCTCCGCATAAACTTTAAGAAGACGGAAGTTCTCTTCATATCAAGGAACAAAGATTTCTCCCCTCCATCCTCCCTAAAAGTAAGAGATGCGGAACTCCCTAGTAAACCTTCCATTCACTACCTAGGGATTACTCTGGACCAGCATTTCGACTTTAAGGAGCACATACGAAACACCACCAGAGCTGTCTACAATAAAATTAGAACGCTAAGGCACCTCAGGCCCATGTTACCTCATAATGACTTCAGGACCATTTTCCAGGCCCTCATTCTTCCACATTTTGATTACGCAAATGTGGCCCTGTATGGACTCCCCAAGAACACCCTTAATCCGCTGCAACTCGCCATGAATGCGGCTGCACATGTTCTCTGCGGTTTAGCAAGATCAGACTATATTACCCCGATACTCAAGGAACTCCACTGGCTTCCAATTCACTGCAGGTTAACATACAAAATCCTTCTCATTATCTTCAAGATCATCAATAACCTAGCCCCCTCAACACACAGTGACCTTATCACCCTCACCCCGAAAAACAGACTCAGAAAATCAGTAACTGACAACACCTTGATCATCCCCAAGGAGTCCATCAAGTGCACCCAGACGACCAAGAAAAGAACATTCGCCTTCTATGCCCCAAAATGCTGGAATGACCTTCCACCAGAAATTAGATCCATCAAAGGTCTTATTCAATTCCATAAGGCAATCAAACACCACATTTTCCTACTTCACTTTGCTCAAGCACCCACCCCACCTCTGCTCACCCACTCACCAATGTCTACGAACCCTTCCCTGTAACAAGTATTTTGAGCTTGCCTTAGCCCTCCGTGTATATACAAACCAAATCTAATTGTATTTTGTACATATGTTTATAGTTTCCCTACTGCTCCAAGTTTAAACTCATGTTACAATGTAAGATCCAAGTTTTAAACTCCTGTTACATTGTAAGCACAGAACAGGCTTCTGACTGTGCACCCTTGTTGTATGTAAACCGCACTGATAACAAATAGCGCGGTATATAAGAGTTGTTAAATAAAATAAATAAATAAATAAATAAATGTGAGGGTGGCAGAGGCTGCTGTTGCCTACTGTCTGCTGTTTCCATACGTGGACCCTCTGGCTAGCTTATCTGGACCCTGCGCTGTGTCTTGTACAGATGTGCGGCTACTACCCTCCCTGTCTTTCCCATCCCATCGGTCTGTGCTGCGTGTAGCTCATTGTAACCACAGGGACATAGGTCTACGGTGGTACATACATCCCATTAGATAACGGCGTAACATAGAAATGTACATAGATGGCCAGGTATGCCACTGCTAAACAGTGTACCATATTCCTCCCCAGGTGACACACAGGCCATGGAGGCGGCAGATGAGGAGGGGCCACAGTCCGCTGCAGAGGAAGCACAGGCAGGAGGCGGTGCACTGGAGGAGGAGGAGGAGGTGCACAACAGTGTCATGGAGGACGGCAAGGGCAGGGAGACAGCAGGAGCTGTGCCAGGTCACGCAGAGGGGCACCCAGTACCGCAACCCGCTCCGCAACCCACTCAGGCTGCCATAGGGGAAGTGCTCTCCGAAATGCGGGCCCACACCGCTGCATCCCGTGCTGACTCAGAGGGTGAGTGACTGGCCAGACAGGTGCAGGTGTAGGGGTGGTACCACAGTGTTATGGTAGCATGTGTAACCCATATCTCACAAGTCCCACCGTGTCTCACCCACAGGCAGGTTCTGCAGGCTATAGTTGTGCAGTTCCGTGGGCAATGCGAAGACAGGCGCGAGCAGATGCAGGTGATGCAGGGACTCCGCAGGACATGCAGGGCCTCCGAGATGAGGTCGGTCAGATGCGTGGGATGGCTGAAGCGATGGTCGTCGGGATTGGACGGTTGGCCGATGCATTGGAGGACATGGCTGGCCGTGGCCAACAGCTAGCAGCAGCAGCAGCAGCACCACCCACGCCAAGGGGTGGGAGGGGCCATGGTCAGTGCAGGTTGTAGGTGTGGGGGCAGGGGCACTGTGTAGGCCTGAATAAAGGCTACATCCTTTCACCAGGCCTGCAGGCATATGTCCAGTGTTTCATTCTTTGCTCCCATGGTTACCCTGTCCCCCACATGGTCACCCTGGTCACATATGCCTTCCATGGTGCATACACCCTTTGGCACGCCATTCCCTGTTCCCATCCCATGTCATGGGGGGGCTCTGCCCTGCCACCATTCAGCACATATATGTCCTGACATGCCTCCTGTGCTGTGCACTGTGCCATGTGTGCACTGCTTTCATGTCTGTGCCACCATGCATGTGCCCATGTCTGCTGTTCATACCAACACATCGGTACAGCCCGGAATAATACTCCATCACCCATGCCCATCCCCTACACCTGCCACGGGGACTGTAACATGTATGTGGTAGATGTATTGCGCCCATACTCATAGGGAGATAAGGCTATAGCGGAGAGATTGAATGAATTCTTTGCTTCAGTCTTTACTGAGGAAGATGTAGGGATGTTACCCAAGACTGAAGTGGTATTTAAAGGTGATACGGCAGAGGAATTGAGAGAAATATCGCTACACCGGGCAGATGTATTACAACTATTTGATAAACTGAATAGTAGCAAATCACCTGGACCAGATGGTATACATCCAAGAGTATTGAAAGAACTGAAATATGAGATTGCAGACCTGCTATTAGTAATCTGTGAACTTTCATTAATATCATCTGTAATACCTGAAGATTGGAGGATTGCCAATGTAACGCCAATTTTTAAAAAGGGTTCCAGGGGTGATCCGTGAAATTACAGACCGGTGAGCCTGACGTCGGTACTGGGGAAAATGGTAGAAACCATCATAAAGAACAAAATTACACAGCATGTAGATAGTCATGGCCTAATGGGAGACAGCCAACATGGCTTTAGACAAGGAAGATCTTGTCTTACTAATCTGATATGTTTTTTTGAAGGTGTGAATAAACAGGTAGACAAAGGTGAGTCAGTCAATATAGTGTATCTGGACTTTCAGAAAGCTTTTGACAAGGTCCCTCATCAGAGACTTTTGGCAAAACTAAAAAGTCATGGGATAGGAGGCAGTGTACTGTTGTGGATCGGGAACTGGTTAAAAGATAGAAAGCAGAGGGTAGGGCTAAATGGCCAATTTTCCCAATGGAAAAGGGTGAATAGTGGAGTACCCCAGGGATCTGTACTGGGTCCGCTACTTTATGACATATTCATAAATGACCTGGAAAAGTGAATAACTAGTGAGGTTATCAAATTTGCGGACGACACAAAACTGTTTAAAGTTGTTAAAACCCAAGAGGACTGTGCAAAACTGCAGGAGGATCTGGATAAATTGGAAGACTGGGCATCCAAATGGCAGGTGAAATTCAATGTGGACAAGTGCAAAGTTATGCACCTAGGGAAGAACAACCCAAACTATGGTTACACTATGCAAGGTTCCACATTGGGAACCACCACCCAGGAAAAAGATTTAGGAGTCATCGTGGATAACATGTTAAAACCCTCCGCCCAGTGTGCAGCGGCGGCCAAGAAAGCAAATAAAATGCTAGGTATCATAAGGAAAGGAATGGAAAATAAAACAAAGGATATTATAATGCCTCTGTATTGTTCCATGGTACGACTGCACCTTGAATATTGTGTGCAATTCTGGTCGCCGTATCTTAAAAAGGATATAGTGTTATTAGAAGAGGTACAGAAAAGAGCCACCAAAATGGCAAAAGGGATGGAAGGCTATTCCTATGAAGAAAGGCTACAAAGGTTGGGGCTCTTCAGCCTGGAAAAGAGATGGCTGAGGGGAGATATGATAGAGGTCTTTAAATTAATGAATGGAGTGGAACGGGTAACCGTGGATCGATTGTTTACGTTATCAGAATATAGAAAGACTAGAGGACATGTAATGAAGCTACAAGGTGATCTATTTAAGACAAATAAGAGAAAATATTTTTTCACTCAACGTGTAATCAAACTCTGGAATTTATTGCCGGAGGATGTGGTAAAGGCTGTTAGTGTAGCTGGGTTTAAAAAACGTTTGGACAAGTTCCTGGAGGAAAGGTCCATAAACCATTATTAAAAAGGGACCCAGGATATCAATGCTTGACCCAATACAGGCATTGTGGGACCTGTGTCTCTTGGGGATACTGCTAGGTATGTATGACCTAGATTGGCCACTGTTGGAAACAGGATACTGGGCTTGATGGACCTTGGTCTTATCCAGTATGGCATATCTTATGTTCTTATGTTCTTATGGGACATGCTCACACGTGTCACTCTCACTGCACTGGCATGTCAGTAAATGATACACATGACCATTGCGATATGGTAAAAAAATGTATTTACATGAAACTATTTACATTTGTGCAAACATGCCCCTGCAGCTGTTCAGGCTGTGACTGGTTGGGGCCGCACCCCCCCCCCCCCGCCCCAGAGGTTGTGGCAGTCCCGGGTCACAGGATGGCACAGGGCAGGGGTGCCACATACCTGTGAGGTACTCACACACCCTGGGGGCCACCTTGGCTGGATGGCTGATGAGCTGCGCTGCCCGTGATACCCTCACACAGCATGTGCAGCTCATTAGCGATCTGTGCCACGGCATCTACCACCTGCTCCATGGTGCAGTTCTGCTCCTGCTGGGCAACGGACAAAGCACACACTGCCACAGACAGGCAGCGTGCACACATGCCCCCACACAGACACACGGTGCTTGTTGTCTGTGTGGCGGCATCCGCACATGGCCTGTCTGCGGCAATGTATGCCGGTCCTGCATCCAGTCGGGTGGCATCCATGGCCCCATGGGGCAGGTGGCAGGGGCCCCCATTGCCCTGTGCAGTCCTGTGCCACTCGGGACTGCCCACACCCCTGCTGCCCCCTCCTCTCCACCATACCCTCCCCCTTCCCAGGCTCCCACTCCTCCTCTGCCTCCTCCCCTCCCCCCTCTCCCTCGGCAGGCTCCCCCTTCTCGTTCTCTGCCATGCCGTCTTCCTCCTCCTCCTCCTCCCCCTCTCCCTCGGCAGGCTCCCCCTCCTCATCCTCTGCCATGCCGTCTTCTTCCTCCTCCTTCTCCTCATTCTGCCACATTGGTGATGGCGCCGGGGGGCTGCCCAGCTGTGGCCGCTCCTGGGATGTGCCCTCGCCAACCTCTGCATCTGCTGTGGGGGGAAACCAGACATTACCACTGCGGTCATGCGTTCGCCACATCATGGAAACATAGTAGGTGTCATCACAGGCTGCTTGGCCACTGGAACATGATATTGTGCAACACACAGGCTGCATCACTCACCGTCCCCTTGGCACATCGCCTCCCGCTGCAGCTGCATCAGGAAGTGAGGGGACCGCTGCCGCATCTCCCTCCCCTTTTTGCGAAGATCCTCCATCTGGGGATACAGCAATGGATAGGGACTGTTAGGGGACAGACATCCCTGGCCATCAGCTACTGCACATCACATATGACTGTGAGCAGCAGGGGGCTGCTCCTGCTGTGCACTGTCAGTCCACTGCTAGCTGTTGTCAACGGCACCTGCATGTGTGCGAGTGTAGCTCAGCATGTATGGATTGCCCCCTACGTGTCCTCTGTGCTACCACCCGGGCACCCCGTGCCTACCTGATGGCCTACCCTTGCATGACATGGTTGCCCCATGGCATACATGGCATTGTCATGCTGCAGATCATGTGCATCGTACCAGCAGTGCTGTATGGTGCTGTTATCCGTGTGATGGGTTGCCAAGGGGTAGTGGGGGCATGCGCCACATCCTACACATATGCGCAGGATCTGCATGTCTGCTACACCTTTCAACATTACTACAACATGTGGCTATAATATGCTGTACCTGCATATGCCCGTGCCACCGTACTCCATGGTGACAGTGCTGCACATGTGATTAGCCAATGTGGCATGTAAACAGCAGCAGACGCATCTACGAAGGTCCAGGGGATGTATCACAGACCTCTGTAAATAGGCCTGAGGCAACCTGGGGATAGGACAGACCTGCGCACATCAGCGGGCGCACCTACCATAGCACCAGGATTAATAACAGACCTCTGTAAATAGGCCTGAGGCCACCTGGGTCTAGGGCAGACCAGCACACATCAACAGGCACATCTACCATTGCACCAGGATTAAACACAGACCTCTGTAGATAGGCCTGAGGCCACCTGGGGTTAGGGAAGACCTGCGCACATCAACAGGCGCACCTACCATAGCACCAGGTGTAAAAACAGACCTCTATAAATAGGCCTGAGGCCATCTGGGGATAGGGCAGACCAGCGCACATCAACTGGTGCACCCACCATAGCACCAGTGTAAACACAGACCTCTTTAAATAGGCCTGAGGCCACCTAGGGATAGGGCAGACCAGTGCACATCAACAGGCGCACCTACCATAGCACCAGGTGTAAATACAGACCTCTGTAAAGAGGCCTGAGGCTGCCTGGGGTTAGGGAAGACCTACGCACATCAGCAGGCGCACCTACCATAGCACCAGGATTACTAACAGACCTCTGTAAATAGGCCTGAGGGCACCTGTGGTTAGGAAAGACCTGCGCACATCAGCAGGCGCACCTACCATAGCACCAGGATTACTAACAGACCTCTGTAAATAGGCCTGAGGCCACCTGGGGATTGGGCAGACCTGCGCACATCAACAGGCGCATCTGCATTGCTCCCAGGTTAATCCACAGACCTCTCCTTTTTCCCTGCTGTGCTTCTATGATATGTGTGTTGATTGCTGGCTACTGTGTTGCACTCCTTGGTTTGTGTGACCTGCCCCCATGCACTTACCTCACGTGGGTAGTCCACAGATGCATGAAAGCACCTGGTGATGTGCCCCCAGGCCTTCCTCACCCTGCTGTCTGCGGGAGGAGCCAGGGAAGAGGCACCTCTGACGGCAGCAGATGAGCCGCCCAAGCAGTTCCAGGTCCCTGTGGGAAAATGCAGGTTTCCTGGACTTCATCACCATCTTGTTTGCTGTGTGAACTGCAGGGCCTCATGACATAGTAATGTTGCGCATGCGCAGTAACACATGCTACACGATGACACACCCGTAGCATGCGCAATAACACGCGTTAGTCTGTTTCTGGACGTATTGTCCTCTGTGGCATGCATTTTACAGAATTTTGATGACACGTGACACATATTTTCATTCTTGACCACACCTGTCCTCTGAAGGTGCATGTTCCACATTCTCATGTAGTTTACATCACTGTGTAGTTTTCGGGGATTTGAACTCACACTGCATTGTTGACTGGCATTTCCCCAACCCAATGCGCTACACACACCAGGCCATGTTGGGGGGACGGACCAGTATCTTGTGGGCAATGGGCTGTCAACGTGCGTTGGAAGGTACCTTGGCCGTTTCACGTACATTAGGGTGGCCAACAGGGCACGTTATAGCTGACAGGGCACCTTAACGCAAAGTGCCCTGAGGGCGTAAGGTGCCATAAGACCATATTTAACAGCTAATATGTGTGGATAGGCTGCATGGAGGACACACTGTAATGCACAGTGAAGAAGGGGAAGGGCGTGTGGAGAGGTGACGAAGCTTCTGCCATTGTATGATAAGGTGCGCAGAACAAACGAAAAGAAAGGAAAAGAAACTTGTGGGAATCAAACCCACAACCTATGTTGGCTCCAAGCATGTCTGCAACCACTATCCCAAACAAGCAAAATGCAAATATGTTCCACCAAGTGGCCATCATGTCTGCTATATTATGATGCAGTATTGCGGCGTACGTGTGTTGTGGCATATGCGCATACGCCACAATGTGTGTTGCAGAGCTGATGATGTGCAGTGCGCACAATAATGCGCGTGACATAACAGACATTCTTACATACCGTATGAGATGCGTGTAGGTGTCTTAGGTTATGTGAGCGGCTTATGGCACATAACACACGCCCCAAACAAACGCTACATGCGTTACTGTGTACGTTCCATGTCTGGGCACTGCAATGTGCATAGCACCAAAGTACTGCGCACACTACAGTAGACAGGATGAGGCACCTTACTACCTGTCCATTGCCCTGTTCTTCTGCCTTCCAGCTCATGTCCGTCAACCTGATGCATCATACACTCCATGGGGTACCTAAGACCTAAGGTGCCTTATGCTGTGGATGTCATCAGGGGGGTCAGACCAGATCTGGGCTTGTTGCTAGGCCACTGTCAGACCAACGGTAGTACTGGGAGCCTCCGCAGCCCCCAACCATGGTCTAACATTCACCTGCAGCAGACACAGTCAGACTGTACCTGCTGCACTTTGCTAGGTGTTCCAGCCATGCACAAACTAACTGTAGACAGTCTGCTAGCCAGTCTATATTGCATGTTCACAGAGGAACTATGTGCACCTAGACTTGGGTTGTACAGCACAGACACCTGTCAGGTGCCTCAGTGATTGGGCCTCCAGAAAAGGGGGCACACATATATCACTTAAAACAGGTATTAGGTAGCACTATGTGGCTACATAGCTGTGCTATGGTCACTGTTCGTTCAGTGTGAGAGTGTCCTAACAGGAAGATGTCCTGTGGCCACCTTGTCCATGCAGGTGGTGGTTGGGCAATACAATGTCCCGGCCATTGCCCTACCCCCACTGCAGATGCATCCTGCCTGATCTGCCCTCTCTAGTCCATACCCAGGCTCCTCAGTATGCAGATTTTCAGGCTGGCGCTGGCAACAGTGTACGTTTTGTGGGCCCAGTGCAGAGTAGGGCGCCACACCACAATGGATGGACATACACTCACCCACCCCTATTGCAGCATTGTGCAAAGATAGGGGTGGTTGGCAAACCTGACCGCCACACTGATCCCGATTACAGTGCCGGCATTGATAAGGTGTGCAGGAGCTAGTAGTAGTGCTCTGGTGATAACTGCAGCTCCGTGCTGGAGCCAACAGCCTGCCTCTCCATGAAGCTTTGGATAGTGGAGCCTGTATGAGTGGGGGTTTGTACCCCTGTTGGCTGCTGCTCTGGGGCTTGCACATATTGATGTTATATCTGCATTGTAGGGTAAAACATAGGTACATGGTCTGCAGGATCCACAGCTGGGACCAGAACCTGTGACCCTCTAGCTGTGTGTACTGCACCACACAGTTGCCACAGAAGCACAGCACTCCCTGGGGCTACCTTTACTTTTCATCAGACAGACCTTTTCTGTTGCACTGCACACCATGTACTGGAATAGGGCATGGCCTAGGTCCACTGCAGGCAGGTGCCACTGCCCTCTCCAGCACCAACACACACACCCCTGCCATGCTGACATACCCATATGCTGTCGGTGCCAGTAGTGCGCAGTCCCAGGCCATCCACTGTGCAGGTAGGAAGGTGCCTAGGGTGTGGGGTCTGGGGTGGGGAGGCATACATGGTCATCCACATATCCCCCCATCACCGCCTACCAATGTTATGTCCCTTCCACATGGGGGAGAGATGGCTGGGGGGATGTCAAGTTTGTGCTCTAGCAACTATTGGCTAGGGTGGACCAGGTAGATGTAGGTAGATTGTGTTGTGACAGCAGACTGTGGACAGGCTAGGGCATGCACCTCAAGTACGGTGTACCCAGTTTGGACTACTGGGTGTATATATGTTTCAGACAACGTGTGGTCACATCCTGCAATGCCTTACTGGGGGCTGTAGTAAAAGGTGTTCATTTAGCTGGGTTTACGAACTGTTAAGGACACATCCTGGGGAAGTTCTATGGCCCCTTGTTAGAGTGGTCCCCAGATGTGCACTGATTGCCCTATTACAGGCATAGTGGTACCTGTGTGACCTTTGGGGTACCTGCTGGGTAATGTCCCCTGGATGGGACACTGTGGAACACAGACTACTGGGCATGTTTGGCCTTGGTCAGCTGTTGTCTTGCTGATTTCCAGTTTCTGTGTTCCTATGTGCCACCTAGGTGACAGCCTAGTCCACCCTGTGCCCAAGATGCCCCCACTGCATGTCCCGCCTGCAGCCCCCTATGCCCCATTTGCGCCATCGCCTTTCATATTTGGGCACTATGCTGTTGCTGCAAATGGAGCACTACTATCACTTTTCTTGGGCTCCCTGCCTATGCTGTACATTGCTGACACTGAAATTGTTTCGCTCTCCTGCAAATGTGCTTCTAACGACAGGTTTTCACGCGCGGTAATGTTTGGCCCTTCATTTCCCCGCCTTAGTGTAACAGGAGCCTCTCCCTGCCCACTCCCCGCCCATTGACCCCTTCTCTCCGCCCTCTCTCCACCTTCCGCGGAAGTTACCACGGCTGGAGACGTTACCGTACGTTAACGTTGCCACTGCTTCGTTACCGTGCTTTAGTAAACATACCCCTAAGTCAAGGGTGTTACCCTTTATGTGTGTGTGGGTGTATATAATTTGTTTGAATCCCAATTCGGTCATTGTGTCCAGGAAGTTTGCTGTGTGGAATGTGTTAAGGGATGGGAGGTTCAGATCTCTTAGTATGACGTGTGGTTTTTTTAAGCGATGTAGTGCATGCTAGTTCTAGGATTGGGGTAAGGTTATTGTGATCTGGTGATGGAGGTCTGTATATGAGGCAGAGGGAGAGGGTATTTGCAGATTCTACCCATACTTATTTCAGATCACATAGCAATCTTTCTCTTGATTTTGAAATGAAAACACAAACACAGACAATGGAGATTCAATAATACGCATCTTACTCATCCTCATTTTATTGAATGCATTGAACTTTTTACACAAGACTTCCTTAAAAACAATCTTCCAGATTTATATGAGCCTCTACTGCTTTGGGAAACATATAAAACAGCACTCAGAGATGAAATAATGAGTTATTCTGCTTGGATGAAGAAAAAAAGAAAAATTGGAATTAACTCAGCTAGAACATCAAATTCAAGAATTGGAAAAAAAGCATATTAGACATCCTACCCCACAAAATCTACATTCATTAACCCAGGCTAAGTATAAATACAACTCCTTAACTAGTATACATGCCAATTTGGACATCTTTTACAAAACTGGACATTTTATCGGTGATTCTAAAATAGGTAAATCCTTCACTCAATATCTAAAAGGAAAGCACAAAAAACATATTATCACATCATTGTGAGATACTGATTCCAATATTTATATGAACCAATCTGAAATAGAAAATATTTTCCAATCCTTTTTTGAACAATTTCATTCAGATACTGATAAAGATAATGTTCTATGTGATCAATTTCTCAGTACTTTGAATTCTCCTACCCCCAAAGCACAAAATGAATTAGAATCTGGAATTCCTTCAAAAGAAATAATTAAAGTTATTAAGTCCTTTCCATCTGGTAAAACTCCAGGCCCTGATGGATTCACTGAAGAATTTTATACTTTTTCTGATATTCTTAATCTCTTACTCTTAGATCTATATCACTTCATATATTTGAACATTTTACAGTTGGACATCCAACTTTACTGCAATGTACATAGTACATACACAATGGTTCAATTGTTTTGTATATAGTTGCAATGCTCCCCACAAAATTGTTTTGTTTTCAATAATTAGTTCAATGCAATATATTATGATTTGTGTATTAAGGCGTATGCTTTCTGTACATAGTTCGCTGATGTTAGCTTATGTTTCATGTAAAAAGAACAGTAATTATATTGCTCTGTCCTTTATCTTTGTTTTTTGTAAACCGCACCTGATCCTTGGGAAAGTGCGGTATATAAGTGATTGTTAAATAAATAAATAAATAAATATATACTAAGAACAACAACGGAACTTTGCTCAAACTTATGTTGTTCTTATACTTAAACCTGGTAGAGACTCTAATCCTCAAAATTACAGACCCATTTCACTATTAAACTTGGATTACAAAATGCTAACTAAAATTTTTGCTACCCGTATTAACAAAGTACTGCCTTCTTTCATTCACAAAACTCAAATTGGATTTATGAATAGAAGATACAAAGGCGATATAATAAATAGAAACATAGAAACACGACGACAGAAAAAGACTACATGGCCTGTCTAATCTGTCCTTCCATATCAACCAATACAACAGTCCCCTTTTTTTCCTTTAGAGATCCTCTGTGTTTGTTTCATGCTTCTTTGAATTCAGATACTGTCCTCATCTCTATCACCTCCACTGGGAGACTATTCCATGGATCCACCACTCTTCTCGTAAAGAAATATTTCTGCATATCACTCCTGAATCTATCCCCTTTCACCCTTATCCCATGTCCCCTCGTAACAGAGCTTGCTTTCAATCAAAAGAGGCTCTTCTCCTGTGCATTTATGCCATGGAGGTATTTAAACATCTCAATCACATCTTCTCTATCTCGCCTTTCCTCTAAGGTGTACATATTAAGTTCCTTAAGTCTGTCCTGATATGCTTTATAATGAAGACCACTAACCATTTTAGTAGCCACTCTCTGTACTGACTCCAGCCTGTTTATATTTATTTATTTAACAATCATTTATATCCCGCATCTTCCAGAGTTCAAATGCGGCTTACAATTGAACAACAGTAAACAAAGCAAGGGCTTGTTTTACATGGAACAATTTTTTGACAGTAAACAATGTAATAGTTAAATACGTAACAGAACAATGTAATGGTTAAATACATAACAGAACAAGAACAATTTAAGAACTATGTACAGATACAGGTTTGTAGATTCCTTAGATTTAAATCATGGTTATTTACAAGGGGTGTAAATCTGTTAAATTATGCGGTTTAGCTTTACTCAGATTGAGTTTAGCTTTACTCAGTTGGGTGTTATTTAGCCTTTTTCTGGGATGATTAGTGGATTATTAATGTTGTTGTAGTGCATGGCAAAGAGGTAGGTTTTCAGTTTTTTGCGGAATTCTATAATTTCTGTTGTAGATCTTAGGTCCTCTGGGATGGAGTTCCAAATGATGGGGGCCGCATGTGAGAAGGCTCTGTTATTAGTTAGTTTGGTTGCTTTTATAAAATCATTTGGAGTCCTTAATTTATTTGAGTGTCCTTTTCTGTGAGTGACTTTTTGAGATTCCTTGCTTATAAGATTGCTTAATGGGATTGGAGCCATGTCATTGAGAGCTTTAAATGTGGTTATTGTGGTCTTATATATTATTCTGCTTTGTATTGGGAGCCAATGCAGGGTTGCTAATATTGGAGTAATATGCTGGAATGAGTGTGCTTTCATTACAATTCTGGCTGCTGCGTTCTGTGCTAGTTGTAGTCTTTTAATGTTTTGTTTCGTTATACCTAAGAGAATTAGGTTGGAAAAATCAAAGTGTGGGGTTATGGTTGCCTGTATTATGTTAATGAAATCTTGTAAGTGAACTAAGGGGCGTAGTTGCTTGAGTATTTTGAGTTTGAAGTAGATTTTCTTTATAGTGTTTCTAATGTGGGTGTTCATCGTAAGGTGTGTATCTAAAATGACTCCTAGGTATCTTATTTCGTTTTTTATTGTGATGTCATGGTTTTGTATTGTTATGTGGGTTGGAGGGACGTATGAATGGTTTTTTGTTACAATTAATACCTCTGTTTTGACCTTTTGAAGGTGCGGTCTCCAGAATTGCACACAATACTCGCAAATGAGGTCGCACCAAAAACTTATACAGAGGCACTATCACCTCCTTTCTTCTGCTGGCCATTCCTCTCCTTATGCAACCAAGCATCCTTCTAGCTTTTGCCATCGCTTTTCTACCTGTTTAGCTACTTTAAGATCATCAGACACAATCATGCCTAGGTTCCGCTCTTCTTTAGTGGACAAAAGTACTTCACCCCTATACTATATTGCTCCCTTGGATTGCTGCATTCCAAATGCATGACCTTGCATTTTTTAACATTAAATCTCAGCTGTCACATTCTAGACCATTCTTCAAGTTTAGCTAGATCCCTCTTCATGTTATCTACACCTTCCTAAGTGTCTTCTCTATTGCAGGTTTTGGTATCATCTGCAAAGAGGCAAACCTTACCCAAAAGCCCTTCCGCTATTTTACTAACAAAGATGTTAAAAAGAGGATATAGTAAAAGCTGTTTGTGCAGATGGGTTCAAAACAGGTTTGGACAAGTTCCTGTAGGAAAGGTTCATAAACCATTATTAACTGGACTGGGGAAATCCACTGTTTACCCCTGGGACAAGCAGCATGGAATGTTTCCACCTTTGGGAACTCAGCAGGTACTTGAGACATAGAATGGCCACTGTTAAAAACAGGATACTGGGCTTGATGGACCCTTGGTCTGACCCAGTATGGCATATCTTATCAGACTAGAGAGGAAGTGATGTCACCGATCCCGATGGCGGTGTGAAGGCATTGCTCCGGGGCTAATCTCGCAAAAAGTACCCCACGGAGCCCCATTGTGCGAGGAGAAAAGTGGCACAGAAAAAGTAGGAATGGAAGCAGAGAGCAGGATTAAAATGGCGAATGGAAGCCACGTGGAGCAGTGGACAGAAAAGTGAGTGGATACAGCAGAGGGGCAGCACCAGACTGTAAGGGACTGTAATCACTGACACAGCAAATGATGGGAGAGAGTAAAGAAGAGAAGTGTGCTGTGAGCAAGCAGAAATGAAATGCGAGGAGCATGGCAAAGTAAAGTGAGTTAAACAGCAAAGGGACGGGGGAGAAAAAGAGAAGGCAAAGCAGCGGTTGTGAGTGGTCTGAGAGACTGTGTGGTTAAGCCTCAAAGGGGAGACACAATAAATCAAGCCGAGTTCACAAAGATACTCACAGAATATTGACATAGTCAAGGCTTGAGAAAGATTTAGTGCATAAAGTCTTGAAAAGGCAGTGCGGAGGAGGGGCCGGCAGAGGCAGCATGGCCACAAGAAGGAAAACAATGGACCTGAGGTAATATGCCTTTGCTGGGGCAGGGGCCAGCAGTAGTGATTGCACTGCAATGGAAAACAAAACTAGACAAACTGAACAAAGAGAACAAACAAAGGGACTCACTCACAGGAACAACCAGGAACAAGAAGAAGAGACTATAAAGGAAATAACCAAAACAGAATGAAAAGAATGGTTCACAGAAATAAAAAAAGAGGTGCAAGCAGTGAAAACGGAGCCGAGTGAGCTCATAGGGAATCTGAAAGAGGATATAGCTGAATTGACACACACAGCGGGAAACCACGAGAATCGCCTAAAAGTATAGAGCAGCATCAAGAAGAGGATTAGCAATGGCACATTAAAATGCAAAAATGGCAATACACCATGCAATATAAGTTAGAGGATTTAGAAAACAGATCCCGAAGGAACAATATAAGGATCCAAGGTATTCTGAAGGATAAGGAGTTCCAGAACAGTGCGAAAGTAGCAGCTCTAATCTGTTCGGAGGTGCTCAAGAAAGGGGGAGAAGAAGTGGCTCCCAAAGAAATAATAATGGACAGAGCGCATAGAGTACTGGGGGTGCTGAGAGAAAACAGACCCAGAGACATCATTATCTGTTTAACAGGCTATAAAATGAAAGAACGGATTACAACAAAGATGAGGAACCTGAGGACTATAATTTGGCAAGGCTACCCAATAACTATCTATGAGGACCTGTCTATGGGCACTTTACAGCGACGGAGAGCAATGCAACCTGTGACACAGACCTTAAGAAGCACAGATATCAAATACAGATGGCTGCATCCGTTTGGACTCTCATTTACTCAAAAAGGGAAAACTTGGAGAGTGTAGTCAGTGGAAGAGGCGAAGATTGCACTCCAAGAAGCGGGGATCAGACTTCAGAGATCAGAAAGCAAACAAGAGTCTGGACAAGTAGGGAATGGTGTAGAAAAACGCAAAAGCAACAAGGAGCAACCAGAAATCAAAAAGGGGCGTACCAAAGAGGGCAAAGAAAGACTTAAAAGATGAAGGACATTGTGATGATAAAAGGACGATAAATATAATTTTGAATAGGAGGGAGAAGGAGAAAATTAGAGGTGGATGATCAGAGAAAAGAAAACCTATGAGGAAGGAAAAGTGTAAAAAGATGAAGTGTTGAGAGTGTTTAAGATGTTTGCATTGAAAAAGTTAACTGCAAATTTTAAAGGGGGTAAAACGGGGTGGGTGAAGAAAAGGGGAGGGAAGGTGGGGATATAAACAGAAGAGAGGGGGAGAGGGGTGTGAACTAAGGGAGGGGGTAAGGAGCCCCGAGTAGTAGGAGGGGGAAACAGGAGGGAGGATAAGAGAGGGAGAGGGATAGGACGGGAGAGGTAGGAGACACACTACTCTAGTAGACTCCTGGATAAGGAGGTGGAGAATTGGGGTGGGGAGGGGAGGGAAGGGAGGGGGGAGAAGGGGAGGGGAGGGAGGAGAAGGGAGGAGGGAGAGGGGAGGAGGGAGCAAAGGGGAAAGGGACAGAAAGACAAGAAGGGAAAGAAGAGGAGGGAGGGGGAGAAGAGTCAAATGGGAGGCGGGTAGGGCACAATAGAGGAGCAGGTACAAATAGGGGAATATTGCTGAATAAGAAATCTAAGAAGTTAGTGATAACTACAATAAATGCAAAGGGATTGCACACTTGGAAAAAAAGGAAACTATTGGAAAGAGAGGGTCAGTGGATGGGTGCAGATATTATATGTGTACAGGAGACGCACCTGCGAGTGGGACAGGAGTACATGGTGACCTCAAAAAAATATCCAAAAGTCGTGCTGGCTGGACAAAGAGCAAATCCCCAGAAAGGAGGGGTGGGAAGCTTGGTAGGGGAAGCATATAGACATTTAGTGGTGTGGGAGATTAGAGGGTAGGGGTTTGGTTGAAAATTGGGGATGAGGAGGTGTGGGTGATAAGTTTATATGGGCCTAACGAGGGACAGGGGGAAACATATGAAAGGATTTCTAGGGAGCTGGAAGAATTAGGGGACATCCCTATAGTGTTAGGTGGGGACTTTAACCTAACAAGTAACCCTAGATTAGATAACAGTGGGGGCCAGAGTAGTGGGGGGAGCAGGGATAGACAAAGTATGAAGAAGCTGCAGGAGAGGTTGGGATTGATTGATATATGGAGAAGCAGGCACCCAGGGGAGCGTAAATATACCTTTTACTCGCATGTATATGGCACACATAGCCGATTAGACATGATCTGGGGAAGTAGAAAGTGGGTCTCCAGGATGAAGGAGGTCGATCAAAGGGGAAATTACCTGGACGGATCATGCTCCAGTGAATGTAATATTTGAGATAGGAGAGGAGGTTGAAGGGATAAAATTTTGGAAGTTAAATGATTCTTATTTGGAGGTGGAAGGACAAATGGAAGTCATTAGAGGGGTGATACAGGAATACTTGCATTTTAATAAGGAGGGGGAGTTCAGATTGAAAACAGTGTGGAATGGGTTGAAGACAGTGATTAGAGGGAAGTTAATTAGCGTAGCAACGCGACTTAAACATGAAAGGGGGAAAGCAGAAGTAGATGCAAAGCAGAAGCAAAGAGGATACAGGATTTGGAGGCACAGCATCAGAGGGACTATGACCCAGAAGATATTGCTGAACTAATGAAAGCAAGGGCCGAATTATGTAGACTACGAGTGCAAGAAATAGCCTACAAATTAAATGTGCTGAAGCAAAGATCTATCTATCTATTTAGCATTTACATAGCACTGCAAACGTACTAAGCGCTGTACAGACATGTAGGAGAGACAGTCCCTGCTCAACAGAGCTCACAATCTAATCGAGACAAATTACAAAATACAATAAGCAAGACAAAGTATATAAATATTAAGGGATAAATCAAGATAGGGCAAAAAGCACAAACAAACAGCAATTAAAACTAGTCAAATCAGAACACAGGAGTCAAGAACAGAAAGCAGAAGTGAAAAGGTGAGTTTTCAACCTGGACTTGAAGAGGGCCAAGGAGGATGCCCAATGCACAGATACAGGTAGATTGTTCCAGGCGAAGGGTGCAGCGAGGTGAAAGGAGCAAAGTGTGGAATTAGCAGTACGAGTGAAGGGCATAGATAGACAAAGAGTGTTAGAAGAGCGAAGATCACGAGAGGGGGTGTAAGCAGAGACAAGAGATGACAGGTAAAGGGGGGCTGAGGAGTGAATGCATTTCTAAGTCAGGAGAAGGAATTTGAATTGGATACGGAAACGGATAGGAAGCCAGTGAAGTGACTTGAGAAGAGGAGTGATGTGGGAAAAGCGAGGCTGGCTGAAAATTAGACGAGCAGCAGAATGTTGAATAAATTGAAGGGAAAAGAGGTGGCATGTAGGGAGGCCGGCAAGGAGAAGGTTGCAATAATCAAGGCGGGAGGTGATTAAGGAGTGGACAATTGTTTTAGTAGTGTCATCAGAAAGGAATGGGCGAATTTTGCTGATGTTGTGGAGAAAGAAACAGCAAGTCTTAGTAATGAGTTGGATGTGTGTGGAGAAGGAGAGAGAGGATTCAAAGATAACACCAAGGTTACGGGCAGAAGAGACAGGAAGGATTACAGAGTTGTCCACAGAGACAGAGAAAGGGGAAAGAGGAAGGGAGGCATTGGGGGAAAGATAAAGAGTTCAGTCTTGGCCATGCTCAATTTCAAGCGGCGGTGAGACATCCAAGTAGCAATGTCAGAAAGGCAAACAGAGATCTTGGCCTGGATTGCTGGAGAGATATCAGGCGTAGAGAGGTAGATTTGAGAGTCGTCAGCATAGAGATGGCAATGAAAGCCATGGGAAGAGATAAGGGCACCAAGGGATTGGGTATAGAGAGAGAAAAGGAGCGGTCCCAAGACAGAACCCTGGGGAACACCAACTAGGAGCGGGGTGGCAGGGGAGGAGGAGCCACCAGAACACACACTGAAAGAGTGATGGGAGAGGTAGGAGGAGAACCAAGATAGTACAGAGCCCGTAAAACCAAGTGTGGACAAGGTGATAAGAAGAAGGTTGTGATCAACAGTGTCAAAAGCAGCAGAGAGATCCAGAAGGATGAGGACAGAATAGAGGCCATTGGATTTTGCCAGGAACAAGTCATTTGAGACTTTGGTAAGAGCCGTTTAAGTGGAATGTAGGGAACGGAAGCCAGACTGTAAGGGATCAAGGAAGGCATGAGAGGAGAGGAAATCAAGACAGCAGTGGAGGACCGCACGCTCAAGTAGTTTAGAGATGAAAGGAAGGAGAGAGATAGGTCGATAGTTAGAAGGACAGGTGGGATCAAGTGAGGGTTTCATAAGGAGAGGTGTGACCACAGCATGCTTGAAGTCAGTAGGGAAGGTTGTGGTGGAGAGAGATAGGTTGAGAATATGAGAGATGGAAGGGACAATAGTGGAGGAAATGGGGCGTAGGAGATGGGTAGGGATGGGGTCAGAGGAGCAGGTGGTGGGTTTGGAGGAAGAAAGAAGGAGTGTTGTTTCTTCATCAGAGACCACAGGGAAAGAGGAGAGGGTAGCAGAAGTAAGGGGGGAGAGATGGGAGAGAGGAGGGGTAATAGGGGTAGTGGGGAATTGGAGGGTGATTTTTCGTAGGGGACAATAAGGCAGGGAGAATCCTGGCAAGTAGGTTGAAAGCCCAACGGCAGGCAACGTATATTGACGGCATTTGAGACAATAAAGTGAGGATGGTGCATCACAGAAAGGAAATAAGTCAGGTATTCCAAGAATACTATAGACAATTATACAAAAGTGAGGTACAAAAGGGGCAAGAGGAGATAAGGGACTTTCTACAGGAATATAATCTGAAACAAATAGAGCTAGAAGAAAGGGAACGGATAGGGGGAGTAATTACAGAGGGAGAGGTGAAGGAGGCCATAAAATTTCTTAAATTAGGGAAGTTTCCGGGATTGGAGGGTTCATGGCAAAGTTCTACAAAGTGATGGTGGAACAGATAACACCTATATTAACTCAGGTTTACAACAAGGTTCTTGAAGGGGAAGGGATCCCCCAGACTATGGGAGAGGCGGGCATAACAGTGCTGCCGAAGCCTGGAAAGGACAAAGGGGTGTGTGGGTCCTACAGGCCGATATCACTGATCAACCTGGGTGCAAAAATACTAGCCAAAATACTGGCTAATCGGATCCAGGATGTCATACCAAAGGTAATACATGGGAACCAAATAGGTTTTGTGAAGGGGAGGCAAGGGAGTGATAATATCAGGAAGGTGATGAATATAGCTTGGCACCTTCAGAACACAGGGGAGCAGGCGATCCTAGTCACAGTGGATGCGGAAAAGGTGTTCAACAGGGTAGAATGGCAGTACCGGTATATGTTTCAAGTGCTAGAACGAATGGGATGTGGGGATAAATTCATAGTTTGGATAAGGGCACTGTATGAGCATCCAACTGCGAGGATACAAAGGATAATCAACTGATCGCTCAGAATGTACTCCAGTGTAAATAAGATGTAGATATGTTCTGCCTGAAATCAGGTACCAGTGTGATACAATGTATAGAGTTAAGAATTGTACATAGTTTCCCCCAGTTACTTCCAAGTTGATCTCCCTGTTTATTGTAAATACAACTCAAAGTTCCTTGTGTTGTATAGTTGATGTTAAATGTAAACCGCTCTGATCTAAAATAGAGCGGTATAGAAGAACTGTTAAATAAATAAATAAATAAATAAATGAAGGATATTCTGATAAGTTCACACTAGAGAGGGGCACAAGGCAGGAATGTTCATTATCGCCGTTCTTATTTGCCTTGACAATTGAGCCCTTGGCAGAAAGGATCAGGAGGGAAGACTCAAAGGAGTGTGGGTTGGAGGTAGGGAGGAAAAAATTACATTGTTCGCAGATGATGTAATCCTCACTCTGCGGCAACCCCTAACTACCTTACCAATATTAATGGGAGTAATAAAAAAGTTCATTAGCATAGCAGGATACAAAATTAATCAGAGCAAGACCGAAGTCCTTGGGTTTAATTTAGGGGGGAGCCTAGAGGAAAAGTTAAAGTTACACTTTAGTAATGGGTGGTTCAGCATTTTAGACATCTAGGGATACAGTTAAGAAGCCCCATAGAAAAGATTAAATAATGGAATTATCAAATAATGACGGAAAGCATAAGGAGAGATCTTTCTAACGGGGGGGGGGGCGCTATAAAGATGGGGGGGCGCTATAAAGATGAATGTACTACCCCGGTTATTGTTTCTGTTTGCAACTTTGCCTTGCAGGGTGAATAGGAAAGAGATGGGGAAGCTGCAAAATATCATCCTGCAATTTATTTGGGAAGGGAAATTCCCAAAGGTGGCAAGAAACACTATGTATCAGCTGAGGACAGAGGGAGGCCTGGGGGTACCAGAAGTGGCGCAATTAAGGGCACTTTTAGCATGGAGGGAAAAGGCGGATTCCCTGAGCTGGGTACAAAGAGAGGCAGGGGGAGAGGACTACAGGGAGGCACGAATATGGGATCCGAGTGGAGGGAGGGATAAAGAGAGAGATCGCAATCCCTATACAGAGCTTTTGTTCCAGGTCTGGAAGAAATGGAGAGGTCACCTTTTAGAAGGGAAGGTATATTCAAGGTGTACATTTATAAGGGTGGCAGGAGAATTTGGGATGGGAAGAGAGTTAAAGGTGTATGCGAAGCGGGCTGGTAAAGGGTTAGTAAGGTTAGGACAACTGATAGGGAAAGGGGGAAAATTCGAACATTTGAGGAGTTACAAAAAACGTATCAATTAGAGCAGAAAGAACATTTTGATATGTGCAATTGTGGTACTTCCTACAAAATAAGGAGATAAAACCAAACTTGTCTATGAGACCCACCAAGTTCGAGGAGTTGATGGGAAAGTAAAAATCACAGAAAGGGGTGATATCTATACTATACAAATTACTGCTTCAGAAATGGGGGGGGGGGGGCGGAGGGGAATGGTGAAGGGTCAGCGGAGGTGGGAGGAAGAAATCCCAGGACCATAGGATGCTAGTAGATGGGAGGATATCTATGAAAGAACATATAAACTAGTGCGGGGGACCCCAATGTTGGAAAATAGCCTAAAGGTGAGGTTAAGGATGTATTGGACACCTGTAAGGCTAAAAGCTATATATCCAGACATTTAAAATGAATGTTGGAAGCAATGTGGGGCAAGGGGGGAATTAATTCATATGTTATGGCAATGCCCAAAGGTGCACGGATACTGGGAGAAAGTGGAGAGGTTGTATGGGGAAATTACAGGAGTACAGCTTAAGTTTGTCCCTGCGATGGTCGTGTTAAATGAGGGGAAGGGAGAGGCGGAGGGCGATTTGGCAACATTTGTGGGGTATGGGATAATCATAGCCAGAATGAGCCTCCTAAGATGGTGGAAGAATGTAGAGGTTCCACCGATAAAAGAGGTAGTGGAACAGATATGGGGTCTTTGTGAGGTGGAAGCATATAGGATGCATAAGGTAAACAAACACAGGAAGGTGTGGCATTGATATGATTCAGAACTTTAAATACTTAAAAAGAATTAATGAACAAATAAACCTCTTCCAAAGACGGGGAATCTGTAAAACTAGAGGACATAACATGAAGCTGCAAGGGGGTAAATTGAAAGACAATGTCAGGAAATAGTTTTTCAGTGAAAGGATGTGGATGCTTGGAATGTCCTCCTGATGGAAGTGGTAGGGGCAAATACAGTGACAGAATGCAAAATGGCATGGGACAGACACAGCAACAGGATAAAATCAAAATAAACTTAACTATCTAATTTCTCAACAAACAGGGGTGTCCTACACATAGCGGTGGGTTCACCCCTAAACAAAGACATGGGGAGGGGTGACCTGCATAGAGTGGCAGGTGCACCTATTCTTGCCATCTTACTGGGCAGAGTAGATGGACCATATTAGTCTTTATCTGCCGTTATTTACTATGTTACTATGGTATGAAGCATGGAGGGTGAAAGGGGTAACACAGCTCTGAAGGGAGGATGAAACAGTGGAGAAAAACAAATAAGGTATAATGATCGCTATAGTGGGGGATGTTGATTTAAGCAATTTTTGGAGGGATAGTCCAGGATTGTGGGAGGGGGGAAGGGGGCGAGAGGGGGTAAGTAAGTAGTAGAAATGTTATAGAGGTGGATGTTGCCAAGGAAAACTGTAATGTAAATAGGTTTTGACAGTTGTATCTCTGGCACTGACAATGAGAATGTATGGATAATAGTGAGTAAAATGTAACAGGAGGTTGAAAATCAATAAAATATAAGTTACAAAAAAAAAAAAAAGAATCGGTTAAGGACAGATCCCTGGGGCACACCACTGGTAACTTTCGTCTCCTCAGAGTGAGCTCCATTTACCTGTACTCTTTGTCGCCTCCCACTCAACCAATTTCTAACCCAAGCAGTAACTTTAGGGTCCATCCCTAGGGTGCTCAGTTTGTTTATAAGTCGCCTGTGAAGAATGATGTCAAAGGCTTTACTGAAATCTAAATACAAATACACCATATCTAGGGCTCTCCCTCGGTCCAACTCCTTGGTCACCCAGTAAAAGAAATCAATCAGATTTGTCTGACAAGACCTGCCTCTGGTGAATCCATGCTGCCTTGGATCCTGTAATCCGCTGGACTCCAAAAACCTCACTATTTTCTCTTTCAGCAGCGCTTCCAATAATTTACTCACCAACAAAGTTAAACTAACCGACCTATAGTTTTCAACCACATCCTTACTTCCACTTTTGTGTAAAGGCACCATATGTGCCTCTCTCCAGTCCTTTGGCACCACCCTCGACTCCAACTAGGCATTGAAAAGGTCAGTCAGTGGAGCTGCTCCAATGTCCCCAAGTTCCCTCTGTATTCTAGAGTGTATCCCATCCGGTCCCATCGCTCTGTCTACTTTTAAGTTTAGCTAGTTTCTCACAAACACAATCTTCTGAAAATTGTTCAAGATGCCCCTCACTTCTGTTCCTGTTTGTGGGTGTTTTCTGAGGTCCTGCTCCTGGTTCTTCATCTGTGAACACAGAACAGAAATATTTGTTAAGCAATTTTGCATTATCCTCATCAGCTTCTACATATTCCTCCCCGTCACTCTTGAGTCTGACAATACTACTTTTGCCCTTCCTCTTCATACTAACATATCTGAAAAATGTCTTATTCCCCCATTTTATTGCATTGGCTATTTCCTCCTCTTTTTGAATCTTTGCTTTCCTGACTACTTTGCTAGCTTCTCTAAATTTTTCCAAATATAGATGCCTGTCTTCCTCTCTCTGTGATCTCTTGTATTTCATGAAGGCTTCCCTCTTTTTCTTCACCTTTTCAGCTACTTCTTTCGAAAACCATAGCGTTCTCCTTTTCCTTTTACCTTTATTTACCATTTTAACAAAAAGGTTTGTTGCCCTTAAAATTGCCCCCTTCAGTTTTGCCCACTGTTTTTCCACAGCCCCCAGCCGTTCCCATCCTGCTACAACTCCCTGAGGTATTGACCCATCTTGGCAAATTTAGTTTTCCTAAAGTCTAAGACCCTAACTTTTGAATGGATTTTAACAGCCCTAATCCTTATACTGAACCACACCATCTGGTGATCACTGCGTCCAGTATGGCCCCTTCATGTGTGAGTTCTGTTATCAGTTGCCTGAATAGTTCTCCCTGTGGAGAATCCAGGATCTCCTTACTTCTAGATCAGGGGTTCTCAACCCTGTCCTCGGGACCCACCTAGCCAGTCGGGTTTTCAGGATAACCACAATGAATATGTATGAGAGAGATTTTCATACACTGCCTCCATTTTATGCAAATCTCTCCCATGCATGTTCATTGTGGTTATCCTGAAAACCCGACTGGCTAGGTGGGTCCCGAGGACTGGGTTGAGAACCCCTGTTCTAGATGATACTGCAGCAAGAATGTGCCAATCAACATCTGGTATATTGAAATCCCCTACCAGTAGGACGTCCCCTTTTTTAGCAATGCGCGTATGTCTTCAATTAACTCTCCGTCCACCTCTTCCTCCTGTGAGGGAGGTCTGTATATCATGCCAATGCAAATAGATTTCTCTTTCCCTCTTTCTAGTTTAACCCACAGTGTCTCCTCTCTCCCTTTAAAGCTCTGTAGTTCCAAAACTTTAATATTATTTTTTACATATAGTGCCACTCTTCCTCCCCTTCTTCCTACCCTGTCCTTTCTGAATAAAGTAGAGCCTGGTATAGTTACATCCCAGTCATGGTTTTCTGTGAACCATATTTCTGTAACTGCCTCTAAATCCAAGTCAGCCTCTCCCATTAAAGCTTCAACATCTGGGATCTTATTTCCCATGCTACGGGCATTTATACACATCATTTTTCATATGTTGCCACTTTTACCTATTTCCACAGAGGTATTTAATGTTTCACTTATCTAGGGGCTTTCACTTACCTGGAGGCTTTCTTCACCCATCCCCATCGAATCTAGTTTAAAGCCCTCTTCAGTAGATTAGCCAGTCTACTACTGTAGATGCGTCAACCTTTTTTGGACAGATGGATGCCATCTCTGCTCTGCAACCCTTGGAACAGCATCCCATGGTCCAGGAAACCAAAATGCTCTCTATGACACCATCCATGAAGCCATGCATTAATCTCCAGGATGCAAGCTTCTCTGCCTTGGCCTTTACCCTCAACAGGGAGGATTGAAGAGAACATCACTTGCACCCCATCTGCTTCATCCTCTGTCCCAGAGCCATGAAGTCACTTTTGATATGCTCAGAGGGATACCTGGCAGTATTATTTGTGCTGATGTGCATTAGCAACATTGAGTAATAGTCAGTGGGCTTGATGAGTCTCGGCGAACTCTCCGTAACATCTCGGATTTTGGCACCTGGCAGACAGCATACCTCTCTGGACATCAAGTTTGGTCAGCAGATGGACACCTCAGTACCCCTCAGAAGAGAGTCACCAACCACCACTACCCTTTGCTTCCTTGTGGTCACTGATTCTACAACTTTAGGATGCTCAAGCTCTGGTTATTCTCTTTCTGGGGATGCTTTCACCTCCTCCACTTCCAGGGCTGCATAATGATTCTCAAGGGCTAGAGAAGTTGGATTGGTGATTCTGCAGGCCCTAGTGACTTGTGTCCAAGTTTCATCATTCTGTAGGCTCTCATCTTCTCCTCTGCTGGAGAACTTGGATGTTGCAAAAAGCATCTCATCAATGCACTTCTCACTGCCTTGAATGCTCCTCAGACTCACCACCTCATCTCTGAGTTCCTCCACTTGTTTCCTGAGAGCTTCAGCATGTAGGCATCCTGCACATGGAACCAGTCCTTCAACTGGCATTGGGACCTCTGTCTCAGCAGAGGCAGAAGCTGAAACAGGGAAAACAGCTTTGGTGATACAATTTTTCCCTGCCATTGTTCAGCTGGTGGAGCTTAGGTATCTGTTAAAGCAAAAGAGAGAGACCTACCAAAGTACCAGCCCGTTTCCCAGCTGTCCTTTGTTTGAAATGTATAGCCCCTATTAGGAATACCTCCAAACAAAGGAAACTAATGTCACTCTAGTCACACCTGCTTCAGATGACTGCTCCAACAGTGCAGACAAATTCTTAAGATTATTTTATGATCTTAATTATATTGTAAGTAAACAACAGTTTCCATCAATTGTCTTATCATTAGATGCAGAAAAGGTGTTTGATAAAGTTGAATGGCCTTATCTTTATAAAGTAATTGAATGGTTTCATTTTGGAGATGATTTCCTACAATGGATAAAGTTATTATATTATAATCCCACATCCAAAATGTATAATCAACAATAATAACTCTAAACCAATACAGTTTCATCGTGGAACCAGACAGGGTTATCCTTTATTGCCTCTACTTTTTTATTTTAGTCCTCAAATCCTTGTTAATAGCAATACATTCCTATCCTCACATTACTGGTATCAAAACCAAACATATTGAAACCAAGCTTGCAGCATATACTGATGATCTTTTACTTTTCTTAACTAACCCTCAAATTTCTATTTGTAATCTTATTGACACTGTCAATATCTTTTCAGTATTTTCAGGTTACAGAATTCAATGGGATAAATCTGAAATAATGCCTCTCAATGTTCATATTTCTCAAACAGGACTTCCCCTTGAAGTGACCCCTTACAACTCAAATATTTAGGTATATTTTTAAATAAGAATGTTGAATAGACTCTACGCATAAATATGGAACATATTCTCACTATTATAGATGCAAATGTTCAAAAATAGACTCCATATTTCATGGTGGGGTAGACTAGAATCTATTAAAATAGTTATGATGCCACAAATTAATTATGTTCTTGTGATATTGCCTGGATTTTACCCCCCAAAAGTTTATAAGATAATAGAATCCAAACTGGTAACATTTTTATGGCGAAATAAACCACCTAGAATTGCTTTGACAACCTTCAAATTACCCAAAAACACTGGAGGCCTTGCCTTCCCTGATTTCCAGCTAAATCATACAGCTTTCCTGGCTTGCTTTAGTTCGTTCTGGCTTCTCTCTGATCCACCTGAGGAGTTGTTGCCATTGTGATATGATGTCGAACTAGATCTAATATCACCTATCCCCCTAAAATATATTTTGTCTATTGGTTTACATAACACTACTTTAAATAACAAAGTTATGTTAGATTACACAATTGGCTCTTCTTCAATTAGATATCTCTTTTTGGCATTCCCATGAAATTTCCTTATTGCATAACCCCAAATTTAAAACAGATCACAAAGTGTTATCCTCGTTGAAATGGCAGTCATTAGGTATATGGTGCCTTGCATATCTTCTTCATGGTTCGAATCTTTATTTATTTTATTTATTTAGCATACATTTATAACCCGCAACTTCCAGAGTTCAGTTGCGGTTTACAATAAAACAACAATCCACAAAGCAAAAGCTTAGTTTTACATTGAACATTTTGTAACAATAAAAGTAAATGTAAACAGCATGAACTTATGCATAATAGCAAAATTGGCTGGTAAATTATATACAATAAACTATATACAAATATGTGTTGTGGGTACTTTAGAATTGAATCATGGTGTTTTTATAATAGTGTATTGTCTGTTAAGTTGTTGGAAATAGTATTACTCAGTCATGATTTTTAACCTTTATCTGAGTGTATCAAGGGGTTATCTATGTTGCCGTAGTGCATGGAGAATAAGTAGGTTTTTAGTTTTTTACAGAGTTCCATCATTTCGGTTATAGTTCGTAGGTCCTCCGGAAGGGAATTCCAAATAGTTGGGGCAGCATGGGAAAAAGCTCTGTTGTTAGTTAATTTATTTGCTTTTATGAAATCAATAGGAGTATTTAGTTTATTTGAGTATCCTTTTCTGTGTGTGGTTTTTTGAGATTCCATGCTAATTAGTTTGCTTAATGGGATTGGGGCCATGTTATTTAAAGCTTTATATGTAGTTATTGTGGTTTTATATATTATTAATTATTAAATCTCTTAGACACTTACGCCCCCTACTTGAACCAAGCGACTTCCGCACCATTTATCAAGCCCTCATCATCCCCCATTTGGACTACTCAAACGCCATCCTGCAAGGACTCCCTCAGGCCACCTTACAGCCCCTGCAACTTGCCATGAACAGTGCAGCGCGGATTCTCCTCGGCACACCAAGAATAGAGCATATCACACCCTCCTGAGACAGCTTCACTGGCTCCCCATTCAAGCCAGGCTAAGTTTCAAAACCCTAGTGATGACATTCAAGGCCATCAAGGGACTCTCCTCCTCCTCACTATGTGACCTCATCCAACCACCCATACCCAACAGGCTAAGAAGAACCTCAGTAGCTAACATGCTAGTGATACCGAGAGACACTACAAAATGCTCCAAAGCAACATCGAACAGAGCCTTTAGACTATACGCCCCAAGTCTCTGGAACTCCCTACCACCACACATCAGAGCGATCCCTAACCTGAGCCAGTTCAGAAAGGCCTTAAAACATTTCCTCTTTATCAAGCATCTCACTTACTGCCCGAACCCCAGCCACTAAGCATGTCCAATACCCAATAACTCCCTCTGACATGTATATAGTTACCCATTCATGGTTATGCATATGTATATAGTTTACCCTGTTTTCCAAGTTACTTGTTCCTGTTCAATGTAATGACCTGACTTTTGTTCATTGTCGGTTACCTTCTTGTTTTATGTAAACCGCGCTGATCGCAAATAGTGCGGTATATAAGAAATGAAAATAAATAAAATAAATAAATAAATTATCCTACTTTGAATTGGCAACCAGTGTAGGGAAGCTAGTATTGGTGTTATGTGCTGGATTGAGTGTGCTTTCGTGATAATTCTAGCTGCTGCGTTTTGTGCTAATTGGATTCTTTTTATGTTTTGTTTCGTTATACCTAAGAGAATTAGGTTGGCAAAATCAAAGTGCGGTGTTATTGTAGCCTGTATTATATTAATGAAGTCTAGTTGGTGTACTAACGGTCGTAATTGTTTAAGGATTTTAAGTTTAAAGTATATAAAGTTTAAAGTATATAAAGTTTAAAGTATAAAGAATCTTGTCTCCTTTCATACCTTAATGTCCCAAAACAAATTACAACCCAACCAGTTTTTTGCTTGGCTTCAATTAATGCATGTTCTTAAAAAAAAGCTCTGTTAAATTTGATACATTAGTTTCCATACCTTCTCTCTATGTTCTTAGATAATATTTTTAGCAAAGGTCATATTACCACATCCTTTTATAAAGTACTAACTAAACCTGCTGCTTTCACATCTTCTGGTCTTTATAAGGTTAGGGGGAATGATATTCATTTTCCTGAAGAAATTACTATAGACTAGCATCACTTTTAGCTATATGCTAATCGTCCTACATTATTGGCTAGTTTACATCAGTCATTATATTTTATTTTTCATCGTGCTCTTTGGACCCACTATTAACTACCTCAGCCCAGCTTGGGTTCTTTTATTCTATGTATCAGTTACCCCAACTGATATTATTTTCTCTCAGTTACCACAACTGATGCTTATGCTATGAATTTGGTTTCGTCTCCCTGGATCCTGCTTATCAGTACAAGCGCTTGGGAACAGCAAATAACACATAGGTATGATATAAGCTGCTCAGTTTTATTCAGGGTTTACATTAGCTTATATAGCCTAAAGATATACATATACATCATAGAAAGTTACAGACAGATGCAAGGCTGAATTATATTTGGGTAAGGGGTCATCTTTGCACAGCTGTTTGCAGAGTTGAAAGGTTATTGTTACAGAGCCTCCAAAAAGGGGATCTGAAAGAAAAGGAATTAGCATATCTTGTCTCAATTGCTCTCTCTACTTATGTCTCCATACAATGTGTGTTCATTGCTTTTGGCACCCCCCACCAAAAAATGTAAAACTGGCTTATCGGCCACCAATAAGTGTTGGCACTGTGAAAGCTATGAAAGCACTCTTCTTCATATGTTATTTGAATGCAAGGTGATTAATAATTTTAGGCATAAAGTTTGGAAGTGCATTCAAAAGCTGTTTCACTTTGATATACCCTTAACTGCAAGTTATGTTATTCTGAAATCCTCTTTTCTGTCTTTACCAAATGACAGTCCCAATTCTCAAAAACTTTATGATATTTTAATTTTTCTATCAAGTCAAATGATTCTTCACAGTTGGAAAGATTCATCTGGTTTGAATATTACTTTTTGGTGGCATACCCTAGGACAAATTCAAAAATCTGAAATTAAAGTGGCTGAAAAGACTAACAAGGTATATCCAAGGTTAAACTGTGGGAACATGTCTCCTCTCTCCTGTTATAATGACATTACTCGAGGCACTATCCAGGCCTTCCAGCTAATGAACTATTCCCATCAGACCTTCCCTCCTTTTCTCCGAACTCACAGGTCTCATTATGGAACACTATTCTTGTTGCCGCTCCTGACCGCATATTTCCATTGTGCCCATGCCCTCCTCCACATCCCTCTCACCAGCCATGGTACCATCCTGGTCTTTGTATGCTCCATTTCCAATTGCATCATTCTGAACGTCTGTGGCATAAGTCCTGCACTCTCACTGCACTGCAGTTTTTTAAGTCCTGCCATCAGGTCTACCATACACATGTTCACCAGGCTAAACACTCTTACTTCTCTAACATCATTTCATCAGCATCCAACTCTACATGGTAGTTATATTCTGTTCTGAAGTTACTGTTTATTACTCAGTCTCACTCTACTACCAACATATCCACCATGCCTGCTCTGACCCAACTAGCTTCATTCTTCTCTTCCAAAGTACTGGACTTGCACTCATTGATTCCAGACTGTCCTCCCCCTATAGGCTCTCCCCTACCCATCTCGCCACCTGCCTCCACATCTCTTTCCCACCAATGGACCAAGTTTCACCCCCGTCACATCAACTGAACTTTTCAAGCTCATCTCAGCCTCGCACAAGACATTCTGCCCTCTAGATCCTACTCATGGCTGCTAGAATCTTCTCTAGCTCTTCTCCCCATTATTTTCACTATGCTCAATTCCAGCATGTCTTCTGGGACTTTCCCCACACCATGGAAGCACATTCTAGTCTGTCCCCTCTTAAAAAAGCTGTCTCTTGATCCTCTTTCATTCCTCTTGAAGATCTCGTAGAAAGTTGTTTTCTCGCAGTTGTCACATCATCTAGATTCCACTCATCTTCTGTACCCCAGCCAGTTTGGTTTTCACCCTAGTCATAGAGTCGAGACTATCATGCTCTCATTTCTTAAAAATCTGCACACTGCTCTATCGCTGTTTCACTCGATCTTTCAGGTCATTCTATTCTCCTCTCTCACCTGCGTGATGCTGGTCTTCGAGGGTCAGTCTTTCAGTGGTTTCATTCCTTTCTCTTTTCATGCACTTTCTCTGTATCTTCAGGTGGCACTTTGTCCAAACCTCTCCCCCTCTGCTGCGGAGTCCCACAGGGCTCTGTTCTGGCACCACTCCTATTTAATATCTTTCTGTCCCCACTCACGTTAATCATACAGCAATCTGGTCTATCAGCATATTATTATGCCAATGACATACTTTTGTTCCACCACACTAATCCCCAGCAACCTGACTTCACTCTACTCAACAACTGCTTGGCTAGGGTCTCCGTCTGGCTCATCACCAACTGCCTACATCTGAATATTTCTAAGATGCTAGCGATCTGGCTCATCTTCGGTGGGCCATGTCCTTCTCTAGCACCAGTCCTCTCCAATCTCACTGTTCCACTAGTTTTCTCCCTTCCTTACCTTGGTGTGACATTAGATAGTTCACTCTCGTTTCACGATCCCATTTCAATTCTCACTCGTTGGTCTTTTTCTACCTCCACCAGATCCGTGCCATTCGTCCTTTCTTGTCCCCACAGGCACTGACCACCCTTCTTTTATCACTAGTCATGTCCCGACTTGATTTCTGCAACTTGGCTCTCACCGGCATTACTCAATCTCAGCTTCACCACCTTCAACTAATACAGAATACGGCTGCCCGGATCATTACTCATAATCATTGCAGAAATCATATAACACCTTTTCTAATTCACTTACACTGGCTCCCATTGGCTTTTTGTATTTGTTACAAGGTTCTCACTTTTGTCCATTGTACCATCTATACCTCTACCCCTCAGTATCTAGTCTACTTACTTCAGTTCCACACTCCCACCCACAGCCTTCATTCATTTCATGTTAATCGTCTGGTCCTTCCATCCCCATTATGTGCGCACCTTCAGGCCACTCACCTCTCCGCCTTCTTTTTCCTGGGCCCATCTCTTTGAAACTCCGTCCCCCCAATCTTATGTCAGGACCTTCCTTCCCTAAATTTAAGAGCCTTCTGAAAACTCATCTCTTCTGTAGTCTGTTTGACCTGCCTTCCAGTCTCCCCTTACCCTTTTTCTGTTTCTCTCTCTTGTGACTTAACTTTCTGTGTGATTGCGCCATCTCTATCCTATCATTTATTGTAGTTATTTTTCTTTTCTGGCTTTGGCCATTTTTGTTTATTTTCTGTATATTGTAAACCACCCTGATGTAATAAAGGAGTGGTATATCAAATTGTCAAACATAAACTATACCATTAACCCCCTTGCAAATATATCATGATTTTATATTATGACTAACTTGCATACAAAACTTATTATTCTATTTATTTTGTATCCTCATTTAATCATTACTAGATGCGCTTATCTTTCATAATTGTGTTTCCACAGAGTATTAAGATCCATAATTCATGTTAACTGTATAACTGTTTCATTTTAGTTAATGCTGTTAATGTTATTCCTTTTGTATATTCATGCACTGATTTGTGTATTACACGTTGCGCTTTTTATTTCTTTTCTCAATTTGTATTGCCTCTTTAATGTTTTCATAAAATTCAATAAAAATGTTGAAACAGAAACACGTTTTACTGTTGAAAAATGTTCTAACTTTAATTTGAAAAAATAGTATAAATTAAAATTTTGTAAACAAACAATACCAGTCTTTATAAAGCTCACCAATACAATAGTACATTGCATTATAATGTAATATCATCAACTATATTCTATGAACAATTTTTAAAATGTTTCTATTATTCAACAGTGGTGCAATATGGACCCTTTCAACAACAGGCAGTATTAGTTAACCTATTTACAACTTGGAATTTTTGTACTCTGAAGTATAAGAAAAGTTCTGTCTTTTATATATACCCTTACAGTTGAATGGGTATTACCACTTCGGGTATGGAAACCTTTTGTTTAAAGAAAAAAATTATATATACTGAAAGTGTACTCTGCACCTTCCCTCACTGGTAACAGCACCTGGGCTCTTGGGTAATGGATTTCCACACCCAGAGCAATGAGAAGGAAGCAAGTACGGTTAATAATACAAAACACAACACACACTTGTATTATAAAAACCACCAAAGCTTTGGGAGAGAAAACAAAGTTTGCACCTTGTCTCCCCTGATAACACAGACTTTGGCTATTTTATTTATAGGTCAAAATTCCATTATGCAGCATAATTTTCACCTTATTGCTCTACGTCAAGCATCGCATATATTCATAAATGTGCATCTCTATGTCTCTATGTCATAGGTCAGATCTTATTAGCATAGGTCATCATGAGGAGACATACATGTATTCCTAGACATAACTTCTTAAGATTGAAGAGACACTTTCTCCCTGCACTATCTGTTTCATAAAAAACTTAGGGGCTTGTTTACAAAGCCGCGGTAGTGGTTCCTGATCGTTATCGGTGCCGCGGCCCCATTGAAATCAACGATCAGGAACCACGACCGCGGCTTTGTAAACAAGCCCCTTAGTTTCTCTGTTATGTGAAAGTTCAGCCTAGTTATTTCAGTAGAGTCTTTCAAGGTTGTTAGCTGAGCAATAATCCCTGGAATTTCTGAGTTACTGAATCTGTGGTGTTAACTCTTTCTGAGGGCTTTCAGTAATATAATGTTATTAAGTACCCTCACAGTGTACACAGCCCTGTACAGACAAACTTCCTTTCAGTCCCCCCTCTGATTCTGCAAAGAATCATTTCAAAGGTAAGGAAACTCAGACATTGATATTAAAGAAGGATTGTAAATAGACTCTGGGTCAATCTGCAACATCATACTAGGGATCAAAGAGTCCACTGACTTCTTACAGCAAGTAGACATTACACAGAGAATCAATGCTCCTAAAATAAGAACCCCCAAAAATCCAAACAGTGATGCTAACATGCCTCGCAGAGGCTTAGACAATGAATTCCAGAAAGAAGAAACAGAATCAAAGAAATCAGAAAAAGAACTTACATAACTACTACTTGGGACAAAAGTATGATTTCTAACCTTATCTAGTAGGCCTTTCACTACCTTTCCTTCATTATCCAGCAGAGAACAACAATGATCAAGGATTAATCCACACACTCCATTTTCCTTCGCTAGGAGGTAGCCTAAAGCCATGCGATTCTGGGCTGCATAGGCAGACACCTTGTCCACTGCACCTTGTAACACACTAATTGCCTCTGTGAGATCTAGGGCTGTAAGTTCAACAACTGCCTGTAATCGCATAATCTGGGTACCATATTCTCTTGTAGGTGCTATTGCTCCAAAAGTTGAAAGCCAAACGGTACCCATAAATACATCAATCTGAGATTTAGTTAAAGGACTTGTAGTCTACTAGTTGCTTTGCAGCTGCTATGGCCTTATCCTGAGGAGAAATATCTCTTTTTCTTCTTAAAGAATCATTTGGGGTTGATAATAAAGTAATACTTTGGTACGGTAAAAATCACCACAGGGTATATAACTGGGCAACTTAGCAAGTACCTGACCAACCACTAGGCAGTTTTGTATATGCAAGATTACCACACACAAAATAATCTCCTTCTAAAGCCACTAACCCACTTTCCCAAATTGTCAATTTGTGGGGACAAGATATATTCTGTGTACAGTTATTCAAAGCCCACTGAGTAATACTCATCTCTTCAACTCCTACAAATAGATTACGTTCCCTGGGATGGTAATACCCTAACAAGGTGCAACTCCAGTTAGGTATGTCTAGGTCTGAACTAGAGTCATTCAAAGGGGTTGGGTATCCGGAACTATTATACTGTAACAATTCATGATCATGCACTTGGTTCCCTTGAGTTGGCACTAATTGTACTACTGAAATAAAGGAACTTCTTACATGGGATTTTTTATACCAGGTAGAGGAATTATGTAGCATTACTGTTTACAAATGTTCCAAGGAGTGTCCCCTACCTTTTTCCCTATATTTTGAGCCGTAAAACATATTGGAGGGGACATTAGAGGCATAGGGTTAATCATTCTAGGGTCTGTGGTTGTATGAGACCATTTTACAGTGGTTAGATTAAAAGCTATGTCACGAAACTCTTGAAAGGTTTTAGGCCTAGCTCGTAGCAGAAACCCATGCTGAGTGGCTGTCACAGTTGGAAGGCAAACAGCACAAGCTGACAGATTAAAGTGTTTTGTAACTGAGTGTAAATGTGACTCAGAAATATTTGGGTGTTCCCCATAATGTTCCCAAGATTCTGAATGCAGTACTGCTTCATTAACAATAATATGCCATACAACTACAACCAGATAAGGAAACATTCTAAACAAACCTCTAAATATCTAAAACTATTAATTACTCCAAAAATAAATGTTCTAAGATAAAAATGAAAACACAACTATTCTTCTTAGTACTATGAAGATAAACACTATAACTATAACCACCCCCAACTCCCAATCTCTTCACGAAGTAGAGGTTAAGTGCCAAAAGGTCATTGCTTATATATCAGTAAAACACTAACTCAAACTAATTTTATCAACCTAATCAGCAGTATAGATGCTGGAAAAAGGCATTTTGCAGAATTAGTTCATTCAAAAAGCAATTAGTCATGCTAGTCTTTTCTGCAATATCACTGTTGTCCAAGTCTGAATGAGTCTCTGCGTTGCAACAACAGAAGACACCTCTCTTGATTAACAGATGCAGGGAACCACCTTCTGGATCCTGTGAAGGAGCCTTTTTACACTGTGAAAGATGTATCCAACGAGAATGTCCTTCCACTTTACAAGTTGAGTATCCCACCAGAGCACACAGAATGGACCTAGGAACTTGGGAGCCAAAAATGTCTTTGGATGCAAGTTCTTAATCAGGACCCAATCTCCTGGCTTCAATTCTGGATGCGATAACTCTGAAGGAGTATCCTGCTGAGAATTCACCTGCAATAAAGGAGAAACAGACAAGACTGAGTGCAATCGTGAGCAATAAGTCAAAATATCGCTGTGCAACAGTTGAGGATCTGGGATTACTGTCAATTCATGTGGAGAAGTAGCTGGACGTCCAGTAACTATTTCATACAGCGTCAGGCCTCCTCGAGCACGCTGGGGGGAATTACGCACTGCCATAAGGGCAAAAGGAAGGGCTCCTGTCCAAGCTGTAGCCCAATCCTATGTCAGAGTGCGTAAGTGACCTTTGAGTGTCCTATTCATCCGTTCCACTTGGCCAGAGCTTTGTGGATGATAAGGAGTGTGCAGTTGTCTTTTAATACCAAACCAATTTTCAATACCCTCCCAGACACTCGCAACGAAGGCCGGACCCTGATCAGAAGAAAAAACTAAAGGTACACCCCAAACAGGAATAAACTGAGTGAGCAGTAATTTGATGGAGACCCCAGCAGTCATACTGGTAGTGGGATAAGCTTCTACCCATCTGGAGAAAAGACAAGTGACCACCAGCAAATACCATTTCTCCCCTCTGGCACAGGGCAGATCTGTAAAATCAAGCTGCAAAATTAAAAATGGTCCTGAAGGTTTCGGAAGGGTGGCAGAAACGTTCATAACAGACCCCACTCTGCCAGCCTTCAAACAATCCAAACAAGTCGCATACACAGCCTGTGCCACAGTAAAAAATTATGAGTGATACCAGAGAACCAAAAAGGCATGATTCATAGCCACAGCTGATAGGTGAGGGCAAGTGGAAACAATAGACTGTCAGGGCAAATGAGCAGATGATCCTTTTTCCAGTAGCCCTGCGCATCACAGGTCGCACCCACGAAGTCCACAGAGTCTGAGTTTCAAAGGGAGTATCTTGATAGTGCTGTAAGAGAGAAGAAAGGGAAAACAAAGTCATATTAGATGGTGTTAAGTACAACAATGTTGGTGACACTGATGCTTGGAGGGCAGCTTGCCGTGCTTCTTGGTCTACAAAATGGTTGCCCTTTTACATGAAATCTCCAGCAGAGGAATGTCCTTTACATTTTAAAACTGCAACTTGTGCCGGCAATAGTACAGCCTGGAGTAAACGATGGATGTGTTCAGCATGCTTAATTGGTTTATTAGCAGAAGTCAAAAACCCTCATTGTGCCCAAATGTTTCCAAAATCCCACAAAATGCCCATTGCATAGGAGCTATCTGTGTAGATGTTCACTAGAAGATACCTGCAAAGTTCAAGTGCACGTGTAAGTGCAAACACTTCTGCTAACTGTGTACTAGAAAAGGGCAAAGAAGCTGATTCCAATACTTCATTAACTGTCGTGACCGCATACCCTACACAAAGTTTACCCTTTTCATCGCGGAAAGCAGAGTCATCCACAAACAAAGTTACATCTGGTGCTGGTAAAGGTATAGGGGAAAGATCAGGTCTAGCTCGAGAGGATGTCAAAATGGTTTGAAAACAATCATGAGACCCATCATCCTCCAAAAGATCTGTCAATGGAGCTAGAAGTGTTGAAGGGTTGCATATTGATGTAGTATATACTGTAACATGAGGCTGAGAACTTGTTAATTCCAGAGTCAACAAATGTGTGGAGGACAAAGGCTGAGTCTTAAAAAAATGAAGCAACCTGGAAACTGAATGTGATACATACACTTCAAGAGGTTGCTGTAGAACTAGAAAATCAGTAATTTCAATTGCAAAAGCCACTGCTACCAAACTTTGTAGACATGGTGGGAGTCCCAAAGTCACTGAATCAAATCGCTTTGAGAAATAGCCTACTGGCTTGCAACCAGTCAGAAAAGCTTGTAAAAGCACACAGGTAGCAGAGGAATCAGAAATAGCCACATACAGTTTAAATGACAGAGAATAATCTAGCAAAGATAAACATGGTGCATTTTCCAGGGCAGACTTTAATTCAAAAAGGCTTCCCACTGTGGTAATGTAGGTACAATGAGACCTTCAGGTCCTTCTTTCCCAATGAGAGCATAAAGCGGAGCAGTAAGGTCTGAGAAATTTGCTAGCCATTGTTTACAAAAGATTAACAGACCCAGGAATCTGAGCAGTAATACTGGTGTTGCTGGGAAAGGCAATGAAAGAATAGGTTTCAATCTAGCAGAGGTAATTGCACGACCAGATGGTGTTAGGACAACACCCCGGAAAGTAACATTTTGAGATACAAATTGCAGTTTTGACAAATTGACTTTCAATCCTAAATCAGCAATATGAGACAATAAAGACAAGGAATCTAACAAACAAGTCTCATAATTTGGTGAACATAAAAGCAAATCATCAACATACTAAAGAGGAATGGTCGAGCCTCACATCAAGCAGTGCAGTTCTTAGGGCCTGTGCAAAATACGTAGGACTATCAGTGTACCCTTGGCACAAAGTGGTCCAAGTATATTGTTTATTGTCAAATTGGAAAGCAAATAAAAATTTATTTTCTTTGCTAATTCTCACTAAAATGTAAGCAGAGCTCAAATCCACAACAGAGAACCAGGTAGTCCCTGGAGGTATCTGTGTCCAGATATCATGTGGATTAGGTACCAAGGGAAAAATTGGCAAAATCACATTATTTATTGCTCACAGGTCTTGCACAAATCTATAAGTCTTACCATCAGCCTTTAGCACAGGAAGAATTGGAGTATTACATGCTGAAATTGTAGGATAGATGACACCTTGTTTCTGAAGATCTTCAATCACAGGACGAATTCCATCGATGGCAGCTTCTGGTAGCGGGTACTGCTTGAATCTGGGAAGCTGGGCTCCAGGTTTCACGGTGATCTTCACAGGCGGAATGAAAAGGGATCCGACATTGGATCCTGGCACTGCCCACAGGGCAGAAGGAAGTTCTGCAAGAGCAGGATGAATGGCACTGGCATCTGCAGGGGAGGGCACTTCAGAGAGAGAATATAGCTGGAAAAACAACTTTCCACTCATCCAGGATAGAGTAGCACAGTGTGAAGCTAAAAAGTCCCGACCTAAAAGATTTACTGGTAAAGTATCTCCCACAAAAAGGTTAGTAGGATACACAGTCTCTCCAAACTGCAAAGGTAAAAATTCAAGCTTGCAATGAGGAATTATTTTACCCTCAATGCCTTCACAGTGTACTATCAGTGCTTGTGCTAGCTGAGCGTGATAAATGGCAGGAAAATCTTGTAAACGCAGTGCTGAAGTAGTAGCTCCAGTATCAAAAATAAACTTCAAATAAACTTCAATAAACTTCCAGCTTAGTTTCTAACTCACCCTGAGGGGTTATATTCAAATTCAACAATAGTCATGCATCCCATGTATCTCCTCCAAAATCATCTGGGCTAGAGTAACATTGATATACGGGAGTGAATTCAGCTTTTACTGGAGGGAAATCAGCTTTCTGGATGTCAACCTCTCAACTTTCAAAAGGAAGACTATAATAAAATGAGGAAAATAGTTAAGAAAAAACTAAAAGGAGCAGTTGCAAAGGTTAAAGACTTACATCAAGCTTGGGTGTTGTTGAAAAATATTATCTTGGAAGCCCAGACCAGCTGTATTCCACGCTTTAAGAAAAGTGGAAGGAAGTCCAAAAAACTGCCAGTATGGTTTAAAGGTGAGGTCACAGAGACTGTTGTTGCTAAAAAAGCATCTTTCAGGAAATGGAAAAAAGAGCCCAGTGACAAAAACAGGAAACAGCACAAGCACTGGCAAGTAAAATGCAAGGCATTGATAAGGCAGGCAAAGAGAGAATTTGAGAAGAAACTTGCTGTGGAAGCAAAAACACGTAATAAAGACTTTTTCAAGTAGATTCGTAGCAAAAAATCTGTGAGAGAGTCAGTTGGACCATTAGATGATAGAGGGCTTAAAGGGGCAGTAAGAGGGGACAAGGCTATAGCGGAGAGACTGAATGAATTTTTTGCTTCAGTCTTTATTAAGGAAGATGTAGGGATGTTACCCATTATTGAAGTGGTATTTAAAGGTGATACTATGGAAGAAATGAAAGAAATATCGATACACTGGGATGATGTATTAAAACTATTTGATAAACTGAAGAGTAGCAAATCACCTGGACTGGGTGGTATACATCCAAAGGTGTTGAAAGAACTAAAATATGAGATTGCAGAACTGCTATTAGTGATCTGTGAACTATCATTAAAATCATCTGTAATACCTGAAGATTGGAGGATGGTGAATGTAACACCAATTTTTAAAAGGGTTCCAGAGATGATCCAGGAAACTACAGACCGGTGAGCCTGAAGTCAGTACCGGGAAAAATGGTAGAAATCATCATAAAGAACATAATTGCTGAACATGTAGATAGTCATGGCTTAATGGGAGACAGCCAACATGGCTTTAGACAAGGAAGATCTTGTCTTATTAATATCTGTTATGTTTTTTTGAATGTGTGAATAAACAGTTAGACAAAGGTGAGTCAGTTGATATAATGTATCTGGACTTTCAGAAAGCCTTTGACAAGGTCCTTCATCAGAGACTTTTGGCAAAACTAAAAAGTCATGGGATAGGAGGCAGTGTACTATTGTGGATCAGGAACTAGGTTAAAACATAGAAAGCAGAGGATAGAGCTAAATGGCCAATTTTCCAAATGGAAAAAGGTGAATAGTGGAGTACCCCAGGGATCTGTGCTGGGTTTGTTGCTTTTTTACATATTCATAAATGACCTGGAAAAGGGAAAAATGAGTAAGGTTATCAAATTTGCAGATGACACAAAACTATTTAAAGTTGTTAAAACCCAAAAGTATTGTGGAAAATTGCAAGAGGATCTTGACAAATTGGAAGACTGGGCATCCAAATGGCAGATGAAATTTAATGTGGACAAGTGCAAAGTTATGCACCTAGGAAAGAACCACCCAAACTATGGTTCCACAAGGTTCCACATTGGGAGCCACCACCCAGGAAAAAGATTTAGGCGTCATCGTGGATAACATGTTAAAACCCTCTGACCATTGTGCAGTGGCAGCCAAGAGAGCAAATAGAATGCTAGGTATCATAAGGAAAGGAATGGAAAATAAAACAAAGGATATTATAATGCCTCTGTATCGTTCCATGGTGCAACCGCACCTTGAATATTGTGTGCAAGTCTGGTCGCTGTTTCTTAAAAAGGATATAGCGTTATTAGAAAAGGTACAGAGAAGAGCCACCGAAATGGTAATGGGGATGGAAGGATGCTCCTATGAAGAGAGGCTAAAAAGGTTAGGGCTCTTCAACTTTGAAAAGAGACAGCTGAGGGGAGATATGATAGAGGTCTATAAATTAATGAATGGAATGGAACGGGTAAACGTAGATTGATTGTTTATGCCATCAGAATATAAAAAGACTAGGGGACATGCAATGAAGCTGCAGGGTAACCTATTTAAGACTAATAAGAGAAAATATTTTTTCACTCAATGTGTAATCAAACTCTGGAATTTGTTACTGGATGATGTACAAAAGTTGTTAGTGTAGCCGGGTTTAAAAAAGGTTTGGACAAGTTCCTGGAGGAAAGGTCCATAAACCATTATTAAAAGGGACCCAGGATATCACTGCTTGACCCAATACAAGCACTGAGGAACCTGTGGCTTTTGGGGAGACTGCTAGGTACTTATGACCTAGATTGGCCACTGCTGGAAACAGGATACTGGGCTTGATGGACCTTGGTCTGACCCAGTATGGCATATCTTATGTTCTTATGCTGCAAGTATCATCATGCATCTCCTTTACATTCTCACAGAGTTAAGAAAGCACGCCAAAACGAGTCGTGGCCTTTATTCTTGTGCCCTTATTTGGCCTACTCGGTGCACCCTCTCAATGATAATAGCACTTCCAGGGCCTCCAAGGCTTAAAGTAGTTTGCAAAAGAGTTTCTAGGAAGTCCCGAAGCTCTGAATCCTTCACAGACTCAGGCATGCCTGCAAAACGTAAATTATTTCTCCTGCTGCGGTACTCAAGATCATCTATCTTAATGGCCTGCTGATCTATTATCGTTGTCAGACGCTTGAGCTTCGTCACTGTCTCTTGCTGTGTGTCTTCCTGTTGGGAAATCCTTTGCTCCGCCTGTTGCAGTCTAGTCCCGAATGCTGTAAAGGTATGAGCCAGAGTATCCAGTTTGCCGTTTAAATCATCCAGCCTGGATCCCAAGGTCCTGCCCATGGCTGCAGTTACCTCCTCCACAAGCCTTGTCTGCGAGGGAGAGGCCGGTGATGCTGGTGCCTCCATCATCTTAGCTGCCCCTGCAGGGTTCCTTTCCCGCTCTTTTTTGTGGATTTCATCAGCATTAAAGGTCTTTGCTCAGTTCGGTCATACAGGTGAGAACTTATTTAAACTTGGCTCACCCTCCATCGTTTATACTTTTGGGGGTATAATTATAAAGTTGCCTTTAAAGAGCACAGGACCCGAGAGAGATCTCACAGCATGTATGATCTCCACCAGCACATCAAGTGACCCGAAAGATGCTTTTTTGGCAACAACAGCCTCTCTGACCTCACCTTTATACCATGCTGGCAGTTTTTTGGACTTCCGTCCACTTTTCTTAAAGCATGGAATACAGCTGGTCTGGGCTTCCAAGATAGTATTTTGATTATTAAATTTAAACTAGAAGCTCTCTGCTGTGTTTTAAATTTAAACTGAACGCTCTTTGCTGATGCTAGGCCCTGACTGATTATTAAATTTAAACTAGAAGCTCTCTGCTGGGTTTTAAATTTAACCAGAAAGAGCTCTGCTGTGTTTTAAATTTAAACTGAAAATTTGGATAGGCTTAACAACCAAAGGGGTCTTCCGGATGCATTGAATCTCCACCCACACACCCAGTTCCACATTGGATTGTTTCTTTACCACTAACAGTCAAACCAAGCAAAAACCAAGGTCAGTAACATCCTGATGCCATTCACCCCCCAATAATACCAATCAAAAGTATTCTCACCCCAAAACCATTTAGTAAGAAATAAGAAGTAATCATATCATATCAATCAAGAACTGATAACATGAAATGCAAAGTCATCTTGAAAAGTAGTCCTCTATAAGTCTTCTTCGTATCTGATTACCCCTTGCTGCATCGGGTCGAGCAGGGGTATAGATGTAAGGTTCCGGAGGCAAATCGGGAGTTATTTCACATGGCATTCCGTGTTCCAGGGCTATGTTGTGTAGCATGCAGCAGACTGCAACAATGTCCCCAACCTTTTTGGCATCAGAATGGTCCAGACAATGGAAATGACTCTTGAAGACCCCAAAGGTGAGCTCTATCACACTCTGTGTAGAAATGTGTGCCTCATTGTAGTGCATCTCTGAAAGTGTGCTTAGTGAAAGCTCAGGAGTCATCAACCAGTTCTTACACCCGTATCCGGCATCGCCTATAGCATTAAAAAGAAAGACAACAGCTTGACAATGGTACAATATACAATAGTATAACAGCAAATATATATTGGATATATATACTGCCTTATGGAGATGTATAGCTGTTTGCCCTCCCCAAAGTTTTATTGCAATACCCAGCATCCCCTATGAATACAACTTCAACAAAGCAGCATATATATATATATATAGTACAGTCAAACCTCGGTTTTCATTTGCCCCGGTTTTCATACGCTTCGGTTTTCAACGTCTTTTTTGACTGAGATTTTGTCCTGGTTCTCATACATCGCTTCGGTTTTCAACGTCTTTTTTGACTGAGATTTTGTCCCGGTTCTCGTACATCGCCTCAGTTTTCGTAAAGTACAGTACGGTAAATACATATACCCTCGCGCTGCACACCGGTCTGTATACACTGCCAGAACGTCCGCCCGGTCCCGGCAGCACTGCCCCCCAGACTCACAGATCGCCAGCGTGATGAGAAGCGAAAGACAGCTGAGCACGTAAATGAAACACATCCTCGAGCCTGGTCAGAGTTAGAGAGGCAAGGATTGCGCGGAGAGGAAGGCCCCGATCTCGTCTACCGCCTGCCCGTTCTCTGGAGTGCCCCCTCAGGCTCGGAGGTAGCAGGGAAGAAAAGCTGTCAACGTAAGCAGGAGATGTTGCATGAATGTGGGAGGCAGTTGCAGGGTACGTCTGAAGCTATATCATTAAGATTTTCTGCCAATCTGAAGCATTGAGCAGATAATGTAAAGGTATTTTAATGGGCTGAATCCAATGTGATTCCGAAGAGAGCTGGGCACAGCAGCTTGTCAGGGGTGGCTAAGGCCAGATGCTAACATACTGTACTGTACAGTACTGTACTTAGCTTGCTTTCAGTGATGTTAAATGTTCATTTATCCATTTCATTAGTCATATATATTTATTTCTCATTGTTTTCTGTATGTAAAAATATAGTTATTCTCTACAAAATGTATTTTTTGTGAATATTTTTGGGAATCTGGATTAATTGGATTTACATTATTTCTTATGGTAAATATTGCTTCAGTTTTCATACGTTTCGGTTTTAGTCAGACTTTTTCGAACGGATTAATCATGAAAACCGAGGTTTGACTGTAGTTATATATATATATTGTCGTGACCCTCGCCTGGGCCAAAGGCTTACAGGCATAGGGCTGCCAATGTTTGTCCTTAAATAAAGAGTTACTATCCTTGTCTCCAGCAAGGAACTCTGGGACTTGTAGTTGATTCTTTTACTCAAAGACAAAGTAGTGTGAGACCATTGGTTTTTAAGGCAAAACAAGAATTTTTATTTAGGTTCCCATAAGCACTAAGGTTCAATGCAGATATAAGGATTATTCTCCAAGTAAATAATAACAGGAAACATTTGCAACTGGAACTGAAGAAACTGAAAGAACCTTTAAACATGTGCAGCTGTTTTCAGCAAACATTTCAGCAAATAAATCACAGCTTCCTTTATTCGTCCAGCACAGCAAAATTTCTTTATTTATCATGTGCTGCTTTGGTTATCAAACTCTAGGTTAAGCAAGGGTTCTTTACTTTAGAAGAAGTTCTTGGCATTCACATGGCTAGGTAAAACCCTGCTTCTCAAAAAAGCTTCTTCTGTTAACACTTTTTATCACCAACTTTCAAACTTCCTTCTTACACAAAGAACAGTCCATAGGAGACTCCTCAGTAACAGAATCCTGCCCAAAGAGTCAATTTGCATTTCTTCCTGTGCTACAAAATGCTTGTCTGTCTCTGGGTTTTTATTAACTCCTTCAAGCTTACTGTTCTGTAGGAACTTCTGAATTTCCTTCCACAGCTGCTATCCCTGATATGGAATACTTGTACCTTGAGAGTGGGGCTTCTTTCCCTGGATCAATTGCCTCAATGCTTCAATCATGTTCAACTCTGGTTCTCTGCCCTCGGCTGGGTTCTGGTCACTTCCAGTTGTAACCGTATTCACCCACCTTCTGGCAGCTTGAATTCTCTGAGCTGGTTCACGAACACTCTGCACTGCAATCTGATCCTCGTTGTCAGCAACTCTCCCAGCCACCCATCTGCTGGTTTCTGAATTAAGAGTACCTCTCTTACAAGGACTGCTTCGTCTGTTGCTGCTTCCTTTCTTGCTGGAGCCGTTCTCCAACTCAAAGTCAAACTTCCCACTTCTCCTCTTCCTCTCCTCTGAACAGGGCATATAAAGCTGTTTCCTGACTAACACTCCCCTGTCTCTGCACAGGTGATTATCATTACCCTCCAAACCTGCACTTACGTTGGAGCTTGGGTGTGGCTTGGCTTCAGCAACTACGTGCTTCTTTCCTTTGCCTGCAGTCTGAACCCTGTGAATACCTTGCCTGTCTCTCACCTTAAAGGTATATTCACTGTTTTCTTCTGTTTCCATCGGCTCAGCACAGCTCTCATCATCACAAGATATATATATTGCTGAAGTGGTGGAATCTGCTATAACAAGCACGCCCCTCCACACTGCTGTAAGGGGCTATGGGCGTGACAATATTGTCACGCCCATAGCCCCTTACAGCAGTGTGGAGGGGCGTGCTTGTTATAGCAGATTCCACCACTTCAGCAATGCGCCTGACTGACTGACTTTGAAGTGCACCATGGGAAAGATAGTCCAGTCAGGTTACACTTGACCTTTAGGCAGAAAAACACTCTTTTGTAGTTGGTCGAGAGTTAAGGCATTGACAGAATTTATTTATGAGGTAAACACAAATAAGGTTCACAAATTGTCACCTATTGGATTTCTTCTCCAGGATTATATTTAGTACAACAGGATATAAGTGAACTTAAGCACAAACAGCTTGTAGTGTCTTTCAAGGCAAAGCAGAAAGTCCTTTCCACAGCCACTGCTAGCAAACGTGCCTAGCAGTGCAGTTTAAAACAAAACAAAAAATATCAGCTTCACATAAACAGCTCTATTTTCTGTTCCAAAAGAAACTTATTAAATCCACCGTGAGTACGGCATAAGCTCTGCACTGCACTGACTTCAGCTGGTCAATGAGCAAACAATTAAGCAGCTGCACACATTCTCAGCACAAGTATTTTCCATTTCAAAGAACCTTTCCTTTTCACACACAGGCTCTCTAGGGTACTGGACTCTGGAAGGTTCCCTTATGATGTATTCCCTCTCAGGACTTCTTTGTGCTTGGCAGTTTGGCATAAAGAACAGTCCATGTAAGAATCATCCTCTTCCAGAACTAATTCCTGTTCTCCTAGCTGCATGGGTTCTACTTCTGGCTCAGAGGGCTTAGCTGACTGCCTCCCATCAGGACAAGCGCTGTCTCCAGCAAATCTGTAATGCTCCCCATCAGACAGGCTTCCAAAACTCATACCTGGGTCAAGGCTTGGTTCAGTGGTTCCTCCCTCATATTCTGGCCAGCATGTATCTGAGCTTCCCTGTCTTGTCTTCCAGCATGGGCTCTTGGTTCTCAGGGCTTCAGCTCCATTTCTCCTCCAGTAGGTATTCCTACTCCTTCTCCTCTCCCTTCCTGAATATTCTGTCCTAGCTTTAAACCTCCCAGGCTCTAACCCTGCCCTTTCTCCCCTCAGGTGTTGCAAATCAGTCTGCCTCTTGGCAGCTGAGCAATTGGGAAAGTCAGTGATGTAAGGGTTCCTTACTCTGAGCTTGCTTTCCCCCTCCTTCTCACCACTAGGGACACTCTGCAACCTATTGCAGCTGGGTATAATCTGGTTTCTAGGTACAACTGAGGTTTTGTATCTCTGACCTGGCAATACAGGTCCTTTGATAAGGGTAAATTCCCCCTCTTTATCCTTGTTTCCTGGGCCCTGATAAGCTTCCTTATCACATACCCCCCTGCTTAAGTTATTACGGCCTGGCGGAGGTTGCGAAGGTCCCTCCAAGCAGTCCGTAATTTGTGAGAGGGCATCAGCGTTCTGGTGCAGTTTCCCTGCTCGGTGTTCCACTTTAAAGTTAAATGCCTGCAAGGCCATGTACCAACGGGTTAACCGTGCATTATTATTTTTCATTTGTTGAAGCCATTTTAACGGGGCATGGTCTGTAACTAACAGGAACTTCCTTCCCATAAGGTAAAACCACAATGCTTCTATAGCCCATTTTATTGCGAGGCATTCTTTTTCTATGGTGGAATACGTTTGCTCAGCGGGAGACAATTTCCTGCTGAGATACATCACTGGGTGTTCATTCCCTTCATGTTTTTGGGATAGAACAGCTCCCAGGCCTACGTCCGATGCATCCATCTGCACCAGGAAGGGCTTCCTGAAATTCACGCCGTGCAACACTGGACTGGTGCATAGCCTTCCTTTTAAGAGCGTAAATACTTTCTCGGCCTCGGGAGTCCACCGTAGCTGGTTTGGACAATTCTTCTTTAGCATGTCTGTAAACACTGCACTCTCTTCTGCAAAGTGCAGTATAATCCTGCGGTAATATCCCATGAGCCCCAGAAAACTTCTGAGGTGCTGCTTGGTGGTTGATTGGGGAAAGTCCCTGATACTGGCTACCTTGTTGATTAACGGTTTAATCTTTCCCTTTCCCACCATATGTCCTAAATATTTCATCTCTCTTTTTGCAAAGGCACATTTCTTGGGATTTAAGGTAATATCGGCTTGTCTCATGGAGCGTAGTATAGCTCCGATTCTCACCAGATGCTCGGTCCAGCTGTTACTATGAATGATGACATCATCCATGTAAGCAAAGGCATACTCCTGGTGCGGTCGGAGAACCTGGTCCACTAACCTCTGGCAGGTAGCTGCCGCTCCATGCAGTCCAAAAGGCATCCTCCTGAATTGAAATAATCCCATTGGGGTGCTAAATGCGTTTTTTTGCCTAGACTCCTTTGTTAATGGGATTTGCCAATATCCTTTGGTCATATCCAGGGTAGTCAAATATTGAGCTTGCCCCAAATGGTCTAACAGCTCTTCAATCCTTGGCATCGGGAAAGCATCAAAAACAGATATGGCGTTCACTTGCGGAAATCTATACAAAATCTTAAAGTGCCGTCCGGTTTTGGCATCAGGACTATGGGACTATTCCAAGGACTCTTCGACTCCTCTATGATGCCCATGTCCAACATTTCACGGACTTGTGCCACTACCTCCTGTTTTTTTGCTTCAGGCAACCGATAGGGCCTCTGCCTAACTATCCTCCCTGGTGGCATTATAATTTTGTGCGCCACTAGGTGAATTTCTCCAGGAACCGGAGTTAACACATCTGGGAACTTTTCCAACAACTTTGCTAATTCCTCACGCTGTACCATCGACAGGTCTTCACCTATTCGCGGCTCTGAACTCTCCTTGCACTCTGTGACTTGAGGTCCCAGGTCTTCCTCTTCGTGTACTTCCTTTTTTCCCCTCGCAAGTGGCAGCAAGGCTTTTCATCCTCACCGCCTCAGTTGAGCCGAATCCCCTGGTTCCCCGTTCGGTGTCGGACAAGGTTGTAACTTCCTCCAATGGGGGAAAACCCACTCTTTCACAGATCAGCTGGGCGATCCGATCCCCTGCCTTTACGGGAAAATCTTCCGGTCCAAAATTAAATAACAGCACTTTTACGTTTCCCCTATAATCAGGATCAATAACTCCGGCTCCAATATCTAAGAAATGTTTAAGAGCTAACCCCGATTGAGGGGCTATTCAGCCGTAGCAGCCTATGGGTATCTCCACTTGGAGTCCAGTGTCCACGAGGGCTTTTTCTCGGCTAGGTACTGTCACACACTCCATACTACATAAATTAAACCCTGCAGCTTGAGGGGTTGCTCGCTTGGGGGTCTGGTCCTTCTTCGTGACCCTGCAGAACTTTAAGGTGAAAACCTGCTTACCAAGAGGTTTGGCTTCCGGGGGTTTCTTTTCTACTTTCTCAACGGGCTTCTGAAGATTCTCAAAACGGGGCCCGGGAACCACTACTGCCTGTCTCCCATCTTCCCGGGTATTGGCTCTATTCTGTGATGGGGTTGATACAAGGCCACTCTTCTGTTCTAGTCCTTCTGCTGAACCCTGTTTAAACTGAGGCCATTCTCTACCCCAAATCAAATCATATGGGAGTTTTGGCACTACTGCTATTGGAATTTCTTTCTGGACTCCCAAACCTTAATCGTTAGCTTATAGGTGGGATAAAATGAGGCAGCCCCATGAATGCATCTAATGCGTACATTACTTTCAGGCTTTCTAGGCACAAAATTATCCTGGGCCTCTATTTTTTTACAAAGTCTTTTGGATAACATACTTTGGTCTGCTCCGGAATCCAAAAGAGCACTGGTAGTAATTCCCTGTATCTCAATCATCAAAAGGAAACCTTCTCCGGTCCGCTTTAAACTGGTACCCATTAAATTAGTGCGAGTCTTGCAACCTTTTTGCAAATGTCCCCATTTTCCACACTGGAAACATTTTTTTCTAGCACAGCATCACTTCCAAACACAGTATCTTTTCCATCCTTCTTTTCTGATACAGCAAAGCTTACCTCAGCACCTGTTTTCAGAGAGCTACCCATTTTCTGATAAGTCAACTCGGCTTCCATAAAGCGTTCAGATAACAGGGTTGCCTCTCCCATGCTTTGGCAATTCTGCTTGATGAGAAAATATTGTAAATCTTTTGGCACAGCTGACATAAATTGTTCTAGCATAATAGTGTCCAAAATCATCTCAACAGATTTTCCCTCAGGAGCTAGACATTTTAGAGCTAGTCCCCTAATCCTCTGACTCAGAGCTTCTGGCGTTTCGCCCACTCTCAATACTGTGGCCCTAAACATGCGCCTATATACGGTAGGAGTTAGCCCTAACCGGTCCTTAATTGCACATTTAACAGCTTTATAGTTTAGAGCTTGGGCCGCTGGCATGTCTCTATAGGTGGCAAGCGCCTCCCCAGTTAATGATGTAGCCAGCCTTACTGCCCACTGTGCCTCCGGCCAACCTAGAGCTATTGCCACTCTCTCAAACGACTCGAGAAAATTGTCTATGTTATCTTCAGGGGGTGAGTTTCCCGAAACTAAAAGCCCCAACACCCTGAAACTGTCCCACATTGTCCATATGTGAATTAACCGGTATTGTTGCAGCTGATACCGCTCCTTCTCCTTGTCTCCGAAGTGCAATCAAGGCTTCGACCAAGTCAATAACTGGTTTCTGCTGTTTTCGCAAGGCGGTGATTGCAGCTTCCTGGGCCTGCTGCGCCATCTCCTGCTGATGTGCAAATTGGGCCGCCATCCAGCTTACCAGCTCCTTAGGATCCATAATAACACCTGCAAGAGATAAAAAAAAAAGAACACAAAGGGCGGCACCCCACATCAGCCTCCTTTCTTTTCTTTTTTTTTTTTTTTAAATGCCTCTGCACAAACTTTTTCTATCCAGCACTGGTCATGACTAGGTACTTTTTACCTTATACCAGTGTGGCCTCTCGCTTATACAGCATCCTTTCATCAGGAACTGCTCCTGGATCACCCCTTCTGCTCATCCGTCAGGGAAAATTCCACTTTCACCTTGCTTGGCTTGAAAATCTTGTGGCTGTGTGTCTTTATTGAACTTTTCCTGGTATCCTTCAGTGCACAATTATCCTGGCAACTACGCCACTGTCACGCCCACAGCCCCTTACAGCAGTGTGGAGGGGCATGCTTGTTATAGCAGATTCCACCACTTCAGCAATGTGCCTGACTGACTGACTTTGAAGTGCACCATGGGAAAGGTAGTCCAGTCAGGTTACACTTGACGTTTAGGCAGAAAAACACTCTTTTGTAGTTGGTCGAGAGTTAAGGCACTGACAGAATTTATTTATGAGGTAAACGCAAATAAGGTTCACAAATTGTCACCTATTGGATTTCTTCTCCAGGATTATATTTAGTACAACAGGATATAAGTGAACTTAAACACAAACAGCTTGTAGTGTCTTTCAAGGTAAAACAGAAAGTCCTTTCCACAGCCACTGCTAGCAAACGTGCCTAGCAGTGCTGTTTAAAACAAAACCAAAAATATCAGCTTCACATAAACAGCTCTCTTTTCTGTTCCAAAAGAAACTTATTAAATCCACCGTGAGTACGGCATAAGCTCTGCACTGCACTGACTTCAGCTGGTCAATGAGCAAACAATTAAGCAGCTGCACACATTCTCAGCACAAGTATTTTCCTTTTCAAAGAACCTTTCCTTTTCACACACAGGCTCTCTAGGGTACTGGACTCTGGAAGGTTCCCTTATGATGTATTCCCTCTCAGGACTTCTTTGTGCTTGGCAGTTTGGCATAAAGAACAGTCCATGTAGGAATCATCCTCTTCCAGAACTAATTCCTGTGCTCCTAGCTGCATGGGTTCTACTTCTGGCTCAGAGGGCTTAGCTGACTGCCTCCCATCAGGACAAGCGCTGTCTCCAGCAAATCTGTAATGCTCCCCATCAGACAAGCTTCCAAAACTCATACCTGGGTCAAGGCTTGGTTCAGTGGTTCCTCCCTCATATTCTGGCCAGCATGTATCTGAGCTTCCCTGTCTTGTCTTCCAGCATGGGCTCTTGGTTCTCAGGGCTTCAGCTCCATTTCTCCTCCAGTAGGTATTCCTACTCCTTCTCCTCTCCCTTCCTGAATATTCTGTCTAGCTTTAAACCTCCCAGACTCTAACCCTGCCCTTTCTCCCCTCAGGTGTTGCAAATCAGTCTGCCTCTTGGCAGCTGAGCAATTGGGAAAGTCAGTGATGTAAGGGTTCCTTACTCTGAGCTTGCTTTCCCCCTCCTTCTCACCACTAGGGAAACTCTGCAACCTATTGCAGCATGGTACAATCTGGTTTCTAGGTACAACTGAGGTTTTGTATCTCTGATCTGGCAATACAGGTCCTTTGATAAGGGTAAATTCCCCCTCTTTATCCTTGTTTCCTGGGCCCTGATAAGCTTCCTTATCACAATATGTACAACTGTTCCTCCGTCCCCCAAAGTTTCAGCATGCCTAAGCAGCACTTACCCAAGAGCCAACCTTCACCATACTTTCCCTCTTTAAAGTTACAGCCGACTCCTGAGTTGGAGAGGATAAAGACATCGTGACAGTTGCCCGGGAATTGAGACCACATTCAGGTTCAGCATCACACAACACTTCACCACTTGGTCATTAATTGAGTGGAAGTTTTTCCTGTTTCAGAATGCTGTTTCTCTGTCATTGGGAAGTGTTAGGGCGCTAGCCGGGGGGTGCTCGTGAGCCCAATGAGGAATGGCCACGATGTGCTGAAGCTCCCGAGTCTCTCCTCCTAAATTGCTATTGCCTTGCTTAACAACTGCATAAAATGGAGTGAAAAACACCCCCAGAGACTCCGATAAATCCGGGTTATATTCAGATGCAGCTTCGATGTTTAACCCGAGATTACTAGTTCTGTAATCCCTTCCTCTCTGTCTCTGCACTGCCAGCCTGAAGTGAAAAGGCAAAGCCTGTCATCCTGCAACACAACAGCTCTGTCTAGGTAGCAGCTGTGCTGGTGTAAAAGTGGCATCGGAGAAATCAGGTAAGCCGTACATAAGAAGTGTGGTCTGTGAAGGGGCTGCTGATTTTTATATTTGCTGCTATCCCCGATATTCAGAAGTGAACTCTGAAGTCAGAGAGGAAGCCTAAATGTGGAGGGAATTAAACTCAGCTTCCAGTCTGTGAAAGCCTGAAACTACCTTTAGAGCTCGAAGTTCTTCTCTCTATGTGTAAGGCGGTAATGATTCTGAGCTGCAGGAAGATAGAGCTGGGTGTTGGATGCATTGCCTGATTGAGACTGAACCTCCATTATAGCCTTACCTGTTGAAACGCATAGTGGAACGCAGGTGGAAGTTCATGATTCGGGGGGAAAAGAGAGGCCCGTCACTTCTGGAACGCAAAACAATCTCCTGATTAAGAGCTCAGCTGTACGGGTCTGTTTGGCTGGAACACAAGTTGCTGCTCTAAGATGGCCCCCGCCTCTAGTTGGAACGCATCAGTTAAATTTGATAAACAAGATGGCCACCTTCATTTGCATTAAAGGGACAGTAGAGAGCTGTGCAGTTGGATCTGGCTGTCTGGAGGATCCAAGTCTCCCATAAGTTATTATGCATAACCATTTAAGAAGCAGGATACATGGGTTATGATGAGGACTCGTTGCATTTGTCAGCTGGATTAATGCTCTTCAAAGTTTTTTGGCAGCTCCAGCTCTACTGTCAGTGATTTATTTCTTATCCTTGAGCTCCCTCGTGTGGCCGTAAAAAAGTATTGCATGTTAATTATTTTTTCTCTCTTTCTGCATATACCCGGTCCTACACAATACCTTGAGAACATTCTCTGGAGAGCCGCGTCCACCACGAGACATAAGCTTGCGGATCTGTCAGTCATCAGCAGATACAAACACGGAGCCTCAGCACAGCTGACAGATCATGAGGCAGTGAGCACGGCAGGAAGGATCTCTGCATTGCTCTAAGGGTTCCCCCCTGCAAGAAGTTGCCCGACGGCATTGGCACCCTCTGGAAATCTTGTAGAGAGGTGAAACAAGTGGCGGAGGGGCATTGGAATCACAAGGTTATGGTAGGAGAAGCAGAGGGTGTATGGCGGCGAAATCAACGCGGAAGGACAGAGTGCGGGTGGTCGAGGATAAGATGGCGGCTAAAACGGCATCCAGTCCGAGGGCCGAATGAGATCTGGACCTCGTGGAGGAGGTCACAAATGCTGTTGTTGCAGCATTGGAAAGCCGGTTTAAGGGCTTGGCAGAGCAAATAGCCCAGGTAAACAGCTTAATTGTGGAATTTGGAGCACGCATGGGGGAGGCTGAGCAGAGGATTACGGAGGTGGAGGATGTGCAGGCGGCTCAGGCCCAGTGCGTGCAAAGCCTGGAGAAGTTGATCAAGCGACACGAGGACAAATTGGATGACCTTGAGAATCGCAGTCGTCGGAAAAACTTGAGGTTTGTGGGAATACCTGAGAACATCACTGATGGAGAGCTGAGAGGATATCTAGAAACGTGGCTGTCGACAAATTTCGAGCTGACTGTTGCCCTGGGCTCTGTCAAGATTGAGAGAGTGCACCGTTTGGGAGCGAGGAGAGGGGCAGGAGATAGGCTTCGTGTGGTTATAGCCCGTTTTCTAAATTATGCTCAGAAAGAAGATGTGTTCCGAGCGGCGAGACGGGCTCGGGCACAGGCGTCGGGACCCACCAAACCTTTGGTTTTCCAGGACTATTCCGCTGCCGTGAGTAAAAAGCGCAAGGAGTATGCTGAAATTTGTGTTGAGTTGGTCAAGAGGGGGGTGCGCTTTGCCCTCTTATATCCGGCACGTTTGCGGGTGGATTACAAAAATAGACAGAGGATGTTTGAAACACCCGCTGAAGCCACTAGGTTTATGACTGAACTTGCACGAGAGGATGGAGAGATGCGGTCGGGCCCAAAGACACCCGGTGGTGACAGCTGAAGCAGAAATATGTTGGACTATGTTTTTTTTTTTCTAAGTAGCGTTTTCAATATTTGTGCTGTTGCTGGGGTGTTGAGGTCCTGATTGGTAATTGGGAGGGGGGCTGTTGAGTGGATGTTAAATGAACATGTTGGGGAGGATTACTGAACGCTTTGTTGTTTAAGGGGGGGAGATTAATGTGTTACAGTGATCAGGTAGAGTACTCCATATGGGGGAGAGAAGAGTGGTGTATGGGGGAGAGTAGGGCTTTTGGGAGGAGGATAGGGGGAGAAGGGAGAGTGGGTTTAGGATATCTAGGTACAGTGGGGTTGAAGGGCAGGATTTGGGGTTGGGGGCAGACACGAGATCACCTTCCGAAGGAGGATATAGAGATAGGTAGGCAGAGTTGGCGTGGGGTGAGACATCAGAGGCTTGTATGGGCGGAAAGGGGTGCGGGGAGGGGCTCTAGGCTGGGGGAGTTCCTTACCTCTCAGAGGTATGTATTGAACATGCAAGTCAGCAGACTACATATGATTGGCAATGGTTGAGGGCCTGCGGTTGATCTCTTGGAATGTATGTGGGATAGGGTCCCCAGTGAAGCGTTATAAAATTTTACGTGTACTTAGAGATAAGAAAGCACATTTGGCATTCTTGCAGGAGACACATCAGAGTATATTGGAACATGCCAAGTTGGAAAGGATGGGTCGGGAAGGTATATGGGGCTTCATCAGGTGGGAAAAAAGCGGGAGTAGCGATTCTGGTGAAGAAGGGGGTAGAATTGGAGATTCTGGAGGGCGCTATGTTATTTTGGTGGGGATGTTTAAAGGTACTAAATTGGGATTGGTGAATCTATATGCCCCAAATACTTATGATGCCCCTTTCTACAGTAGACTAAATAAATGTTTGAGTGAAATTGGCCCAATCCCGGTTATAATGGGAGGGGACTTTAATTGTGTCCTAGAAGAAGCCATGGATAGATCAGGAGCTAGAGGGGCCACTCAGGATAGGAAATCTCAGTGGGTGCGGGGTGTTTGTGAGGGCTTTGACTTGTTGGACTACTGGAGAGTGTTGCACCCCTTGGATAGAGATTACACACATATTTCTCGAGCGCATGACACGGGGTCACGGATAGATTACTTTCTGGGGTCTAAGGGGCTGTTTGATCGGGTGATTGGAGTGGAGATAGGCCCAATGGTGGTGTCTGATCATGCCTATGTCTGGCTGGACATAGCATGGGGGGCGAGGAGAAAGGGGGCTTTTTGGCGTTACCCTTTGGGGTATACTCAGAATAGCCACTTTGAGACCTTTTTACAAGCTCGGTGGGAAGAATATGTAGAGTTTAATGGCTGGCATGGCGACAACCCTATTCTTTTCTGGGAGGCCGTAAAGGTGGCTCTGAGAGGGAACATTATTGAATTTGGGGCTCGGCAACGGAAAGTGTATAACTCTTGATTAATTCTATTGGAACAAGAGCTATGTCAGGCGCGGAGGGCTTTGGCGCAACAACCGACGCAGAGGAGGAAACTGGAGCTGAGCCGACTGCAACGGGAAGTGAACACTATGCTTCAAGAAAAGGCAGCTCAGTCTTTGTTGTATTACAAATATAAGTTGCACAAGTATGGTAGTCGGGTTGGGAGATTGCTTGCTCATTTGGTGAAGACAAATAGGGGACAGGCCCATATCGGAGCCTTACGAGATGTAAGGGGTGTGATACAGAAGGGGCAGGTTCATATTGAGGAATGTTTTCGGGAGTATTACCGGACTCTATATAGTGCCGGCACTGGGGATCTGGCTCAGGCGATGAAGTTCCTTCACAAGGCCGAGCTACCTAGTCTGTCTACGGAGGAGAGTGATGCTCTCAATGCTCCAATTAGTGAAGAAGAGGTCCGGGGAGCTATTAGACAATTACGTGCCTGTTGGGGGGTGCCCTTGTTATCCAGGATAGAGAAGTGTATATAGCAGAAGTATTGTGCCAGCTTAGTAACAATGAATTTTATCTCAAAATTTATGATGATCCTACACAAGTGCTGAAACAAAAGAGTGAGACCATGATATTTATTGGCAAAGAGGCTGGCTACCTGACAACACAAGAGATTTCTTTTTTAACCGTAGCACACCTCATTACACCTACTATATATGTACTACCCAAGATTCACAAGTCTTTAGATAACTCTCCCGGTAGGCCAATCGTATCAGCGATAGGGTCCCTTTTGGAGCCATTATCTAAGTTTCTGGACGTCTTCTTGAGACCATTTGTAGTTTCAATTCCATCTTACGTACAAGATTCTACCCATGTTATTAATATCCTACAGTCTTTCACTGGATATCATCAAGGTCTTTTTCTAGTAACTTTAGATATAAATTCACTATATACAAATATTCCCCAACAAGCAGCTTTGGAGGTTCTAGCCAACACTCTCATCCTCAGACCTAAGCCTGTTCGAATCCCTACCTTTTTCCTCACACAGTTAGCGGCACTAGTGATGATGGAGAATTACTTTAGTTTTAGAGGGATATTCTATAAACAGATAAAAGGGGTAGCCATGGGGTCTCCCATGGCACCGGATGTTGCGAATCTATATGTAGCACAATTTGAGAAACAATATTTGACCTTACATCCATTTTCATCAAATATATTGCTGTGGAAACGGTATATAGACGATATCCTTATAATATGGGAAGGGACTGAGCTTGTACTTAATTTCGTTTTTGGTCTGGCTTAACACATTGGACCAGAATCTACAATTTGAGGGCACCTTTAGTATAAATGAGATCTCATATTTGGATATACTGATAAAGAAGGGAGACGAAGGATTCATTACAGACCTTTACCAAAAACCCACTGACCGCAATACCCTTTTGAGGTATGATAGTGGCCATAATCCGTCCCTAAAAAACAACTTACCAATTAGCCAGTTCTTAAGGGTGACCTCTGATTTTGAGAACCAAGCAGTTAAGATGCATCATAAATTTCGTGAACGGGGATATTCTGAAAAATGTATTAAAAAGGCATATTTGAGAGCCTGTACGACGGAGAGGTCATCATTGCTAACTAAGAAGAAACGTAAGGACAATATGGATAGGGTTGTATGTGCTCTAACATTTACTAATTTGTCCAAGGAGATTGTTAATATACTGAGACAAGAGTGGTATCTACTTAATTCAATACCATCACTTAAATCGAAATCTCTTATGGTTGCCTATAAAAGGAATCCAAATTTATCGAATCTGTTGGTCCCTTCAGCACTAACTAGATATAACCCGCCCCCGAAGATTAAGGGCCATTACAGCTGCGGGAATTGCTCAGTCTGTCTCCACACGATTATTGTGAAAAATAGTTTCACTCACCCTATGTCTAACCATAAAGTATACTTACAAAACTATACCAACTGTAGGACATCTAATGTGATTTATTTAATAATGTGCCCATGTAAGATGATATATATTGGTAAAACCATTAGAGAAATACGAACGCGTATCATTGAACATAGGAGCAATATTGCAAGAAAAATCCCTGATAAACCTCTGGTATCCCATTGGATCAATGCTGGACATACGGTTAATGATCTAAAATATTTTGTTTTGAAAAAAGTGATCCCACATTGGAGGGGAGGTGACACAAATAAGGCTCTCTTGAAGCTTGAACAAAGATTTATTTTTGAATTCAATAGCTTGGAGCCCTCAGGTTTAAACCAGGAGGTTGACTTATCCGTTTTTTTATGAATATTATATATGGTTTACTTGTTCTTATTTTGTGTGGTCTGTTATATAATCCTTGTTGAGGCCTGAATATGGTTTATTCGCCTTACCAGGTTGTATCAATCACATTGTTTCACTGTACATTTTTATATTTTTAGTATTAGTGTTATCATTATGATTATTCTTATTATTCTTATTATTATTGTTGTTGTTTATGTTTTTACTATGATATTGTTCCATGGTATCTACTGTTGTTCTTTTAATTCTTCAATTATTTTATTGTATTATTATTCTTATTTCTCATATGGTGCAGTTTTTGATCTGTCCATTTATATAGCTCAGTTTCTGTGTAATATTTATTTATTTATTATTTTAATGTATGCAGTTCTTCCTCTTATTTATTCATATCATACCACACTGGTCGGATATGCATATTACGGTTTAGTTATTTATCTACATGAGGTTATTTTACTCGCATGTCACCTATGTATCATTTCTGTATGTTTAAGGTTTACAGCTCCTGTCCTTCGTACAGTTGCACAGTTTTTATTATGTTGTTGTGCCTCTGCACTCTGTGGTGTCTTTACAAGTATAGATGCTATATTACTATGTGTCTTTGCCATCTATTGAGGTTTACATTTTGTCTATTATGGGACATGCATTCTGCTTTCTTATGGGCCCGTTCCCTTTTATTACATTTCACATTAGTGATTTTGGTTACGTTCAGTTCCTTTTAGCTCCGCCCCCTGAGCCTCGGTTTGAGTTTTGGCGCGATTGTCTAGTGATTATTTAAGCTTTCCTCTGAGGTTCCTGCTTTCTAAATTTCACAGATGCGTGTGGCTGCCTTCGGGGCCGACACGCTGAGTGATTTATGATTTATTATTAGTTTTGCTGTTGACTGTAGTCTCGAGGTAAGATCGTCGTGCCATCCACGAGTATGCAGGGCCCTGTCTCACTTCACAGTTACTTTTACCATTGGCCTTTGTTCAGCTCTTATTTATGGTATATTTCTCACGTTGTTGGAGGCTACGCTGGTACACACGTTGGCTTTTATTTTTCAGCACTTATACTGACCACTGAGATTTTTGCAATTGCATATTCACACTTTCGACACTTATTGTTGTTGCCGAAGGGAGGTCCTTGTTCCACTCACTCCTTTTCTGTTTCACGCACTCATATGCCTATACGATTCTGTTCTTGACTTAGGTCCATTACTTTGCTGGTCTATGATTGTTTTCTTTGGGCCGACACGCTGAGTGATTTTTTATTAGTTCTGCTATTTATTGTAGTTCCGAGTTCAGATCGTCGTGCCATCCACAATTATGTAGGGCTCTGTCTCACTTCACAGTCACTCTCTTCACTGGCTATTCGTTTAGCTCTTATTTACAGTGTATTTCCCACGTTTTTGAGGTTATACACATGCTTGCTTCTCATGGTTTCTACGGTAGTGTTTTCAGATATATGCATTCTCTCTTGTTCACCTGTATGTCCTCTGCTGGTTAATACTTTGTATTTCATTATTTAGCACATATACTGATCACGGTGACCTTTGCAGTTTAAGTTTCACGCTTTCAATACTTATTGTCGTTCTTGCAGGGGAGGTCCTCGCTTCATTCACTACCGTACAGGGGCCTGTTTCGCATGCCATTGATCTCACGCAAGTGGTTTTATACGCTTTCACTCTTTTCCAGTTTCATGCACTGATATACAAACAGTATAATGTTTTTGTCTGAGGTTGATTACTCTACTGGTCTTTGACTTCTCCGCATTGGATGTGTGTGTTAGAGTTATTACCCGGGTTTAATATGGTGTCCATTGTTTTTTCACTTGATCTGCTCGAATTTCACTTAGCTTAACCACGTAACCAGCAGACAGTTTTCCATCAATTATTATTGTTTTCACTCTTTCTCATCGCTCTCCTTTTTTGCTTTTTAGTGCCTTCTGGTAGTCTGGTTTACTACCCCCGTAGCGCAATAATTACAGATACTTATGAGGTTTTGTCTCTACAGTATTGGCTTTCCAGATATACAGTTTTGTTCTGTAAGTACATTTTCAGTGTATGTATTATGATACTCATGGAGCCTGATCTCTCTACACGTTCAACCCTAATTAATTTATTTTACGTTTGCTAATGTGCTGCATTAGCTTTTTTGTGTATAAAAGGATCGATTTATATTTGTTTTCATGTCTTGCCTTTGTTCCTGCGCCTGTACTTGTTTATATTGAGTTTTTATCATATAATTTGTATGTTATATGCTTTTCTTTACCATGTATTATTTATCTTTTTATTGCTATGTATTATTTATGTTTTTAACTCTCCCTTGGGGTTTTTTGTGCATTTAATTGATTATTAAATTGTATCTTATTGTTTTATATGTTTTTAGCTGTATACCCCCTGAAGAAGGCGGCGACGCCGAAACGCGTTGGGGTTGGTCAATAAACATTGCTTATCATCCTTGACGATTCGTCTCTTGCTCCTTGTGTATCTGGATAGAGTGATGGGGCCTTTGACATTGTATTACAATGCTTTGATAGATCGTCAGGCCTTTCCGTATGAGAAAAACAGAGCAGTGCTTACTTTGATCCCTAAACCAGGTAGAGACGGGCTTTTGCCAGAATCGTATAGGCCTATTTTGTTGTTAAATGTAGACATGAAACTTTTGGCTAAAGTAATGGTGAACAGACTTGCTGAGTATATTCCCCAATTGGTTAAGGAAGATCAGGTGGGTTTTGTGAAGGGTAGGCATGTAGTTCAAAATTTACGTAAGATTATTTCGTCATTATATATGACTGCTGAGGCGGGGGAACAAGCTTTGCTGATAAGTTTTGACGCTGAAAAAGCGTTCGATCGTGTGGATTGGCAGTACATGTATCATTTATTGGAGACTATGGGGATAGGGGTTTTTTTTTTGGATACTGTTAAACTATTGTATTGGGACCCTAGAGGGCAGGTTTTGGTAAATGATTCGGTCTCAAGAGACTTTCCGATTTGAAGGGGGACCCGAAAAGGTTGCCCTCTGTCCCCACTTTTGTTTGTTTTAACTTTAGAACCCCTATTAGAGAGGATAAGGACACATAAGGGCCTGGTGGGGGCAAGGGTGGGACGGGAGGAATTTCATCTTTCTGCTTTTGCTGATGACATTTTAGTTTACTTGGGGATTATTTATTTATTATTTATTTATTTAAAGTCTCTTCTATACCGCGCTATTCGGATCCCAAAGAAGACATTGCCAATACTGTTGCACGTGGTTGAGGAGTTTGGAATTTTTTCGGGATTGAAACTAAATTTGGATACGTCTGAGGCCCTGGATTTGCAGCAGACGCTCCGTGGGGGTTGGGACGATTTCCCGCTGAAGTGGGCAGGGGATGGCCTTCACTACCTGGGGATTTATCTACCGGTCGATGTGGCCAACCTTCAGAGTGTTAATGTAAATGTGCTGTTGACGCAAACGAAAGAACGATTGAATGGTTGGCGCGATCTTCTGCTCTCCTTGGGAGGCCGTATAGCCCTGTACAAGATGACTATTTTCCCAAAATGGTTGTATATGTTACAAACTCTGCCTATTTTGATGACGAGAAAGGAGATAGCCAAGGTAGAAAAGTGCTTAAATTACTTTTATTGGAGAGGGAAGCGGCCTCAGATAAGTATTAAGACACTGCAGAGACCATGGCGGGGTGGAGGCATGGGCGCCCCAGATACGCGGAGCTATAATATAGCCTGCTTGTTGAGAAATCTACGAGATTGGCTGGGCACCACGGCGGATTATACGCCTTTAGTGTATGAACAGGAAATAGCGAAGCCGTTGGCCTTGAGATCTGTATTACATGCGACAGCGACGGGCTTGTCCCCGATGTTAGGGAGCCACCCTATCTTTAAGGTTATGAGGAGTGTGTGGCGTATGTTATGAACCCCAGGGTAACCCCGTTTTTGCCTTTATATGGGAACGGAGCTTTTTGGCCGGGGTTGCAGGGGGGAGTGTTTCAGGGGTGGGAGTCTGAGGGAATAATAGCTTTAGAACAGGTGGTAAATGAGGTAGGGCAGCTTTTGGTGTTTGCAGATTTGCAGAGTAGATATGGTTTGGTGAATAGGGATTCGTTCCACTATATGCAAGTGAGTAGTTATATCCGCAGTCTGGACAAGAAGGACCTGCATACGGATATTTGTTCTTAATTTGAGGAATTGATGTATGCGGGAGGAGAACAGCGGGCACGGGTAGCTTTTTTGCACAAGGAGTATCTCCGATTAAAAGGGTTTCCGGAAGAGCGCGAACTGACTGCTGCATGGACACATGATCTGGGGGCAGAGGTTAGCGGGGAGGATATGGCAAATTTACTAGCCGATATCCCCAGGAGGATTAAGACTGCAGGGTTTCGAGATATGCAATACCGTATCTTGCACCGATGTCATTTTGCCCCTTGTAGAGTGTTTCGAGTGGGTAGCAGTGCCACTGCGAGTTGCCCTCGCTGTGGGATAGCTAGAGCTGACTTAGGACACATGTGGTGGCAATGTTTAGCAGTGGTCCGATTTTGGAGGAGTATTGTGGAGTGCCTTGCCACCATTTTGGGATGTCCAATTAAAAGAGATCCTCGAGTGTTGGTATTGGGTGGGACTAGATGGGCGGAGGGCTTGGGAGGTGGTCAGAGGCGTTGGTTAGGCAAGGTATTGCTGATAGCGCGGAAAGTGATACTGTTAAACTGGCTGATGCCACGAGGCCCGACTATGGGTCAGTGGAGGAGGGAGGTTTATGGGTTGTTACTCCTTGAACAACAAGGGGTTAGGCAGGGGGAAGTGGCCACTGGGCTGTTTTTGGAGGAATGGGGCCCCTTCTTACACAGATTGTCACCACGGAATAGGAGTAGAATTCTTAATGTACTTCATTGAAGGTCAATGGGGGGTGTGGATCTGTTGTGTCTGTGGAACTGGGGGGGAAGGGAATAGGGGTTAGGGTTATTGGAGAGTGAAGGACTGAAGACCCAGGAGGGGGGAGGGGTGAAGATATATCAATAGGTGGTGGGGGAGGGTTCCTGGGTTCTGTGAAATAGGGTGGGCGGTGGTTGGGTAGAGTGGTGAATGGGGGTAGTACATTGGATCTTGGCTCTTTGGGGTTCGATGATTGTTGCAACATCCATGCTTCGCCCCGAGGAATTGGTTGCACTCTTGGGTGTTATTATTGGTAGTGCCTGTGTATAGCGTCTGCTGTTATCTGTTAATTTGGAATACTCTTTGTTTATTCTATAGTACAGGGGACACGTTATTGTTCTACTAGAGTAATCATGATGTGCGTGAAGTGGGGAGGGTAGGGGGAGGTGGGTGGTGGGGGGTGGGGGGGAGAAAACTTTAAAAGATTGTGAATTGTTTTAAGACTGTGAGTATTGTATTGTTGGAATGTACTGCAAAGTTTTTCTTTGTTTTTTTGATGATGCTACTATAACTATGTTCAATAAAACAAATTTAAACATAAAAAACTCAGCCTTCAACTCCTGCCATTCTGCCTCCTGCTCTGGATACCGTATATGCTCCCCAATGTGATTTTTCAAGGCCTGCAATACCTGCTTGAAATGCTTTGAAAAATATGACTGGTCCATTCCACAGGACAACCCAACAACATTTTGGAATGATCCAGTGCCCAGAAAATGTAATGCGGCAAATAACTTCACCAGTCCTGGTATGGCATGCCGTGAGTGGTGGCAGGATCAATATAATTTTTAATTTATTTATTTATTTATTTAACAATTCTTTTATACCGCGCTATTATATATTAATGTCCTCATACAAGGACAAGATGGCTTGTCTGCATCAATGGTAATTACACACGACAATGCCTGTCTGTCACAGAGCTCTGGCAGCAATAATAGATCAGCAGGCCGCTAAGACAGACGATCTTGAGTACCGCAGCAGGAGAAATAATGTACGATTTGCAGGCATGCCTGAGTCTGTGAAGGATTCAGAGCTTTGGGACTTCCTAGTTGGTATTGGATGGACTCCCAGACAGGCACTGTCTGCAGGGCCTCATGACATGGGGTGTACCATGTACCTCCTCGTGTACCTCATCATGCTCCTTTCTTGGGTCTCCATTGTTCCTCCTTCTTTGGCTGGCTCTTGCAAACAGCAGAGAGGCAAGAGGATAATCAACAAAAAACATCTCCCTGAATGCTGAAATAGGTACACTGACCAAATGCCCAACTTTAAATGCATGGTATCTAAATGCACCGAATTGTGCTGTCTTCAAAATGCTCAGAATTGTGTTCTCTTCAGGACACACTAGATCTTAATGTCTACTCCTGACCAGGCGTACAAATAACAATGCTTTTCTAGTTCACATGATTGCATAGTTTCTAATACGCTTCCTTGCATCGGGCACAGATCTCATTACCATGTTATATGAGTACACCCAACTCATTTCCCTGTCATTTAAATACATTTTAATACGCGCCATGTGGTGTGCGCAAAAACATTTTACACCCTTCTACCACATGCATCCATCTCATTTTTGTATTTGGCGCACGCGTACTGTATAGTAGGCGTTGTATGCAGGTACACACACATACAACCCTGCATTTGTTTTCTGCATCAGCCCGCAAGTAAGTGACAATATTGGACATTCACAGAGGCCAGGATGCTACATAAGCCTCGCTCTCCATAGACTGCAGCTCCACCAAAGGAGGTCACAGTATTGTCCCAGATATAGCTATTGCAACAGTTGGCTGAAATCATGCATGTCACCTGCAAAGACAGGTGTGTCCTGATGGCTGAAGGGTCAGTCAGAGTTCAAGCTTGTTTCACACACATCTGATGAGGCTTTTCCTGGTGAGACCATATCCCCCCAGCTCACTGCAGTAAGATCAGCAGGTGATATGGGAGCTGTACATCACTATCATGTTTGTAGGTAAATTAAGGGGCATGTTGGTTACTGATTAGTGTATATGGGAATGCATTCCAAGCTCGCAGTTTTTGGGAAAAAATGGATGCTGCCACACATATTCACCCAGTGACTCCAACAGGGTCCAACTATTTACAGAAAACCAACCTTTTGCTCCCAAATGGTGTCTCACACAGTATGTGGACTTGCAGAATGGCTGACTGACCAGCAAGTTGTATATGCTACCATATTGCCAGGGCATTACATACACACACAGTGCATTGCTGCAGTTCTCATTCCTATTCACACACACAGATATGACCCCACTGTCCAAAAAAAAGTGAGCCCACATACCTTCTATCGGCTGTAAGATGACGTTCAGTCCATCCGTAAAGCCTTCCTGATTTGCTTTCCAGGGAAGAGGATGCCAGGAGGATCTCATTCCTCCTTTGGGGGCCTGGCCACTTTAGATGTTTTTCCATTTTGAGCCTACGGGGAAAATGCTTGTTAGACAGGCTCCTTAATGCTTGGACGTGACGACAATGCCCGCTCAGTGTGTGTGCGCTATGGCATCATGCCATGATGTAAAGCTGGTGTTGCTGCAGCCTCTCACTGTCCTAGGGGCTGGAGAGTGTCAGGATCTTCCAGAGGTATGCAAGAGTGATGGCAGGGAGAAGCTGCTGGAAGAGATGGCAGAGCAGACATCCTTGGAAAGCTGAAAATGCAGAAGCAGCAATGGAACTATAGGGTAAAGGAAATATACCTGGAAATATCATTCCTGATGCATAGGCTGCTCTTGAACACATGATCCTTCCCTCTCGGCCATGTGTTTGGCACCACAGAGCTGCCCTGTAGGAGTGTAGCTCCATCACTCCATATGTATTTATGTGGTCATTGTCAGGATGCATGGGGGCATGAGCTGGAGTATGCATATGTCTGTGTAGCTCTTTGCAATCTCTGTGGCATACTTGTCTGACACAATTATGTTAGGCAGGTGAAAGAGAGGGTCATCTTGTTAGTTCTGCATGTACATCTGCATTGCTATGCTGCTGGCTCTACTGCAGTTCATGTGGATATCAAATCTGTCCTTCCAAAGGAGCAGGGCAGGATAGGATAGGATACAATAACACACACATGCACAACCAGGGATCACCTAGCAGATCTGCCAATGTACCTATTTCCTGGAGTGAGACTGTAATCCAGTCCTGGAGTAATTTCACAGCTGGCAGAGCATGCTGACTACTTCCCACTCTCATACAGCTCTAGTGGATGTGGCAGATAAATGACTGCTTACTAATACAAAAGTCACTGGTCCATGCACAGATCCTGGTCATAATTAGGAAACTGAGAGGAATGTGTGGGTCTTTTTCCTATGATTTGGGCTATTATCATATTGCCAGTTCTTCTGGCTTGACTGGCATATTTTACCTGCCATGCACATATCCAATAAAGCAGATATTAATGAGCCAGCAGTTATCCAGATACAAACCTCCTCTCCTCGAACTGCTCAAACAGTGCTGATCGCTACAAACATGGATACCACATTTAGAATGATAACGTTGGCATCACACACTTCCAGCACATTCAGGACATGAAAGTGCTTGTGGTTGCGATACACCACTTCCCAGTCTCTGACTGGAATAGGTGCCACGTGTGTGCAGTCTATAGCTGCCATCCATTTTGTAGCCTGCCAATTCTTTCACACTGCTGATATAGGATCATCCACTGTTGCCTCATGCTTTGTCATTCCTAATCCGGCTGGTCATCGCTTGATGAAGGCAACTTGCAAAGTTGGAACGGCCCATTCCTCTTATTGCAGCCACTGATGTTTAGAAGTAGCTACAGACAAAAAAATGTAGAGCACTCAGGAGCTGACCAGGCCCTGGTATGATATGTGACTGGGCAGTCAGAGAGTCAAGGTCAGGCCTCAGATGCTCATACATCTCTCTTGTAGCCCCTGAGTTCAGTGTATGAAGGGATACCACTTGGCTCCTGGGGATGGCCGAGGAGGATGGCTCTATTTTCTAAGATACACTGCCTTCTTGCCTGGACTTCCCTTCTCTGAGGATGCAAGCATCGATTTGCACACTGCTGTCCCAGCACATTGTCACCCACCACCTGTGGGGGGAGGGGGCTGCCCCTGCCCTCCTGCTTCCTCTGCAGACCTAGTTTGCTGTCTCACTGTCATGAAGAGGATGTGAGCCATTGCCATAGGGGTCATTTTACTACAGGGTGTTAGCTGACAACATTGTTCTGGTGCACACTGACTGCACAGTGGGATATGCATTGGCAGCTAGCATGGGGCCATGATAGTTGGTGTGGGACAATTTCCACGCTAACTGTATATCTCATGTTCGGGTCGCAAGTGGGCAGGGTGGGGGCAGAGAGTGTGTGTGGTGTGCTCTGCACAGTTAGCACAGAGTTCACACTGCACACTAACTGCATTAGTGCAGGATCACCTAACGCCACTTCAATAGGTGGCATTAGGTGCACCCGCACTACCACCGACTGCATTATGGGCTCCGCTTAAACTGCCAGGGACATGGTGGCAGATCAAAAGGCCATTTTGAAAGACTCCTCCTATCCAAGCAAGGACTGTTAATTACCCAGGAAGTTGGTCACAGCATTACCTCAGCAGCAGAGGCATAAATAGCTCAACCAGAGCTCTGTGAACCTCTGTCTTGAAGGACTAGAAAGCGGGACTGTTACTTCTGGAGAGAAATCTGCAACTGTGAGTATATACTTCTGGTAATTTTCTAAAAAGAATTCTTTGTATTAAAGCTACTTAATCTGTGAACCCATTGTTTTTTGTTTTTTGGGGTTTTTTTTGTTGGATCAGTTAGGGCCTAGTAGCAGCAATTAAAGTTTGAATTTAAAACACAGAGGAGAGCTTTCTGGTTACATTTCATACCCAGCAGAGAGCTTGTAGTTTAAATTTAATAGTCACTCAGGGCCAAGTAACAGTAAAGTACTTTTAGTTTAAATTTAACACACAGAAGAGAGCTTTCTGGTTAAATTTAGTACCCAGCAGAGAGCTTGTAGTTTAAATTTCATAAGAAGTTAGAGCCTAGCAGCAGCTAAGAGCTATAATTTAAATCAAATCAGAAAGTGGTGTTGGGGCCACTTGGCAATAGTGATCATAGCATGATCGCCTTTGATTTATTTTATTTATTTAACAGTATTTCTAAACCGCCTTATCTTAATAATCATGGTGGTATCACAGCAAACAATCGAGTAAAGTGAGTGTGTTATACATGTAGTGAGGGTGAAGTTGAGTGTGTGTTGTATTGTGTGCTAGATTGGTATGAGCTATGTACAGAGTGGGCTATATACAGTGGTGCAAAAAACATATTCCATACATACATTGTTTAGGCGGTATAATGTGCTGTTATACATTCTCTGAGGTTATGTGATGTGTCCATAGTGTTCTATGAACAGCATGGTTTTCAGCTGTTTTCTAAAGTCCTTGAGGTCTGTAGTAGCCCTCAGATCGTCCGGTAGTTTGTTCCATATTGTTGGAGCAGCCATGGAGAGTGCTCTGTCTGTTGTGTCCTTGCGTGTGTGTTTGTATTCACTTGGGGTGCTGACTCGGTTGTGTGTATGTTTTCTTCTGGGACGTGTGCTGGTGTCTGGTTGTATGAGGGTGTGCAGGCTGTTGGCTGATGTGTGCTGTTTTATCTTAAATAGGTTTATGATTGTTTTGTATCTGATGCGTGCACGGATTGGAAGCCAGTGTAAGTCCTTTAAGGTGGGCCGGATGGTATACATCCAAGGGTGTTGAAAGAACTGAAATATGAGATTGCAGACCTGCTATTAGTAATCTGTGAACTATCATTAAAATCATCTCTAATACCTGAAGATTGGAGGATCGCCAATGTAACACCAATTTTTAAAAAGAGTTCCAGGGGTGATCCGGGAAACTACAGACCGGTGAGCCTGACGTCAGTACCGGGAAAAATGGTAGAAACCATCATAAAGAATAAAATTACTCAGCATGTAGATAGTCACAACCTAATGGGAGACAGCCAACATGGCTTTAGACAAGGAAGATCTTGTCTTACTAATCTGTTATGTTTTATTGAAGGAGTGAATAAACAGGTGGACAAAGGTGAGTCGGTTGATATTGGGTATCTGGACTTTCAGAAAGCCTTTGACAAGGTCCCTCATCAGAGACTTTTGGCAAAACTAAAGAGTCATGGGATAGGAGGCAGTGTACTATTGTGGATCAGGAACTGGTTAAAAGATAGAAAGCAGAGGGTAGGGCTAAATGGCCAATTTTCCCAATGGAGAAAGGTGAATAGTGGTGTACCCCAGGGATATGTGCTGGGTCCGCTGCTTTTTGACATATTCATAAATGACCTGGAAAGTGGAATAACGAGTGAGGTTATCAAATTTGCAGATGACACAAAACTATTTAAAGTTGTTAAAACCCAAGAGGATTGTGAAAAATTGCAAGAGGATCTTGATAAATTGGAAGACTGGGCATCAAAATGGCAGATGAAATTTAATGTGGACAAGTGCAAGGTTATGCACCTAGGGAAGAACAACCCAAACTATGGTTACACGATGCAAGGTTCCACATTAGGAACCATCACCCAGGAAAAAGATTTAGGCGTCATTGTGGATACCATGTTAAAACCCTCGGCCCAGTGTGCAGCGGCGGCCAAGAGAGCAAATAGAATGCTAGGTATGATAAGGAAAGGAATGGAAAATAAAACAAAAGATATTATAATGCCTCTATATCGTTCCATGGTGAGACCGCACCTTGAATACTGTGTGCAATTCTGGTCACCGTATCTTAAAAAGGATATAGCGATTTTAGAAAAGGTACAGAGAAGAGCCACCAAAATGGTAAAGGGGATGGAAGGATACTCCCATGAAGAAAGGCTAAAAAGGTTAGGGCTCTTTAACCTGGAAAAGAAACGGCTGAGGGGAGATATGAAAGAAGTCTATAAATTAATGAACGGAGTGGAACGGGTAAACGTAGATCGATTGTTTACCTTATCAGAATATAGAAAGACTAGGGGACATGCAATGAAGCTACAGGGTAAACTATTTAAGACTAATAAAAGAAAATATTTTTTCACTCAACGTGTAATCAAACTCTGGAATTTGTTACCGGAGGATGTAGTAAAGGCTGTTAGTGTAGCTGGGTTTAAAAAAGGTTTGGACAAGTTCCTGGAGGAAAGGTCCATAAACCATTATTAAGAAGTGACCGAAGATATCAATGCTTGACCCAGTACAAGCATTGTGGAACTTGTGTCTCTTGGGGAAACTGCTAGGTACATATGACCTAGATTGGCCACTGTTGGAAACAGAATACTGGGCTTGATGGACCTTGGTCTGACCCAGTATGGCATATATTATGTTCTTATGCTTTCCATGCCCCTGACAATTGACATAGTGGTGTTGCTCCTCAAAGGCCATCGTTTCACTGTCTTTGCCGTGTTGGTAGCAACACCATAGCATCCTTTAGTAAAAGGGCTCTATAGTATTGCAGGGAAATATTCAAACCCAGCAATCATTTATGAGTTGGCGTTTAGGTGGAGCACACTGCATACACCTCATTATACTTCATTTGCAGCCTGCCAGAGAGCTCTTAACACTTGCTCTTGAGCTGGCGTTAAGGTTCCCACATTATCCACTGATGTTCCATCTAACGCATAATAATTTCCCCAAGCTTTAAAGGACCTGATGCTGTCTCCATCCACTTACCGCCCTTGCTCCACCCTTGTCCCACCCATCGGCAACACTTCCCGCATTAACTGCCTAACACGGAATTAGCCCATATTATCAGCTTTCATCCCACGTTACCCATTAATGCACTTTAGAAGACATACCCCTTTGTTTCGAGGAATTGTAGCAGCGGAGTGCATGCAATGAATAAAACCAGGAGTCAGGTGCAGGGTCCAAAACAATTTATTGTGCACAAGGTTCAGACAGGAAAGCATCCAAAAAGGACTGAGCAATGGAGAACAGAAACAAATTCCTTATATACAATTTTCACAGTTTGATACAGGCAAACTTTCTATTGGTCCCAACGCCCCCTGCACCTGTCCAATCGGGGACCTTTTCTGGGCCTAGCACCATGTTCCCCCTTTTCAGGCTGTTCTAACAAAGGCACAGTTTTTAGACATAGATACATTTCTACTGAAAGGTCATTTCTAGCTCAGAGAATGTGAGAATGCAGAACACTGGAACATATCTATCATCAGCATGGAAGAATTTAATAAAGGATTCATACAAACTTATCAAAAAGCAGTTTAAAGCAGTTTTTTAAGGCAGATTCTCAGACCTTCACTGACTTTGGTCTTTCTCAGCACTATTAGTCTCAGGTGGGGGTAGGGACTCAGGCCTAACTTACAGGCCTCCCATAGGTTCACAGGCTATTGTAGGCCTTAGCCTGCCACATTCCCCCCTTAGATTATTCTCACCCGCAAGTGAGAAAGGGTGAGAATTAAATCACATATTATACTCGTGTAAAAGCATTATTTTGGGGTATAGGGTGATATTGCCACATAACTAATACTTTTATAGCTGTCTTCCGTTCCACGGTGCTATCAATGACTGAGGTTATCATGCGTAAGCAAAGGGGTAGGAAACATGGGAGAAACAAGCATATAGCCAATATTAATAATACAATGAGTACAAATGTTTTCAGGCCGCCCAACCCGGAAAACATAGAACCAAACCATCCATCAAGTTCCAAGCCATGCCAGGTCTGGACTGGTACATAGGCTTGCTTCCTCATTTGGTTAGCTATATCCTCTACAACTTGACCTTCATTATCAATTTGCAAACAACCGTTAGTTAAATTCAACTTTCCACACACTCCACCTTCAGCTGCTAGCAAATAATCTAATGCTAAGTGATTCTGATAAATAGCTGTACGCATTTGTGTACTCTGTTTAGCTAAAAGTGTTAGAGCTTTACTAGTTTCATTTGTTATTATTTCCACAACAGCTTGTAAGCATATAATACGATTTATCATGTACACAGGTGTGCGGTATCCCCAGGTCCCATCTTCGTTCCAAGTGGCGGGTCCACAGTATGAAATGATTCTCTCAGGTGGCCATTCCTCATTATCCCACTTATCCCATTGGCCTATTTTTAAAACCTCTCGCTTCTGTCGACTTTTATATATCAGAAAACCTAATTGTTCCCCGTGGGAGATGGGCAAAAGAAAGAAGGAAGGCCGTATAGTCCCCAATACACATGTACCTCCCCAGTTATTAGGGAGCTAGGCATATGCTCGTGTTCCACAAATCCAATATAGTCCAGGTGGGGCTTGCCAGGCATTGTAAGAAACCAAATTAGTCCATAGCTTAGCAAGATTGGGAAAGATGACTAGAGGGTTGGAAGGTTCTGGAGTGTTTACACCCGACCACCAGGACGTTTTCTTAGTAGTGGCATTGCAAAACCTCTGATTCAGACAGACCAGCTGTCCAACTAGCATAGTAAACTGTGGTCCTGTACGAGCAAAACATAAGTTACCAACAATAGGGTTAGCTAATACCCATTCACTGGTGGCTTTATGCAGATCAGTTTGGTTATATGGGATAGAATAGTTCAATTCTTGTGCCTCCCAAGGCCATTGGTCTCCCATCTGAGTTCCACTGCAGAAGAAACAGTCAGAGATGTGGAGACTAGACGCTACAGCTCCAGCTAGTTCAAGAAACAAGTTCTGGGAGGTGTGGGGAACTGCAAACTCTGCCTTCATGGCTTCATAAAAGGTGTGATGTATTTGATAAGGTGAAGAAATATGGGTCTTAGTGTTGAGGTGTATATATATGAAAGTTCCAGGGTCGGTTCCTCCCCCTGCTATACGTAAACCAAATCTGAACCCCTGCTTCCACTGGCTAGGGTCAACTATGAGGAGCCGCAGGGGATTACAAGCACCTGTCTTACACTTCTGCAGCTCAAGCAAGGGTAGTCTTTCTAAATTGGCTTTACGATTATCCCCATCTTGTCCAGTAGGGCTACCCGACCAGGTAGCATAATACACACACTCCCACTTCGGACAGAAGTATGCATCTTTAGATGGCTTACTATAGGTGGATGGGGAATGTTTCCCAGTACATTTTCCCCATCCGTACGCTCCCTCATGACACATATATTTATCATCATGATAGTAGGCTTGCTCCCAAGTCCCACGTTTGTAATAGTCATTTCTGAAGAAAACTCCATGAATTGACCACAATACCTCGGCTCTTTAGGTCTCTGGTCCATCAGTAGTGAGAGACAGGCAGAGAGTAATACAGAACACAATCACATACACACAAAGTGCTATTTTCTTTGAGCTCAGAGGGAAGACGGCAAGCGGTATATGGACGGGCATAATTCCACACCTGCCGAATTCAAAGTCCTCCTCCAAAAAGCTCTCTTTTATTAGAGAAAAAGAGGAAGTTACAATCATTTATTATAACCATGAAATAACACAAGGTGTCGCCAAAGTTCTTTTTACAAAGTAAGATCTGATTACAGTATATTAGATGAAATTTATAATTACAAAAGTTGCAAAAATTATGTTGTGTCAGCAGGGACTTCCAGCTGACTGTACAATGAACTATGGTTGCACAGGTCATAGCCTATGTTCTTTTTGCTTGCGTTAACACTGTTCCATCTATTTTAAAGACGGTTACACAGAGAACTCATGACCATGACATCTTATACTATTTAAGAAAGTAGGTGAAAAGTCAAACTTCTAAACACATTTTGTATCAAGAACTTCATCCATCTTCAATTACATATTGGGGATTCTGGTATCCCTCTATCTGTCCATCCCTTCAGTCCTCCCTGTGATTCTAAAAAGAATCATTACTAAAGAACAGTAGCTGAAACATGTCCAATTCCGGAATAATCTTCTACAGTAGGCTTCATTTTGCAGATGTTCTTTCAAAGTCCTAGGCACATCTGGTCCATAGGTGAGCTCCATCTTGTTCATTGGAAGAAATCCTTATACAAAATCATGTGACATTGTTTACCTTTGCTTAGCCTCAATAAAAATGTGTACAGAGAGCAAGACTTTACCAATTATTCTTGTAAGCACTACCAACAGTGGCCAACTGCTTCTCGTAGATATCATGACACCAGTCATCACTTCAGATTCGTCAGCAACATCCTTTCACACCATGGGCTGTGCTATGCACATCTTAGATCAATCTTTTTCAGTGACCATCCACCCGGCTTCACTGCTGCACATACATGAGTAGTTCTTCTGGAATCGCTGATCTTTATCAGGAGTCTCCATATCCAGTAGCATTTCATTCAGTCGTTTTCCTCTTCGGCCCATAGGATTCAGTGCATACAATATATAATTTGTAAAAATCCAACTCTCAGCCACAGCATCTCTCTTGATGCCATACAATTGCAAACAAGCACAATTATTCATTCCTAATGACAGTCTTAAATAGTTGAATTATATTATCTATTGTTAATTACAATACATCCATAGCTAGCACTAAACTATTACATAGCTAACCTGTAACAGTTATTTTTTTTCATCTGCATTCCTAAACTTATTCTGTCTACTTGCCAAATCAAATGTTAGCATGTGGCCTGATAGTCACATTGCTTTTTCCTGTCAGGAACACAATTGTATATATTCATATCACTAATTATGTTTGTGATGTATTCTCCAGCCTTAACAATATACATGATATAGTCAATCTGATTTATTCAAGGGGTAACAAACATTAAAACATAACAAGCAGTTTATGACAAATAAGTTAAACTAATTTCAATTGTTTGTCAACAATTATTAGGAAGGCTGTCTTATCTTAGGTGATGATTCAACTCACATTACTTTAAACATTATCACCACATCCTGCACACACAAACACCCCAATACCTCACTGGTCTTCTCCGCTTCCACATCCCTACACGTAGTCTTCATTCTCTTCACATTAATCGACTTCACCTCCCCCCACCATCTCGTGCACACTTACAGTCTACCCGTCATTCTGCCTTTTTCTTCCTTGGTCCAGCTCTGTGGAATTCTCTTCCCACTCCACTCCATCTGGAAGATAACTACACCACTTTCAGGCCCCTACTTAAATCCCATCTGTTCACCTCAGCATATAACCTCCCAGCCACACCCAACTGACCTGGTTTATCTATTTTTATTTTATTTATTTATTTGTGTGCTTTTCTATACCGCCCCTTCCAGAGATCAGGGGCAGTTTACAAGGAACTTAAACAACAATATAGCAAACAGTGCAATATTGCATTACATTAAACATTAAGTGACACATTAAGTGAACATAAAACTAGATTACATAAGAACTGGGTTACAAGGAAAACAATGTGTAGGTTATTAACATAAGAACATAAAGGAACATAAACTATGTTACAAAGAACCAAAGTGTAGATTATTTACATGGTTGACAAGAGACTATTTATAATAGTTATTTGGGATCATAAGTACAGTGTTGGGAGGAGGACAATTTTGAGTGGATATTAAAATGAAGTCTAGATTTAGGTGGGATAGATTTGTGTTTGGTTAGTTGCATATTCTTGTGTAGTAAATTTGATTTCAGGTTGTAGGTTGCTGTAGTGTTGACTAAATAGGTAGGTTTTAAGTTCTTTCCTGAAAGATGTACGATCCTTAATCTCTCTTAGATTTAGTGGCAGTTTATTCCATTGGCTGGGAGCATAATATGAATTATTTTTGCACTCTTCTTTGTTTTTTTTTTAATTAATTTTTTCTAATACTACTTTCCTCACTAATCACAGCAATTCACATTGCAACTAAAACTTGGTACAACACATTAAACAGGAACATTGATAACTTGAAAATTTCTTTGTAAGGCAATGAGGGTTAAGTGACTTATCCAAGGTCACAAGGAGTGCTAGTACTCTAGTCATTAGACTACTTCTCCATTTCATTCTAATTCACATAGACATCTAAGCTCACAAAGGAAGGAACAATTTACATAAGGGTGTGTACATTCATCAGCTATAAAACCTTTTAACACCAAATTTGAACCAACTTAGAACTGTTAATTACCACTTCTTTTCAGAACAAAACAGCATAGTAGTAGAATATCAGCACACAGGTCTCCTCATGCAAGAAGCCTGAGACAAAATCAGTATTAATCAAGTGAGCAGATAACTCTAGAGCTCTAGGAAGAGCGAACACTCCAGCTAGTTGAGCATTAGCAAATAGCCGACTGCACAGAATCAATTCTTATAATTGCATCAATTTTCCTTATTCGTTGTGCAAAGCAGAACCATCAGTACAGCGTGAGGTTAAACAGTAACAAGAAAAGAGCTGAAAGAAAACTCGTTTCTCAGTAATTTGGATTGCAAAGACTACTGCTACCAGCCCAGTGGCTTACGTCCAATGGGAAATTTCTGAGTGAGAACACAAACAGCAGCAACAGAAGAGGTAAGCATATTGGATCACACTTGCAATTAACAACATCAATTCTGCAGAGGTCTTTCATAATAATTAAAACATATACGACATGAGAATTTAAGATCACTCCTCCAATCGACTCCTGCAGATTAGTTTAAAAGAGACTAAGAGAATATCAGCATTTTTTCTTCAAACATTTGCTCATACACTATCATAGTTGAACTTTCAACTTTTCACAAAAGGAAAATAATAAAACATTATACATATATTTACCATACTGTTTTAATTACTTAATTCACTTGTTTGAATGTAGTTGCATCATTCACTTTTTCCCTTTAAGTAACCAAACTTGCTTGACTTAACTTGACTAGCAATTCAATTTTTTCCCAGTTAAGTTACTAACTTCTTTTACCTTTAAAACAATTTTTTAAACCTTTATTACATCACACAATTATCAAATATCTAAATATATCAAAGCATGGAAGATCTTCCCATTCATTCACATCAAATATAACTAGAAATAGAAGTTGGAAAATATATCATCAATCATTTTTTTCCAAAGCATCCAGAGACATAAACACCAAGGAGTAATGTTTCTAATAATATCTTTCAGCATTTGCATTATTACACATAGAATGGAATCAGTAGATCAATTCTCATAACCCCAAATAAGTTCAGATCCAGACCTAAAAAACAAACTTATTTACTATACATACACAAGTAAAAGAAATAGTTAATCACATTTGGAGGTTTTTTTTAACTTCCCTAATAAAGAAAATCTTACCACAGTTGCTCAAGACGTTCTTTCCTGCTAATATTGCATTCATGCCAAGCCGTTATCTTTGCCGGAAACTCTAAATTATTACTGCAATAAATATCAAAATGTACAATGCACAGCACACTTCCCTAACCACTAAATTAGATAAAACAAACTTCATACTAAAGTTATGACATGAAAATTAGTCCTTCAAAACTATTTTTTTCATAAAGCAATGACTTAAGTTTTTCCTTGTAAGCTTCCGTTTCGTTTATATCCATCCTAAACACTGGATTTTTAAATTTCTCAAAACACAGAGTCAGTGGCTTGCTGCACTTTTCAGCCTTAAACTGCCACAAAACCATTCATGACTGGTATGAAATTTGCTTAAATCTAATCATATTTCATACTGTAATCAACTCAACTTGACCCACTGAAATGTTCCACAAAGGAGGAACGGCAAACTGTGGTTACTGGCAGTCATCAAATATTAACATAAGGGCGCTTCACCAAACTTGCGCCTCATTTCACAATTAGGGCTTCCTTTCTCTGCCCTATATCACTTCACTTATCTAACTGAGATCTCTAATTAACTTTACCGACTTTACATTATTATCACAATATACACACAGATATCTGTCAATTCTTGAGTATACTCACGGCAACCACTGCCTGTGTCCTTGAGACTTGTCTGCTTGTTTCCAACTGCTGAAGGAACACAGAGATCCGAGTCCAGCACCAACTGAAGAAAACTCCATGAATTGACCACAATACCTCGGCTCTTTAGGTCTCTGGTCCATCAGTAGTGAGAGACAGGCAGAGAGTAATACAGAACACAATCACATACACACAAAGTGCTATTTTCTTTGAGCTCAGAGGGAAGACGGCAAGCGGTATATGGACGGGCATAATTCCACACCTGCCGAATTCAAAGTCCTCCTCCAAAAAGCTCTCTTTTTATTAGAGAAAAAGAGGAAGTTACAATCATTTATTATAACCATGAAATAACACAAGGTGTCGCCAAAGTTCTTTTTACAAAGTAAGATCTGATTACAGTATATTAGATGAAATTTATAATTACAAAAGTTGCAAAAATTATGTTGTGTCAGCAGGGACTTCCAGCTGACTGTACAATGAACTATGGTTGCACAGGTCATAGCCTATGTTCTTTTTGCTTGCGTTAACACTGTTCCATCTATTTTAAAGACGGTTACACAGAGAACTCATGACCATGACATCTTATTCTATTTAAGAAAGTAGGTGAAAAGTCAAACTTCTAAACACATTTTGTATCAAGAACTTCATCCATCTTCAATTACATATTGGGGATTCTGGTATCCCTCTATCTGTCCATCCCTTCAATTTCTATTGATAAGATCACAAGCATCAAAGTATAGGGGTACAGGTCTTGTGGGATCAGAAAGTTGACGTGTGGCATTTATGAGGGCCCCATCCTCATCATTCCATCGCAACTCTAAAACATAATAAGAAGGGTTCTGACGAGGACTAAAACAAGTCTTGCTCTTTCCTTTTGTACAGATATTTAACTCTGTACCATTATACACGCACCGGCTAACTATACCAGTACAGGTGTAGTAAGAATGATAAAGTAAAGTTTGAGTGACCATTATCCCAGTTCGGGTAGTATTTATACAGGCTGCACAGGGGGGGTAAGGCAAAAGTTATCCCGAGGGACCTCAGGGCTACCGCAAAAACAACGCAGCAATAGACAATCATCATAATCACAGTCTCTGATAGATGGGTTGAAATGTTGAAAACTCTGAACTTGAAGGCTTCTTTTCCCAGCTTCCACCGTACGTAGACCTGTCAGCTTCCGCGCCATGTGACAGGAGTAGGGTTGTAGATCCTCAGGCTTCTGCCGTACGTTGACCTGCCAGCTTCCAGTGGGTGGCAGGAGTAGAGCTGCAGATTCTAAAGACTTTCACAGTGGTGGCTGTCGTCGCAGCGTGAGCTGCAATGGGGTTTACTGAAGTCCAATGACTAAGTCCAGGAGCGGCTGCTGGCTTTACTCGGCTGTGATGGATCCAGGGTTCAAGTTCGGCAACCTTGACTGCTGTTGGGGTTGATAAAATAACAACATAAGGTCCCTTCCAATGCGGTGCCAACGGTGTCTTTCTCCACTCTTTGATCCAGTTCTTGTCTAGTAATTTCAGATCCAATCTGATTCATATCCCCCTTTATCCCTTGAACTATGGGCGGGGGACGCCCATACAGAATCTCAAAAGGAGAAACTCCTAATGACTTGGTGGGGGCTGAACATATCCTAAGAAGGGCTATAGGAAGAACCTGCGGCCACTTCAGGTGAACTTCTTGACAAAGTTTAGATAACTGAGACTTCAGGGTTCTATTCATACGCTCTACTTTTCCTGAACTCCGGGGTCTGTAAGCAGTATGCAATTTCCACTGCACCTGTAGAGCTCGTGCTAACTGCTGAGTCACCTGAGATACAAATGAGGGCCCATTATCTGACCCTATAGTCAATGGCATCCCGAATCGGGGAATAATCTCATGAAGCAGAATTTTAGTAACTTCTCTGGCTTTCTCAGTTCTGGTGGGGAAAGCCTCTACCCACCCAGAGAAGGTACAGACTAAGACCAACAGGTAATGATATCCAGGGCCGGCCCGTCCATTGAGCAAGAATGTTTTTTGCACAGGGCCCCGCGTTTCAGGGGGCCCCGCGCAAAGAACATTCTGCTTTTTTAAAAATGACTTAAAAAAAAAAACCTGGCTCTGGCTGCTGCCGCTACCACCGCGGCAGCGGCAGAATGGAGTGTCCCGCGGGGCCTCCCCTTCTCGTTCAGCCCCTCTGCAAAGGCTTTGAGATTCGCGAAGGGAGAAAGTCTCCCTCGCGTCTCTGTTAAGCCCGCAGGGGCTAATGGGAAATTTCCCATCTGCCCCTTTAGACGCGAGGGGCTGATGGGAAATTTCCCATTAGCCCCTGCGGGCTTAACAGAGACGCGAGGGAGACGCTCTCCCTTCGCGAATCTCAAAGCCTTTACAGAGGGGCTGAACGAGCAGAGGAGGCCCCGCGGGACACTCCTTTCTGCCGCTGCCGCGTTGGTATCAGCAGCGGCCGCCGCCAGAGCCAGTTTGTTTTTTTATTTTTGCCCTCAGCCCGGGGGGGGGGGTGTGTTAAGACTGGCAAGGGGGGGGGGTGTTAAGACTGGCAAGGGGGGGTTTTAAGACTGGCAAGGGGGATGGGGATGGGGGTGTTAAGACAGAGAATGGGCTGGGGGGGTTAAGACTGGCAAGGGGGGGTTAAGACTGGCAAGGGGGATGGGGATGGGGGGGTTAAGACTGGCAAGGGGGGGGTTAAGACTGGCAAGGGGATGGGGATGGGGGTTAAGACTGGCAAGGGGGGGTTAAGACTGGCAAGGGGGATGGGGATGGGGGGGTTAAGACTGGCAAGGGGGGGTTAAGACTGACAAGGGGGATGGGGATGGGGGGGTTTAAGACTGGCAATGTGCTGGGGGGTTAAGACTGGCAAGGGGGGGTTAAGACTGGCAAGGGGGATGGGGATGGGGATGGGGATGGGGGGGTTAAGACTGGCAAGGGGGGGTTAAGACTGGCAAGGGGGATGGGGATGGGGGGTTAAGACTGGCAAGGGGGGGTTAAGACTGGCAAGGGGGATGGGGATGGGGGGGTTAAGACTGGCAAGGGGGATGGGGATGGGGATGGGGGGTTAAGACTGGCAATGGGCTGGGGGGGGTTAAGACTGGCAAGGAGGATGGGGATGGGGGGTTAAGACTGGCAATGGGCTGGGGGGTTAAGACTGGCAAGGGGGGGTTAAGACTGGCAAGGGGGATGGGGATGGGGATGGGGGGTTAAGATTGGCAATGGGCTGGGGGAGTTAAGACTGGCAAGGGGGGGTTAAGACTGGCAAGGGGGATGGGGATGGGGGGTTAAGACTGGCAAGGGGGGGTTAAGACTGGCAAGGGGGATGGGGATGGGATGGGGGTTAAGACTGGCAAGGGGGGGTTAAGACTGGCAAGGGGGATGGGGATGGGGGGGTTAAGACTGGCAAGGGGGGGGTTAAGACTGGCAAGGGGGATGGGGACGGGGATGGGGGGGTTAAGACTGGCAATGGGCTGGGGGTGTTAAGACTGGCAATGGGCGGGGTTAATACTGTCAAGGTAGATGGGGATGGGGATGTGGGGTTAAGACTATCTATGGGCTGGGGGGGTTAAGACTGGCAAGGGGCTGGAGGCTGTCTGGAAATGGGGCGATGGGGGGGTTAGGACTGGTAATGTGCTATGGGGGGTTAGGACTGATAATGGGCTATGGGGGGCTAGGACAGGAAATGGGCTGATGGGGAGGGGTTAGGACTGGTAATGGGCTGTGGGCTGTTGGGGGGGGGTTAGGACTGGTAATGGGCTATGGGGGGGGGTTAAGACTGGTAATGGTCTGTGGTCTGATGGGGGCTGTCTGGAAATGAGGTGATGGGGGTTAAGACTGCTAATGGGCTATGGGGGGGGGGGTTAGGACTGATAATGGGTTATGGGGGGCTAGGACAGGAAATAGGCTGATGGGGAGGGGTTAGGACTTGAGGTGGGCTGATGTGGTTAGGACTGGTAATGGGCTGTGGGCTGATGGGGGGGTTAGGACTGGCAATGAGCTATGGGGGGCTGACTGGAAATGGGCTGATGGGGTTAAGACTGGAAGTGGGCTGATGGGGGGTTAGGACTGGTAATGGGTTATAGGGGGGTTTAAACTGAAAATGGGGTGATGGTGGTTAGGACTGGAAGTGGGTTGATGGGGGGCTAGGACTGGTAATGGGTTGGGGGGTTGCTATGACTGGAAATGGGCTGAGTGGAAGGGGAGGCTTGAACTGCAAATAGCTGATGGGGAGGGAGCTTGGAATGGAAATGGGCTGTGAGGGAAGGGAGCTAGGACTGAAAATGGGCAGATGGAGCAGCTAGGATAGGACTGGAAATGGGCTGTTGGGGGAGCTAAGATTGGAAATGGGCTGTGGTGGGGGTTTGAATTGAAATGGACTCATGGAGGGGCTAGAACTGGAAGTAGGCTCATGGGGGGCTTGGACTGGAATTGGGCTGAGTGGAGGGGAGCTAGGATTTGACATGGGCTGATGGTGGGGCTAGGAAATGACTAGAAATGGGCTGATGGGGGCTAGGATTGGAAATGAGCTGATGGAGGGACTCAGACTGAAAATGGATGGGGGAGCTAGGACTGGAAATGGGTTGATGGGGGGCTAGGACTGGAAATGGGTTGATGGGGGGCTAGGACTGGAAATGGGCTGATGCAGGGACTAGAAGGAAATGGATGCTGGGTGAGACTGGAACTAGAAGGGAGCTGATGTTGGGGGAGGATTAGAATGGGATGGGGCTGGGAGAGTAAAATGGAGAGGGGAAAAATATATTTTGTGTGGGAGGGATGAAAAATCTACAATTGGCCGGGTATTGGGAGAGTAAGTGGTGATTGAGGATGGAGAGGTAAAATTTGTGTGGATGAAATAGGAATGAGGAAAGAGCAAAAGGAGAAAAATTAGTATGTTAAAGCAGATGTAGAGAGAGAGAATGGAAAAAAAACTAGAAGAGAGAAGAAAGAACAAATGGACAGCAGACGATGGACAGTTAGCAGAAAACATGAAGAAACCAGAAGAAAGTGGCTGGAGCAATTGCAACTGAAAAAAATGCACAAAAGGTAGAAAGATATCTCTTTATTTTGAATTTATTAACTGGAATATGAAAGCTCTGGGAAATGTGCATCATTAACGTCTGCGCTTTGTTTGGTACAAGAGGAAATTAATTTATAGTTTTATTTCTACAGTGGTGTTGTACATTCCAAGTTTGGCTTTTGGGGTTCCCAGTTTAATTATTGCCTTCCTGTTTCTAAATTGTGATTCCTTGTTTGGTGATGGTCTATGTTCTGCATGTGTAACTGAGCTGAGGTATTCTATTTATGTAATTCCTATTTGACATTGCCACTTGTTCTCTTTCCCCAGTATTCTCTGAAATGTGTTGGTTTAATATTTGCAGTGTTGCCTTTTGATAGGTAGGGTATGGTGCTTTGTGAGTCCTGGTAATGCTGTCAGGGTACGGCGGGTTTGCTATGGGTTCTAGATGGGCAGCGTTTGTAGTAGTTCCTAATGTGCCTGGCGGTTGGCACTGGATTATAGTAATGTAGAAATCTTTTAGTCTTTCTTTATCCATACACTCATTAAGAGACATGTTTACTAAAAGTTAGTGTATGGTAACATTATGCAAATATTTATGCAAATAAGGCCACTTATGCAAATTACGCCCCGCACCGAGTCTCCGCACATGGCCCCGCACCCCCCTTGGGCCGCCCCTGATGATATCCATTTGCTCGTGGCATTTCAGTAAAGTCCACCTGAACATTACTCATGGGGGTAACTCCTACTGACTGAACTCTTGGGGGTGGATTAGGACCTTGCTTTGCATTATTCTTGGCACATGTTAAATATTGTTGAGCCACTGAGGCAGACAGGGGTCCTAATAATAGAATATAGAAATGAGGTCTGAGGGCTCTTTCCATCGCAGTCTTTCCATAATGTGTGGCTTGATGGAAAGCACGGACAAAGGCTGGACCCAACGCTTCAGGAATTACTGTGGGCCCTGGCGGTGAGCTGCCCTCTGGAGGTGGCAACACTATCCAGCCCTTTTCTGTTAGAACACCCCCTTCCTTCTCGAAGTAATAGTCCAACTCTCTCGTGGTGTATCGGGGGGCCCATGAGCTAAGGGGCACAGAGAATAAGGCTGCCTGAACTGAGGTATCTTGAGTCAGAACTTGTCCCATAGTGGCTGCTTCTCGAGCAGTGGCATCGGCAAACCTATTCCCTCGGGTAATTTCTCCATCTCCTGCCTGATGACCTCGGCAGTGCTTGACTGCAACTTGCTTAGGGGCCCACACAGCATCTAGCAATGTCAATATCTCAGGGCCGTATTTAATGGACTTGCCTCCTGAAGTTATCAACCCTCGTTCTTTGTACAGGGCCCCATGCGCGTGCAATGTTGTAAAGGCATACTTAGAATCTGTGTACACATTTAGATGGAGCCCTTTTCCTAGTATCAGCGCCCTAGTGAGGGCTATCAGTTCAACTTTCTGTGCTGAAGTCCCCGGGGCCAGAGCCGAGGACTCAACCACCAGATCAAGGGTCACTACTGCATACCCGGCACAACAATGTCCATTGATGACAAGACTGCTTCCATCCACAAAGAATGTCCGTTCAGGGTTCTCCAAAGGGACATCAGTCAGATCCGGGCGACTTGAGAAGACAGTGTCCATAATTTCCAGACAATCATGATCGGGGGGCCAGGACCAACTGGTAACAATGTAGGAAGATTCAAAGCTTGACTGACTATCAATTGTAATCGAGGATTCTCACACAGCATACTTTGATACTTCAACATTCGCAAATTTGTGAGCCAGACGTTTCCTTTGTGCTCCATAAGGGTCAAGACTGAGTGTGGTACGATGACTTGAAGATTCTGTCCCAAAGTGAGCTTGTCAGCTTCGCTCACTAAGAGGGCTGTGGCTGCAACCGCTCTTAAACAAGGGGCCAGCCTTGGGCAACCGTATCCAATTGTTTTGATAAATAGGCCACTGGTCGCTGCCAAGATCCGAGAGATTGAGTCAACACTCCCAAAGCATTTCCTTGTGACTCATGAACATAGAGACGAAAAGGTTTCTGGACATCTGGCAGACCCAGAACTGGTAATGACATCAAGGCAGTCTTTAAAGATCGAAATGTTGCATCCTATTCAGGTCCCCATTCCAACGGAGACCTCTCCATTCCTTTGGTGGCTTGATACAATGGCTTTGCCAACAGCGCGAAGTTGGGTATCCAGATTCGACAATAACCTGCAGCCCCTAGAAAAGCTCTCACTTGCCTCCTGGTGGTTGGAGTAGGAATACTACATAAAGCTTCTTTGCGTTCTGGTCCCAGGCGTCGGGTTCCACTGGACAATTGGAATCCTAGATATTTAACTTCAGTTTGGCACAGCTGAGCCTTGGCCCTTGAGACCTTGTATCCGGCTCCATTCAGGAGGTGCAAGAGATCACTGGTGGCTTGTAAACATTCACTTTCCGAATTGGTGGCTATTAGCAGGTCATCCACATACTGGAGTAGAACCCTTTTTCCTGGGTTCACAGGGTAGCTTGAGAGATCTTGATTTAGGGCAGCACTGAAGAGGGTGAGTGAATTCTTGAATCCTTGGGGTAAGGTACTTCAGGCCGGAAGGTCGGGGGTTCAAATCCCACCAGAGGACAGCAACCTTGGGCTGGAAGGACTGGGGTTTCTAGTCCCACAGGTGCTCCTTGTGGTCTTGGGCAAGCCACTTAACCCTCCATAGCCCATGTTCCCTGTAAAATAGTTATCTCCAAGTTATAATGCCCTGTTCAATGTAATTTCAGTTTGTTCAATGTAAACCGCACTGATGCAGAATAGCGCGGTATATAAGAGAATGTAAATAAATAAATAAATAATCGGGTCCAGGTAAGTTGGCCCCGCCTTCCTGTTGTAGGATCTTGCCATTCAAAAGCGAACAAAAGCTGACTGGTGGGGGCTAGGCGTATGCAAAAGAAGGCATCTTTTAAATCCAAAACAGTGAAGTGAGTAGCTTCAGCAGGAATCAGTCCCAAGAGAGTATAAGGATTTGATACCACTGGATGTATAGTTACAACTGCATCATTCACTCGCCTCAGATCCTGTACTGGGCGGTAATCTCCCGTCCCTGGTTTCTTGACTGGGAGAAGGGGGGTGTTCCAAGGTGACTGGCATTCTTTGAGAAGTCCATACTTCATCAGTTTCATCAGATGGCAGTGGATACCTTCAATAGCTGGTCGAGGAAGAGGATACTGTTTCACATGCACTGGTTCCGCTCCTAGCTTGAGGGTGACAATGATGGGGGCTATGTTCTTCGCTATGCCAGGTGGATTATCCTCCGCCCACACCTCAGGTGGAGCTGAAAGGTTGGTGGGTATACAGGAACTGACTGTCTTGGTTGGAGGTGCACTATAGAACCGCCACTCTTCTTCTCGGGGGACAGTCAGCACCATCAATCCAGCAGGCTTTGAGTTTACAGTCATTTGCATTTCTCCCCCTTTAGCAAAGGATATCTGCGCCTGGAGCTTGGCAAGCATATCTCGGCCTAAAAGTGGAATAGGGCATTCAGGCATATACAGGAACTGGTGCGTTATTTTCTGTTCCCCTAGTTCACACATGCGGTTCTGCAGAAAAGACTTGGTGGCCCTAGCCCCAGTGGCCCCAACAATGGTGACAGATCGAGAAGACAAAGGGGCCACTGGCTTGGCCACTACTGAATGTTCTGCTCCTGTATCCACCATGAAATCCATATATTGGTCCCCTATTTTCAAACTGACCATAGGCTCCTGGGGACCCAGGGTAAACTTGGAGCCCAGTCTGGCCTAGTCTTTATCCATATCATAGCCCTCTGCAACTGCCACTCCCTCAATAGCTTCTTCCCTCTCCTGCTGGAACTGTGCTCGGTTTATCCCTCCCCGACTCTGAAATCGACCTGCTCTCCAAGTACTCCCTCCTCCCCTCCGGGGGGTGGAGTCAAGATGCGGGCATTCATTCATTCCTCCAATGTCCTTCTTCTTTGCAATGGGTGCATTGATTCGCACCCAGTGGGGGCCAGCTACTTCCACGGCCCCTTCCACGTCCTCTGCTCCTTCGATTAGAAAAACCTCCTCCACGTCGTTCAACTAAAGCGGCAGCAAGAAGATCTGCTTTCTTCTTCATTTTCCGTTCACTTTCTCTGTGACGCTCATTTTCACGATTCACAAACACTTTCTGAGCAACTTCCATTAACTGTGCTTTATTCATGTCCGCAAATCCATCCATTTTCTGTAATTTTCGCTTTATATCTCCCTGGGACTGATTGACAAAGGCTGCGTTTACCATAAGCAGATTCTCCTGGGCTGCTGGATCGTAGGGGGTATATAATCTATAGGCTTCAGGCAATCGCTCATGAAAGGCCGCTGGGCTCTCATCCAGACCCTGGATGACTTCTGATACTTTTCCGATATTCATAGCTTTCTGGCCTCCCCTCCTCAGGCCCTGCAACAAGGCCTGGCGAAACCGAGTTAGGGCCGCTGCCCTCCTTTCATCGTTCGGGTCCCATCTGGGATCCTCATTTGGGAAAGCTGTGGCAGCTGCTTGCGGACGATTCATATCTGCTCCTTCTACAGGGTTCTCTTCTAGCCAGCGGATAGCCGCTTGTCCAATTCGTGCCCACTCCTCAGTAGTAAAGAGAGGGGACAGGAGCTGGCGGCAATCAGCCCAGGTAGGCTGATGAGTTTGTATTATACTAGACATTAATTCAGTTAAATCTTGGGGCTTTTCAGTATAAGATGCATAATGCGTTTTCCAATTCAATAAATCAGTAGTGGAGAAAGGTACATAGATTAGACTGGCTGGTCCTGGCGCTATCTGGCCCTGCTCATTCAAGACAGGTAAACCAGGTACTTGACGCAATGGCATTAGGGGTTCCTCTCCTTTCTTCTTCTTTGCAGTGACACTTCTTAAATCATGATTGTCGGGTATAGGCATCCTCAGCAGGTGACCCTGAACTGGCGAGAGAGTCTCCGCTCTCAGTATCATCAGAGAACGCTGGTCCTCCTGATGCACTCGGGCCAGACTCGGGGCTATCAATCGGGGGAGGGGACTCTCTTTTCCGCTGCGGCGGCAGCCGCTGAGCTTCTACATCAGGCTCAGCCGGGAGCGCCGGAGCCGTAGGAACTAGCCTATATGGATACTGAGGTGGACGGGTCAGGGTATCTGGGGACTCTGGGGTGGAATACATAGGTAGCTTCCCTTCCTCAAGCGTCCGAGTCTCCCTTGTGGTTGCAACTAATATTCTACACTGTTCCTCATAGCAACGCCTTATCCAAGGGAGCTGTTTCTCACAAATACTTAACCAGAAATCTATATACGGGAACTGATCAGGGAACATTTTCCATACCATCTGATGGACATGGGAAACTATGCTAATATCAAAGGTGCCCTCACGGGCCATGAAGTGACTAACACAGGCCACTCCCTTTCACAAAGCATTCCTAATTGGGACGGAGACATTTTAATCCCGTAGTCTCCGGTAAATCCCTTGCTAAAATTCTTGATCATACAGTCCAGTGGAGTTTGCGTGGACTCCGTCCCTCCCATGATTACAATGACGTACACGACAACAGACAATAGGGGTGGGTAGTATGGCTGCAGGTAAGGGATCCGTGCAGCCCAAAGAACAATAAGGGAGACAAACACCGAACACTTCCTCCTTTTCACGACCTGGGCGCGGTCGCACAGCCAGGAACTGCGCTACTCAGGAGTCCGCTCTCGCTTGGTCTGCCATTCCAGACCTCTCATTCACACACAGACAAGCATGCTAGCAACGTTTTCCCAAATTCCCAAGGCCTTACTGACTAACCATACCAAAGGATCGGTGGCTTCTGCTCCGCTAACCCTTATGCGAAGCGTACTAAGACCGCCCTTGAGAGGTGATCAAGCTCTCTTTTTTTTTCATACCATATTCCCAAAACTGACTATCTGAGTAGTAAGGAAAACTTCTACTCACCGGATCCGGTTCCCGATACCAAACCAGTACATGGGTTGGATCAATGTTCCCTCTAATTTTCTGTATGCTGTGTGCACATAAAATATCAGCTGTGTGCAGCTTTTGAAGGAAGGTTAAATTTTTGTGCGCCACATAACGACACTCGGAGTTATATACTTTAAAATTTGACTACACATCAGAATACAGTATGTACACCACATTGATTTTAATCAAATTAAATGAAAATAGATGATTACTAAATGAAGTGGGAAATTTCTAGTAATTACAATCATAACTTTTAAATTTTAAGACGTCTGTGTTGTTTTCTATCAGAATCAGAGCCATAATTTTTGTGCACTCTGTTGTAAATTATGTGCGCTTGCTCGGCAAGGTGTGTGCGCGCGCACAAGCGCACAGCTTAGAGGGAACAGTGGGTTGGATCCTGGACTCCCCTCGGGTTCGGAGGTGTTGGCCGGCCGGACCCAGAAGTCCGCCGAGGCAAGGCGGAACCCTCTCCGATGCAAGAGGACCAGTGGCGCCTGAGGTTTCCCCCGCGGTCGGACAGACACGGTTCCAACCGGGCCAAACCTGGAGGCGAAATTACGTGGAATACTCACTTGAATACCATCCACTACTCACACATTCCCGGCCAATGCACCAAGAATATGTAGCAGCGGAGTGCATGCAATGAATAAAACCAGGAGTCAGGTGCAGGGTCCAAGCCAATTTATTGTGCACAAGGCTCAGACAGGAAAGCATCCAAAAAGGACTGAGCAATGGAGAACAGAAACAAATTCCTTATATACAATTTTCACAGTTTGATACAGCCAAACTTTCTATTGGTCCCAACGGCCCCTGCACCTGTCCAATCGGGGACCTTTTCTGGGCCTAGCACCCTGTTCCCCCTTCTCAGGCTGTTCTAACAAAGGCACAGTTTTTAGACATAGATACATTTCTACTGCAAGGTCATTTCTAGCTCAGAGAATGTGAGAATGCAGAACACTGGAACATATCTATCATCAGCATGGAAGAATTTAATAAAGGATTCATACAAACTTATCAAAAAGCAGTTTAAAGCAGTTTTTTAAGGCAGATTCTCAGACCTTCACTGACTTTGGTCTTTCTCAGCACTATTAGTCTCAGGTGGGGGTAGGGACTCAGGCCTAACTTACAGGCCTCCCATAGGTTCACAGGCTATTGTAGGCCTTAGCCTGCCAAAGAATCACAAATAGAGATGTTTTTAGTTAATCATACTCTATCCATTTAGACCATGGGTGCCTAGGATAAAAAGGTGGGCAGTGAGGAATGAAATCATTTAAAAACCTGTTCGATTTAGGCGTAGATTGCTGTTAGAAAGAGAGGCAATGCAGTCAGGTCAGGAAGCTTTTAGCAGTCAGAATGCCGCAGGAGAAACTGTTTTATAGGCCAGGATTACTTTACTTCCTGGATGGGTGAGCAGCAACATAGGCAGGATGGGAGGTGTAGTTCAGCAGGATATCTGGAGGGGGGAACAGCAGAGCAGGCAGGATAGCAATCAGCAGAGGCAGCAGCAAAGCAACTGCAGGACACAAAAGAGATGCAATGCAGTCAGGTCAGGAAGTTTGTAGCCATCACTTTCATGTGGCAGGAAGTGAAATTGTAGCTAGGACATGTTCTACAGGTGATGAAATATCCTCTTGCACTGAGGATGTGTTTCCAGTGGTGCCCACGAGGGAAGGGTTAGAACAGCTGTTATAGTTGGCAATTCAATCATTATGAATGTAGATAGCTGGGTAGCTGGTGGACTTGAGGATTACCTGGTAACTTGCTTGCCTGGTGCGAAGGTGGCAGGTCTTATTGTAGAGTACCACCTAAATAAGTTTTCACACAGTGCTGGGGAGGAGCCTGCTGTGTTGGTACCAATGACATAGGAAAGTGTGGGAGAAGCCAAATTTAGGCTTTTAGGTAGAAAGTTGAAATCCAGAACTTCCAGGGTAACATTCTCAGAAATGCGTCCCATTCCATGTGCAGGATCCAAAAGGCAAGCAGAGCTTGAGAGTCTCAATGCGCATATGATATGATAGTGCAGGGAAGAGGGATTTAGATTTGTTAGGAACTGGGCAACATTCTGGGGGCTTTTCCAAAAGCATGGACTCAACCTTAACCAAGATAGAACCAGGCTGCTGACAATCTGCGCACACAACACAACAAATAAACCGCTCATTGCCTTAGGAGATTTCAACCTAAATTCCACACCCAACAAAGAGGCTAAACCTAAATTCCACACCTAACAAAGAGGCCTTTTATCCTTATAATCAGTCGGTGCACCCACACATAAACTGAGAATAACTCCGGACCTCATATTCATGAAAGTGATCAAACTACCGCTCCAGCAATTATACCAGTACCTTTGTCGGCCCACCACTTATTAACATTCTCAATTCGAATCGCCAACCCCATCAGCCACCAAGATGAAGGCTGTAAGAGCAGAAGATTCAAGACCTTTAACAAAGAAAAATTCCTACAGGAAATAATCCCGAAACTGCAGCAAGATATTGATGACCCAGATAAAACCATTGAGAACTGGACCCTCACCATATCCAAAGCAGCATCTGCCCCAAGCAGAAAACACACACAGACACGCAGGACAACCACCACCCCCTGGAACTCCAATGACATCAGAGAGGCAACTTGAAAGGAAATGGAGACAAAACAAGGCCCTGGACACCCTACACCAATACAGAACCAAGCAATTGGAATACAATAGCTTGATTGACAAATGCAAGCAACAATATCATTATGAAATCAGCAAACAAACCAAGAGAACTATTTAACATTGTACAGAGGTTCACCAGAGACACAACACAACAGAATGCCCTGGAGACAACACCCTCAAGAAATGGCAAACTACATAATGAACAAACACAATAAACTCCTACTGCACATTCCTCCCACGATGAGCAATTGGACAAACCTGGAACACACACAAACCTGGGATGACTTCACCAACAAATAGAACACATCGTGGATTCCCTTAACACAATAATCTCACCGCCGGACCCATGTCCGGTGGCATGGATTAAATCTGCCAAGGATCAACTTAACCAATAGCTACACAAGATAGTAAAGACATCTCTTCAACAAGGCTATATGCCATCCTCCCTCAAACAGGCAAATATACGGCCGATTCCTAATAACACTTCACTCAGTACGGAAGATCCGACAGCATATCGACCAATCTCCAGCTTACCATTTATCACAAAATCTTTGAAAAAGCTAATCAAAGACAACTGCAGGACCACATAAACAAGAATGCGCCACTGGACCCCCAACAACATGGGTTCAAACCACGACATAAAGTAGACACACTGTTAACCCCCATCTTCGAAAACATCATAAGGGGCATAGACAGAATCAGGAATGGATTCCTTCTAATATTTATGAACATTTCAGTTGCCTTTGCTACTGTATCCCATAATATAATTCTACAACGTCTTCAAGAAATTGAACTACGCAATAACACACTGAAGTGGTTTGGCTCCTATCTAAGTAACCAAATGCAGCAAGTCAAATGTTGTGCAAACAGATTCACACTGTTCTCTATACCACAAGGTATCCCGCAAGGTTCCACACTCTTCTCTTTAACCTATACATACAGCCCATCTGCAACATTATTAAAAGACATAAATTGCATTACCACATATATGCTGATGATCTCATGGTGTATACAACAATCGACCTACACGCACTGGACCTCACACCCATAATCCAATGTCTTGAAGACATGACAAACTGGTTCAGCAGCAACAACTTGTCAGTAAACTACAAGACAGAAGCATTATACATCACCTGAAACGCCACATTCAACATACCATAATCAATCAACCTCCTGCACAAGACAATGACAGCAAAAAGTGAAGTGAGATACCTGGATATCACCATGGACAAAAATCTTAACCTCCAGTCTCACATTAACAAAACTGCTGCAAAAGCAAAACACAGACTAAAGCTCATCAGGAGGCTTAAACCAGTCTTACGTCCAGACCATTTCCGCACAGTGTGCCAGGCTACCATCATCCCTATACTGGACTATGGTAATGCACTTTACCAAGGACTCCCAATGCAAGCCATCCATTCACTCCAACTGATACAAAATACAGCAGTATGCATCATCACGGGCACAGCCAAAAATGGCATATCACTCCTATACTCCACCAACTACACTGGTTAACAATTCACGACCGTGCAAGATTTAAAACAACCCTAAACATATTTAAAATCATTCATCACTGCTCAGCAGACATCCTACAGAACATAATCATCAGAGACTCCGGCACACGACCCAGGCAAAACAACAAGGAAAATATGCTCGTCATACCCACAGAATACCAAAAAAACAAACATACCACATCCAGAAGAGTGCTCTCAGTCTCTGCACCTATGTTATGGAACTCCCTTTCTGAAGACATTCGAGTGGAGGAGTGGTCTAGTGGTTGGGGCAAGGTACTTCAGGCCGGAAGGTCGGGGGTTCAAATCCCACTAGAGGACAGCAACCTTGGGCCAGAAGGACTGGGGTTTCTAGTCCCAAAGGTGCTCCTTGTGGTCTTGGGCAAGCCACTTAACCCTCCATAGCCCATGTTCCCTGTAAAATAGTTATCTCCAAGTTATAATGCCCTGTTCAATGTAATTTCAGTTTGTTCAATGTAAACCACACTGATGCAGAATAGCGCGGTATATAAGAGAATGTAATAAATAAATAAATTTGAGCCTTGGGAGACATCAAGGACTTCCGGAAAAAGCTCAAGACCTTCCTGTTCACTGAGCACTTTGGTCACATTACATAGGCTATTAAACGCAACAGACAGGATCCCCTTCTAAATCCTATAGATCAACCGTTCACACAACCAGAACATGGACTGAACTGTAAATAGCTTGTCTATTTGTACATAACTTCTACCCTGCTAACTGCCCTGCATGACATCTCCCTCCTATGTCCTAGTCCAATTGTACCAGTCCTTATTTAATGTACTCAGCTAAGTTATGATATTAAATAAATAAATAAAAGAAATAAATAAAATTTAAAAAGGAGATATAGCAGCGTTTAAACTTGATAATGGGGGAAAGCCAACCGTCACCCAGGAGTGCACAGTTTTGAATAATGCATCTTTGAAGGATACTAGAAAAACAGGGAAGTTAGGGCACCTGATAGAGAACTTCCAATATAGGGTCTTTTTTTGTGCCAGTAGAGTGTATGGGTACATTTTCCTGGCTTCTGGTTTTTTTTTAAATTGCCCTCAAGTCAATGTTGACTCCTGGTGACCCAGCACCCCTAAGTTTTCTTGGTAAGATATGGCCAGAAATAGATTGCCAGGCCTTTTATTCTGAGGAACTGGAGAGTAAAATGCCTTGCCCAAGGTCACATGGAGTGCCAGTGGGATTCAAACCCAGATCTCTTGGGTAATAGACTGTGGCTCTAACCACTAGGCTACTCCTCTACTCAATGTTGGTTTCTTAACTTCCATTTTAAAGGGGTGGGCACCAGCAGTTTTACTTGTTTTGTTTTGATTAGCTTTCCTGCCTGCTGTAGCTTGTCCTGATGGAGTTTTCCTGCCACTGCTGTTGCTGGGCAAATTGGGAGAAAGCAGAGAGGAAGAGGCCAAGACTTACATGTGGCTCCATTGTGAGTTTTGCTTTGTGCTGCTGTCGCCACTGCCACCACAAGTCCTGTTTTATGTAGTTGCTTGAAAATGTTTATCTGCCTGCCGCCATAAGCGCCAATGTCGAGGGGTGCCATTGCTAGCTGCCCCTCTCTCTCCAAGGAGGATGCCAACTGCAGCCTCGAATAGTCTTCTGCCTATGGGACATAGAAACATAGAAACATACAAACATAGAAACATCACGACAGAAAAAGACCACAAGGCCTATCTAGTCTGTACTTCCATATCAACAACTACAACAGTCCACTTTTTACCTTTAGAGATCCTCTGTGTTGGTCCCATGCTTTTTTGAATCCAGTTACTGTCCTCATCTCTACCACCTCCACTGGGAGACTATTCCACGAATCCACTACTCTTTCCGTAAAGAAATATTTCCGCATATCACTCCTGAATCTATCTCCCTTCACCCTCATCCCATGTCCCCTCGTAGCAGAACTTGCTTTCAATTGAAAGAGGCTCTCTCCCTGAACATTTATGCCACGGAGGTATTTAAACATCTCAATCATATCACCTCTATCCCGCCTTTCCTCTAAGGTGTACATATTAAGATCCTTAAGTCTGTCCTCATATGCTTTATAATGAAGCCCACTAATCATTTTAGTAGCCACCCTCTGCACCGACTCCATCCTGTTCACATCCTTTTGAAGGTGCGGTCTCCAGAATTGCACACTATACTCCAAATGAGGTCGCACCAAAGACTTATACAGAGGCATTATCACCTCCTTTTTTCTGCTAGCCAGTCCTCTCCGTATGCACCCAAGCATCCTTCTAGCTTTTGCCGTCGCCTTTTCTACCTGTTTAGCTACTTTAAGATCATCAGACACAACCACGCCTAGGTCCCGCTCTTCTTTAGTGGACAAAAGTACTTCACCTCCTATACTGTATTGCTCCCTTCGATTGCTGCAGCCCAAATGCATGACCTTACATTTTTTAACATTAAATCCCAGCTGCCAAATTCTAGACCATTCTTCAAGCTTAGCTAGATCCCTTCTCATGTTATCTACACCTTCCTGGGTGTCTACTCTATTGCAGATTTTGGTATCATCTGCAAAGAGGCAAACCTTACCCGACAGCCCTTCCGCTATATCACTAGCAAAGATGTTAAAAAGAATCGGACCAAGGACAGATCCCTGGGGCACACCGCTGGTAACATCCTTCTCCTCAGAGTGAGCTCCATTTACTTGTACTCTTTGTCGCCTCCCATACAACCAATTTCTAACCCAAGCAGTAACTTTAGGGTCCATCACTAGGGTGCTCAGTTTGTTTATAAGTCGCCTGTGAGGAACAGTATCAAAGGCTTTACTGAAATCTAAATACACCACATCTAGAGCTTTCCCTCGGTCCAACTCCCTGGTCACCCAGTCAAAGAAATCAATCAGATTTGTCTGACAAGACCTGCCTCTGGTGAATCCATGCTGCCTCAGATCCTGTAATCCACTGGACTCCAGAAACCTCACTATTTTCTCTTTCAGCAGCGTTTCCAATAATTTACTCACCACCGAAGTTAAACTAACCGGCCTGTAGTTTTCAACCACATCCTTACTTCCGCTTTTGTGTAAAGGCACCACATGAGCCTCTCTCCAGTCCTTTGGCACCACTCCCGACTCCAACGAGGCATTGAAAAGGTCAGTCAGTGGAGTTGCTAGAAAGTCCCCAAGTTCCCTCAGTATTCTCGGGTGTATCCCTTCCGGTCCCATCGCTTTGTCTACTTTAAGTTGAGCTAGTTTCTCACGAACACAGTCTTCTGAAAATTGTTAAAGATGTCCCTCGCTTCTGTTCCTATTTGTGGGTGTTTTCTGAGGTCCTGCTCCTGGTTCTTCATCTGTGAACACAGAACAAAAATATTTGTTAAGCAATTCCGCTTTATCCTTATCAGCTTCTAGATATTCCCCCCCTGCACCCTTGAGTCTGACAATACCACTTTTGCCCTTCCTCTTCTCACTAATATATCTGAAAAATGTCTTATCCCCCCATTTTATTGCATTGGCTATTTCCTCCTCCTTTTGAATCTTTGCCTTCTTGACTACTTTGCTAGCTTCTCTAAGGGGTATGTTTACTAAACCGTCTTAACGTGCGCTCTGCGACGTTATCGCGTGATAAGGTACCTTATCGCGCGATGATGGCGTGTTTTAAGGCGCACAGGTACCATATCGCGCGATAACGCGTGCTGCAGCGTAAACGAGCGCTGAAGGCGGGGAAAGGCTCCCGGAGGGCGGAGGAAGGCTCCCCAGGGGCAGAGAGAAGGGGTCAATAGGTGGAGAGTGGGAGGGGAGGCTCCCTGCACACCAACGCTGTGAAATCCGAGGCTCAAAACTAACGCCAGTGAAACCCTGGCGTTAGAGCTGATTTAAAAGGAAAAGAAACCATTTCCGTCAGCAATGTACAGCAAAACCAGGGAAACCTACAAAAAAGTGATAAGTGTGATACATGTGCACGGAACAAAAGGGCAAATAAACATTGAAAATGAACAGAAGTAAATGTAAAAAAAAACATAACCAAGCTGGGCAATAGTGATAGCAATGGGAAACATCAAAAAACACTCCCAAGAAAGCCCCAAAACAAAGATATGAAGTTTGGAAGGGTCTACGCTCCGTCCCCATACAAGGTGAATGATCCCACAGTGAAATAGCACTGATCAGGGTTTCCCTCTCCATTGGACAGGGTACCTATGGCATGCACATGTTCCACAACAGCAGGGCGGGCATGTCGGAATGGGCAACTGGACAGATGCTGGGAAAGGGGATACAGAGGGCTGCAGGCGGCACATGCTGTGGTGCAGCTGGGGCACAGTGCGGACTAGGCAGATGCCTAGGTGGCACTTAGGAATGCTGAAACTGTACAGCAGCCAGACAGCAACTGATGAGGGCCCAACATGGGCACGAGAGTGTTTATCACAGTGTCACAGGGGATAGTACCCAGCAGGTACCTCCAAGGGCACAGAACATTGGCAGGCGGTGTTGGGGGGAAGCGTGGATGCCTATGCAGGCACCCCTACCCCAGAACCCGCACCATAGGCAGCCGCCTACCTGCACACTGGATGGCTTGAGACTGCACACCACCAGCACCACCAGCAGAAGGGCATGTCAGCATGGTGGCAGAGGGGTACTGGTGTTGGAGGGGGGCAGTGGCAGCTGCCCAGAGCAGACCATGGCCTAGCCCTGTGTAGGTGGGTGCCATGCACTGCAACAGACAGGCCCTGCCGGACAAACAGTCATGGTATCACCAGGGAATGCACTATCTCTGTGGCAACACGGTGGTGCAGTGCACACAACCAGTGTGTTTGGAGGCAGAAGGTCACAGGTTCAAGTCCCAGCTATGGTGCCTGCCAACCCAGTCCCCATATTTTACCCACTACTACAACATGCTAATACAGACAGAACCTTTATTGCAGATGACGTAAACATGCCCAAAACACCTACATTTTACCCTACAGAGCACAGACTCCATAAACAGGCGCATTACCTACAGCAGAGTCTCCCAAATGCAGTCCTGGAGGGCCAAACACCATTCAGGTTCCATACTGCCTCTAATACAGATGCCTGTGCTGCATATCTATGCACCACCCCCATGGTATGCAGATGTATCTCATGCATATTCATGAGGGACAGCATGAAAACCCGAACAGTGTTTGGCACACCAGGACTGGAGTTGGGAACCTCTGCCATATAGCAGCAGCCAACAGGGGCAGACACACCCACACCCACAGGCTCCATTAGCCAATGCCCCCTGGAGAGGCAGGACATTGGGCCCTGCGTGCATCTCCCAATACTAGCACTTGCATACCTTAGCAATGCCACCCTACACCTGGGAATACGGTACACAGCTATCAAAAGGTTGCTATGATTACTGGCAGATAGCAATTCCTACATTAAGCACAGTTTGCTGATTGAGCTCCATCATAGCAACCTTTCTGATGTCTGTGGAGTGTGCTTCAGGTCTGGTCTCTGACAGTGTTTACCACCCTGGGGAGTGACCCCCACCAATATTGCGTACCATATCCATGCCTGCACTGTGCCCAGGACTGGTGTGGTGGCCAGGGCTGCTAAACACCTCTATAGTAGCACAATGCTGGCATAGGTGTGGGAGTGTGTGTCTGTCTATCCAGTGTGTGGTGGCTGCAAATACCCTCCACAGCCCACACTGCCAGCACTGTTGCCAGTATTGGCCTGCCAATGTGCATAATGAGGAGCAAGGTACCATGGGTATAGCCCGGACAGGGTGGAGATGGGGGAGATGCTAGACTCAGGGGGATAGAAAGGGAGAGGGCAGACATGGAAGGACAGGGGGGATAGAGAGAGAGAGTAGAGATACTGGTTGGAGGGAAAGAGAGAGCAAGACACTGGATGTGGGGTGAGAGATGTTAGACAATTGGCCAGGTATTGGGAAAGCAAGTGGGGATTGAGAATGGAGGGGTAAAATTTGAGTGGATGAAATAGGAATGAGGAAAGAGCAAAAGGAGAAAGATTAGTATGTTAAAGCAGATGTAGAGAGAGAATGGAAAAAAACTAGAAGAGAGAAGAAAGGACAAATGGACAGCAGATGATGGAGAGTTAGCAGAAGACACAAAGAAACCAGAAGAAAGTGGCTGGAGCAATTGCAACTGAAAAAATGCACAAAAGGTAGAAAAATATCTTTTTATTTTGAATTTATTAACGGGAATATGTCAGCTCTGGGAAATGTGCATCATTAACGTCTGCACTTTGTTTAATACAAGAGGAAATTAATTTATAGTTTTATTTCTACAGTGTTGTTGTACATTCCAAGTTTGGCTTTTGGGGTTCCCAGTTTAATTATTGTCTTCCTGTTTCTAAATTGTGATTCCTTGTTTGGTGATGGTCTATGTTCTGCATGTGTAACTGAGCTGAGGTATTCTGTTTATGTAATTCCTATTTGACATTACCACGTATTCTCTTTGTCCAGAAGGTCATGTATTGTTATTCTCTGAAATGTATTGGTTTAATATTTGCAGTGTTGCCTTTTGATAGGTAGAGTAAGGTGCTTTGTGAATCCTGGTAGTGCTGTTAGGATACGGCGGGTTTGCTATGGGTTCTAAATGGGCAGTGTTTGTAGTAGTTCCTAATGTGTCTGGCGGATGGCACTGGATTATAATAATGTAGAAAACTTTTATTATTTTATTTGTTTACATTCTCTTATACACTGTGTTATTCTGCATCAGTGTGGTTTACATTGAACAAACTGAAATTACATTGAACAGGGCATTATAACTTGGAGATAACTATTTTACAGGGAACATGGGCTATGGAGGGTTAAGTGGCTTGCCCAAGACCACAAGGAGCACCTGTGGGACTAGAAACCCCAGTCCTTCCGGCCCAAGGTTGCTGTCCTCTAGTGGGATTTGAACCCCTGACCTTCCGGCCTGAAGTACTTTGCCCCAACCCCTAGGCCACTCCTCCACTTTTAGTCTTTCTTTTTCCATACATTCATTAAGAGGCATGTTTACTAAAAGTTAGTGTATGGAGGACGGGGAGTGGGGAGGGGGGTAGGTAGGAAGGGGCAGGACTGGGGGGGGTAAATTTATAGGGGGGTAGTGGGGGGGCGTCATCGGGCTTTAGCTTGGCGGTGGATGGATCTGGGAGAAGAGTTCACCCCGGATCTGTCCCTGACATGGGAGTTCTTGTGCTATGCTGGAGATGACGGGGTGTAAAGGGTCTGCGTGGGAGGCAGCGCTTTCGCTGGTAACTGGCTTGGGCTGTTTGTTTGTGGGCAGGTGGTGTTTGGAATGTGGGGAAGGACGGGTAGGTGGGGTTAGGCCGGCTTCTCCGGGCGTGCCTCCTGCCGGGTGAATGGATGATGAGTGGTCCCTAGGGCATTCCGGTATAGTTAATGTGCAATGCCAATTGTATTTTTGAAGTCTGTGAATGCGATGGGACTCTCGGGAGCTTTTATTCCCCACCTTGCTCTGCTCTGTTGGTGTTATGCTATTGCTTTTACTGTGTTGTTGCCTGTTCAACAATGTATCTCATATCTTGTTAATCTTAAGCTGTGTGTACTGACGCTCTTTGTTTGAGCTGCTTGTATTGTTATTTTTGTTTGGAGTTGTCTGCTGAGAAACTTGAATAAAAAAGATTGAACATAAAAGTTAGTGTATGGTAACATTATGCAAATAGTTATGCAAATGAGGCCTCTTATGTAAATGAGACCCGGCACTGAGTCTCCGCACATGGCCCCGCACCCCTCTTGGGCTGCCCTTGGACACAATCATCCTTAGGTCCCCTCTTCTTTAGTGGACAGAACTACTTCACCCCCTATACTATATTGCTCCCTTGGATTGCTGCAGCCCAAATGCATGATCCTGCATTTTTTATCATTAAATCTCAGCTGCCAAATTCTAGACCATTCTTCAAGCTTAGCTAGATCCCTCCTCGTGTTATCTACACCTTCCTGGGTGTCTACTCTATTGCAGATTTTGGTATCATCCACAAAGAGGCAAACATTACCCGACAGCCCTTCCGCTATATCACTAACAAAGATGTTAAAAAGAATCGGACCAAGGACAGATCCCTGGAGCACACCACTGGTAACCTTCTTCTCCTCAGAATGAGCTCCATTTACCTGTACTCTCTGTCGCCTCCCACTCAACCAATTTCTAACCCAAGCAGTAACTTTAGGGTCCATCCCTAGGGTGCTCAGTTTGTTTATAAGTTGCCTGTGAGGAATGATGTCAAAGGCTTTACTGAAAATCTAAATACACCACATCTAGGGCTCTCACTCAGTCCAAACTCCCTGTTCAACCAGTCAAAGAAAGAAATCAATCAAATTTGTCTGACAAGACTTGCCTGTGGTGAATCCATGCTGCCTTGGATCCTGTAATCCGCTGACCTCCAGAAACCTCAGTATTTTCTCTTTCAGCAGCGCTTCCAATAATTTACTCAACACCAAAGTTAATCTAACTGGCCTGTAGTTTTCAACCACATCCTTACTTACGCTTTTGTGTAAAGGGACCACATGTGCCTCTCTCCAGTCCTTTGGCACCACTTCCAACTCCAAGAAGGAATTGAAAAGGTCAGTCAGTGGAGCTGCTAGAACGTCCCCAAGTTCTCTTCGTATTCTAGGGTGTATCCCATCTGGTCCCATCACTTTATCTACTTTTTTAAGTTTAGCTAGTTTCTCATGAACACAGTCTTCTGAAAATTGTTCAAGATTCCCCTCGCTTCTGTTCCTGTTTGTGGGTGTTTTCTGAGGTCCTGCTCCTGGTTCTTCATCTGTGAACACAGAACAGAAATATTTGTTAAGCAATTCCGCTTTATCCTCATCAGCTTCTACATATTCCTCCCCTTCACTCTTGAGTCTGACAATGCCACTTTTGCCCTTCCTCTTCTCACTAACATATCTGAAAAATGTCTTATCCCCCCATTTTATTGCATTAGCTATTTCCTCCTCATTTATGAGGTGGTTGGATCAAAGCCCTCGGGACGTCTGACTGCTAATGTAACTGCATGAAATGAGAGTCAGAAGCTGCAAAGATCTCTTACATATCAAGATATGGAACATATAAAGCATGAACAAAGGGAAGTTGAAGGTGGTCAGGAACAAAATGGAATGTGTACAACTCGATCTGTTGGGTGTCACGAACTGAAATGGACTTGCATTGGGCACTTTGCATCTGATGATCACATGGTCTACTATACTGGAAATGAAAGTCAAAGAAGAAATGGTGTTGCATTTATAATTAAGAAGAAACTTGCAAGAAACGGTAATGAAATACAATACAATCAGTGAATGCTTAATTTATATTCGTCTATGAGGAATGCCTATCAGCACAACTATAATTCAAGTATATACCCCAACAACAGCTACAGAAGAGCATGAAATTGATGAGTTCTATGAACAAGTACAAGTTCAAATTGACAGAATATGCAAACAGGATATCCTGATAGTCATAAGGGACTGGATGCAAAAGTTGGCAACAAAGAAGAAGTGGATGGAAAATATGGACTGTATGTCTTTGGTGCAACCTCATTTGGAGTATTGTGTGCAATTCTGGAGACCGCACCTTCAAAAGGATATAAACAGGATGGAATCAGTACAGAAGGTGGCTACTAAAATGGTTAGTGGCCTTCATTATAAAAGCATATGAGGACAGACTTAAGGATCTTAATATGTACACCTTAGAGAAAAGGCGGAATAGAGGTGATAATGATTGAGACGCTTAAATACCATCAGTGGCATAAATGCCCAGGAGGAGAGCCTCTTTTGATTGAAAGCAAGTTCTGATATGAGGGGACATGGGATGAGGGTGAAAGAGGATAGATTCAGGAGTGATATGCGGAAATATTTCTTTACGGAAAGAGTGGTGGATCCATGGAATAGTCTCCCAGTGGAGGTGGTAGAGATGAGGACAGTATCTGAATTCAAAAAAGCATGGACAAACTCAGAGGATATCTAAAGGAAAAAAGGTGACTATTGTAGTTGTTGATATGGAAAGACAGACTAGATAGGCCATTTGCTCTTTTTCTGTCATTTTTCTATGTTTCTATTTTGAATCTTTGCTTTCCTGACTACTTTGCTAGCTTCTCTTCCAAATATAGATGCCTGTCTTCCTCTCTTTGTGATCTCTTGTATTTCATGAAGGCCTTCCTCTTTACCTTCACCTTTTCAGCTACTTCTTTCGAAAACCATAGTGGTGTTCCTTTTCCTTTAACCTTTATTTACCATTTTAACAAAAAGGTTGGTTGCCCTTAAAATATCCCCTTTCAGTTTTGCCCACTACTCTTCTATATCCCCCAGTTGCTACAATCCCGCTAATGACTCCCTGAGGTATTGACCCATCTTGGCAAAGTTAATTTTCCTAAAGTCTAAGACCCTTGCTTTTTGAATCGCATTTAACGCCTTAGTCCTAATACCGAACCACACCCATCTGGTGGATTACTGGGCATGCAAAACGATCTCCCACTATAACATCAGAAGCACCTGTTAACCATTGGTAAGCCAAACCAAGTTCAGTAGGCCCCCCGTCACGTGTGCGGCTCTGTTTAACAGTTTTTCCTGAATAGTTTTTCTCTTCCCCGTAGACGAATTCCAGGATTCTCCTTACTTCTTAGATGTTATCTGCATCCAGCGAATGTGCCAATAAACATACTGTCACTATTGAAATCTCCCAATGCAGTTTGCACTTCACTTTTCCTACAAGGCAGATGCTGTGGTATGTCCTTCAATTAACCTCTCCATCCACCTCTCTCCGCCTATGAGGGTGGTCTGTATA